>CM040759.1:26342256-26572256 GCA_022829145.1 Albula goreensis
AGGCATGAACGTCAATGTCCGGTACAGCGCAAAGAGTGTTCAGTACGCAGCATGTACTGCATCCACTAAGGACGATGTGCTGAGTAAAGAGTAGTGTTTGTTCAGTATTTTAGCAATTTCTTGTTGGAACACAAGTTTTACACTGACAGATTCCAGCTCTTGTCTCCTCTGGATGGGTTGGGGGTTGGGGGGCACAGCGGGTGAGTTGACTGGGGGCATTTTTGCCCGCCCCGCCCCCCACCGAACCCCAATGCATCCAGGGGAGACAAGAGCTGGAATCTGTCAGTATAAAACTTGAACTGCTGGAAAAAAGGTCAAAAGGTCAGACTGCTCCCTTCCCATTCGATGGAGCAAGCCTGATTGGTGGAGCGGTGGTTGTGGGCGTTACCTGACTCTGAGGCGTGCATGAGTGACAGCACCTGCCGACGAATGGCCTCTTCCTGTTCAGGAGGCCCTCCTTCCAGGTGGTCGCAACTGAGCGCAAGACATATGGACTGGAGGTGCGATCCTGCAATGTAAACGGGCGCATGAACATACATGCAAGCATGCACACAAACATGCACACACACACACACAGACAAAAAGAGACATCATACACACACACACAAAGGGAAACACAGTTAAATATAATTCCCAGCCATGAAAGATCACTTGAATGTATTTGCTCTGTACAAAACTTTTTACAGTATTTCCATTTGATTCCACATGTTTTTGCACACACAAGAATCAATGCCCCGGCTTCAAGAAACGTCGTGTATTGATGTTGAATGGTGTTTTACACGGTGAGAAAATTTCCTCACTTGTCATTAGATTGGCTGAGTAACAGAAAAAGAGGGGTAAATTATATTTTTTTTGACTTCACGCAACAAAATGGCCATTGGCAGTTGAAAGCTGAAAAGGAGCAACCAAAAGACTTCTTGCACTCGAGAGATATTTACTGTAATGATATATGAGCAGTGAGTTTTCTGCAAGCATCAGCACATGGTTAGATTCTGGACTGTCAGCACATCCAAAATGTTGTATATTTCCATGTATTACCCTTTTCAAGGCTCAAAAGGTCAAGTGTCAAACAAATAAATAGACAACAACAACAATAACACATAAATAATGATTAATGTTAACATCAACTATAAACAGAAAATGTGCAATACAGTTTTTTTAAGGTTTTTACATGCATTTGAAATGTTATTTACAAATTTACAAGAATTGGACAGAATGTTTGACTGAACGGAAGAAACAGTCTGTTCCCAAATCGGCCAGAAACACAGAGCGCTGGCATAACAGCCCCCGTGATATCATCCACACCCCCAGTCACAAACCCCACCCCCCACCACAGTCAAGGGCCCTGATTGGCTGTAAAGTGCAGGAATTCCACACTGTGACATAACAGAGCTCAGTGAGGTCCCGGTAAAGTATGATTTACGGGATAGGGTAAACGATGATCCTCGATCTGCGAGCATGCCAAGTACAGCTGCGTTTGAGTGACTTTACGCTGGGCAAGACTGTCCAAGCTCTTCCCACAATTCAGGCCAAAGAAATTCTATGACCCATGAGTCTAGATGCCCATAAACAAAACACCTCTAAAATCCAGCACCTCCAACTCTCAACCAAAATCCCCAACTACCATCCAGATGAAAACTACAAACTGCCTTTAAAACTCCCTGCCCACCAGAAATTGGACCTTGTTTTCAACACAACCGTCACAATAGTATTAGAATTTTACAATGACTACATTTACAGACATATTCATGTACCAGCAAAATTAGCATATTTGGAATATGAGGAGATTCATGTATATATCATATTTCATTTGTAATACATACAACAAGAATTTATGGTGTGTGTTCTAAATACTGGGACATTCATGATAAGCAGTGGCTGCAAATTTTCAAAATTACACTTTACTCAGGATATGGCTCATGTTTGTATGTTTACATGCACATCGATATTCCAGAGCGATCCTACTGTACGCTCTGCGCTTTTGGCTGCTGAATCTGATAACGTAAAAACATAAATAGTTGCGGTTCTTACGGTTTCTTCAGCTGGATGTTTCCATCGACTGGCCCCTGCCTCGGAGCTGTTGGCCAATAGCACGTTGTCCTGCGCTCCGAAAGACACCACAACCTCCATCCCTGTTCTTTATATGGCACACCAACAATGGACCTGAAAAAAAAAAACACACACACACAAAACTCACATTTCACCTCTGTTTTTTTCATGACTCACCCACACCGGACATGAAACATACACCTCAAAAATTTGGGTGCAGTAATTGAACCTGCAAGACCAGAATATGAGTCTGCTGACTCAAAAAAAAAAAAAAAAAAAACTAATAAGAACACTTTTCGAGAATATGAAATACTTCTGCGGTACAATCACACAGATTTCATAGCCAAGCCCCTAGGCAGAAAGACCCATTTGGGACTATGAGTCATTTTCACTTCCGCTAATGTGCATGACAGCAGAGTCGTGACCTAGAGCTGTTTGGATTTTTGAAGAGGGCCATTAGCCATTCAGAGCCAACGATTCCGCGTTCACATCATATTAGCCACGACACACAACAGCTGCTCATCCCACTCATACTCACAATATCAGACGACATGAGATTCTTGGCTCCTCCCCCTCTCACATCATCCAAAAAATTAATTATTCATTTGATCTTCGGTTAAAGAGCCAATTAGCTGAACTGACAGATCCAAGTTAAACTCGTACTGGTCTGAGACCACAGGGAAATGAAAATTAAATGAAGATGCACCAGGAAAGCTGAACCCAAACTTGCATCCCAATATGAAGTCAACAGTTGAGTCAAGAGCAGCTATTCAACGCAACGAGGCACAGAGCGTCCCCATGCAATACAATAACACATTAAATCACTGGACCATTTTTATGCCGGGTTGCTAAGAGTGTATTGGGGTGAGATCACTTCTAAAGACACGATCAAGTTCCTTGAAATGAAAATGGCTCCTTGTTGCTGTAACTGGAGTAAGTATAGTCTGTTCTTAGCAAGATTTTAGCCACGCTGTTTCCCCATGTTATTGAGAGGGAGGTGTAATTATGCTAATCTATGTATAGCCTTCAGTACACTGTAATGCTACAGTGAATGGATAACGCTTTCCTCTACATGGTGGGCCTCAAACTGGATAAAATGCTGAATACTTTTCTTTTTACATCAGAATCCCAGATTTAATGTTGGATATCGAAGACGGGTTTAGCCTGTGCCATTCACTATTTATACCACTCCACAGACACAGGTAATTATGTGTCTGTGGTTATCGCCATCTACATAAGACCTAAGATCACAAGTAAAGCGTGTTTGTTCAAATCGGGAAGTTCACTATGCTGCTAAGTAGCTAAGGACAGCCATCTGCCCTAATGTAGCTAAGCTATGCTACCCGTCATTCTAAATGACAAATACAGGAAAACAGTACGTCTAATCCTGTTTTGTGGCAGGTAAATACAGTTCCCCAGATGAATATTCGAAGCACAATGACAGCTGCTAAAAAGAACTGCAACAGAAATTGTCAGATTTTGATTTCCACATTAACGTAGCTGGTGATAGCGATTTCACTTTAAAAGCAGTTACCTGCCAAATCTGCTTCTCCTGCTGGAGTCAACACGCTCTTTAGAAACAGTTACAGCATTGAATACAAAACACACAGATTATGTGTGTAAAAAAGTTAAGAGCGCTAATGTTTCATGGTCAGCCTGCTGCTAGCTTTTTGGAATTTTTACAATATGAGATGAACTGATAAGTGAGAAAAATTTTTGGATTCAGTTTTGCAACTGTTCTGCTACTGCAACTGCTCTAGCCAGCAGTTCTGACTAGTGATGTCAGTTTCATGCGATTCTTTTAATCGGTAGTCAAAATCCTTTAATCGATCATTAACAACTAACTGATAAACTAAATATCTACTATGGCCTATAAAAAGAATGCCTCAAAACAGGCTTATCAAGAAATTATACATTTATAAGTTTACATTAAAGGACATAATTTATTAGGACAACCCAAAAAATCATTAAAACAGGATTCGCATTGAGCATTAAGGCCATAACTGAAAATTATACAAACAAGGATTCGCTGACTGAGAAATCTGTGTGAAAGAGAAGTACCACTGACATTTGCATTGGCAGACTCCCGCGCCGATGGTAACAAAAGCGATTCCTTATCAATGCTGATTAATTTTGTGATAAACAAATGAATCGATGAATGACTCAAAATGGCATTAAATGGGTTGTGTAGTACTGTATCAGAGTGGCTTTATTAAGTCAAGTGCCACAATCATTAACAGGATAAAGGAATTGCATTGTGCATGAAGGCCATGACGGCAGAAGAAAATAAAAATAAACTATATGGATTCACAGACTGAAAAATTGTGAATACAGGCTGCAAACAAAGAAAACAAACTTGTTGAAGCCTGTTAGGCCTAAACAGAGTGCAATGCGAGACCCCACACAAAAAACGCTTTTCGGCATAATCCCCATGTGGTACTCCACTACGTTTGTTTCATTGCTGCCGTGCAACACCGTGTTCCTAGCTCACGAGATAAAAGTTGCAGCTGAAAGTGGTTCCACCACGTGTTAAATGTTAGAGTTTTCACATTTGGGTGTTGATATTTTTCACAGTAGTTGATGAGCAACAAAATGTAATAGCCAACATTGTTATTAATTGAAGTTGTTTTTTGAAATGCAACTGTTTAATCGTTCAAATTAATCAATCAACGTTCTTAACGATTAACAGTTAGCCAATTAACAGTTAACGTAGGCAGCTCTGACACAAAGCATTTAAGCATTGGTGGGAGGATCATGGTTGCAAGCGCTGCAAACAAGACTAGGGATGAGGCTTATCTCAGATAATTCTTTCTAGACCGACTCCAAGCCGTGTCAGACCTGAGACTCAACCCTGCTCCCAGGGTCCTGAACACAGATTAGCACGGTTACACCAATCACAGACACCTGCATTTAGGTCAACGTACAAGGAGTGTAATGAACAGGCCGACTGATATGTTTCTTTTGACCCTGAGGAAGACATACTAGATGAAAAAAATCAGTCTTCCTTTTTTGTTGAGTTGGTCCAAGTGGTATTAGCGTTATCTTAGCATTATCCTCATATTAACTGATTTTGCTGACTTGTGAGGAGCTTGTGAAGTACTCTTTTCATAGCTTGCCTGGAGTGTTTGGTGCCTTTCCGTTATAAAATGCAGTTTGAGCACGGTTGCACATTTATCATGTCTTCATCTCCCAGTCAGTTTCCCTTGCAGCGACACTAACACCGCTACTACAGACTGCGGCGGAGCAGACCAGGTGGGTCACATGACACGGGGGTTATGTCTCTATTTCTGCCCATGTCTGCTCAGTGACTCTGTGCTGGCAGGGAGTAGGAAGTGACCTCCTTTTTCCACCTTCGTACACACTTTTTTTTTTTAATCCTACCAGTTAATTCCCTGACCTTTGTGCATGTGTGTGTGTGTTATCCGTCTGCGCTCGTATCAGGTTCTGACTTGTGATTCGCAGGCCTGATCACAGCCTCTACAGTCTGCACCAAACCGCCGCCGGGAGGGGTGTCGGACCACACTCAAACTCCGCCCCCGGAAAGCCCCACTCCCCCTTGGAGCAGCTGTTGGAAGCAGACTCCAAATCTTGTTGGGTATGTGGAGCAGAGAGGAACAGTCCAGTAACCAAGGAGATGGAGGTGTCACTCACGAATATCGCACATTTAACAGGTCCTCTTTTAGCCACCTGATTATTTAAAGTCTGTCTGTACCGCCATACCTGTCTCCCACGCCCCCAGCGGAGCTCAAGGCGTAAAAATAAACTCAGGGAGACCATGCATATATGGAAAACGCAGCACACGCTCCCAAGGTCAAACAATAGTTCATTAAGGCTGAAGAAAATCACGCCAAAAAGACTCCCCCAATTAAAAAGACATGAAATGACACTGCGAAAAGCGACCTTTGTGTAAGAGTTTTTCTTTCAAAAGCTGGTGACAGGGCCTGACCATGCAGAGGTATTTTCGCTTCCCAATGTCCTCTGCTCTGAAAAGACTCTACCTGGGAGAAATGCAATACATTTGTCTTCTGTTGTGTAACGATGCACCAACGCACATGGCCCTTTCCAAAGGCAAAGCGAGCTACAGGTACATTTGCCACTGCGCCGACCTTGATATGGAAGTAACGTGAACCCATGGGGAAACAAATATGGACAACGGAAAGGGTATGCTGCTATGCGCTAACATTTTGAAATTATAGCTAAAATTTGTGCAGCGGAGTCGTGTTTATTTGCAGCTATGTTTCTCCTGGAGGGTGAAGGTCACATGATAAACTAAACATGCATGCGGTGACCATGCGGAACAACACGTTGGTGACCCCTCACCCTGAAAATACGCTCTGTCACACCCCGAGGGCAGGGGGCATCACCGCTTCCCCCATTTGCACAAACTGTGTTCCTCAACTGGCTCCTTCTAACCATGTTTTCACCGCGTAACAACAACCATTACGCTCTTTCCCGGGGACATTCTCCCATGCTTTCAAAACGTAACAGAGACCATCGTACACTCTCACCTGGCTCTGTCTTCCGTGTTTTCACCACCACCAGAACAACCAACAGAACCTTCGATCTCCATCCACTTGTGACCCCAAAATGAGCTGCACTGCCTAAAACATGCCATTTTGATACATATATTTCACTATGTTATTAAAATAAATATTTTCACTACTCTAGATCTCAGAGTCCATCAGATTTTACATCATAGACAGTGCTGTCTCTCTACGGAGGTAGGCCACACATGAACGCCAGAGTGGACAAATCAATCTGTAGTTAAGAAGAAGTGCAATAACATAAACTCAAGAAACGGAAATAAAAACAACAGGATATGACATTTATGTCAAAATAAATGTGCTGTAGTGAACAAAATGCTTACATATTGCCCTTGAAGCTTCGCTCTGACGCTCAGAGGGGAGGGCGGCTAACATAAAGCATTAGATTGCTTCTACGTCTCTGTATCACTAGATGATCAAACTTAAAATCACTAACGATGGCAAGAGGTGGCACATTAATATGAAAAGATAATAAAGGAAAATAATAAGAAAACTGAACGCAACAACACAGAGGAACTGAGCCAATTTAATTAACAAAATTATGCATCTATGAAGGACGATTTGTCTTTTTTCATTTTTGTTTTTTTTTTTTTTTTTTTTTGTGATGGCTCCAGGTTGCTTATTTTTCTGCTGTTTTTCTTTAAGGCTCCGGTTTTCAAAGAAAACATTTTGTTTCACAATCGTTTAAAACGCTGTTGCATCCCGCCCAAAAGAACAATATTTTCTATTATTCTCCTGCAGACGGCTGACTGTCTGACAGGATGATTTGTGTCATGTGTTCGTGGCCTATTTTTTTTTTTGCAGATTAAACAATGGCTGCACTGGCTCTGGGTCGTTTCTAAACTAATGGAAAAGAAAATAAAACGCCCTTTCCATTGCATTGGTTAAAAACTGGGTCAGGTGCTGTGGGAATCTTTTTTATGAATGAATGCGGGAAGCTGAGTGAGGAGAGAGACTCTGCGTTTTATGAATAACTGAGAAAATGCTTCTAATCCACTGAATGACTGATACAATTACTGGAGCATGGGTCCTACTACTGGCTGCAGATTATAGCTCTGCGCAGTACGGCACAAACTATGCACCAGTACATTTGGTGCTTGTCCTTACATAAACCTGCCAGTTATAAAATACAGTCACATCCACTGAAAAGCTCTTTAAAAAGCAAAAAGCCACACAAGCTAACGGCCCAAACTTAAAAACTTCCAAGTGGAACCAACAAACTCTCAAAATTACAAATATGAAATATGAAGAGTTATGTCGATTTTCAAGTGTAGGCACAGCCAATTCTGCATTACTGCATGTGTTAATATAATTGTAAAATAAATTACAAAGGATCAATTAGGCATTAGTAAGTCATAATCGCAATGAATTCAATGTTGTCAGTTTGGTGGTCATGATACACTTGCTATAACCAGTAAAGACAAGTGAAAGCAAACTTCCACCCACCCCAAAACTCAAAAGTCGAACGAGTATTTCTTTAACATTTAGCTTAGTGAAGAGAATATAGCATAAGAAGCGAATGATACAGATAGGGCATGCAGCCCACAGACCAGACACATTTCTGGAGAAAAAAATGCATGCCAAAGTCCAAGTGAAGATGCAGCCAGTTAGTGAGACCTGAAAATTTAGTGAGAAACTATCAGGTGTGTCTGCAAGGACACAGGGAGTATGCTTACAGGAGGTTACTTTGTGGCATGCGTCTCACCAAAGAAAGGAATGCACTGTGAACTTCAGTATGGGTACAGAGAGACTTCTAAATTGAGATGCAAATAAAAGATACCACGAGGCACACAAAAAAAAATTACGTTGTGCAAGTGCCGTGGAAATATCACAAATAGGTGGGGTGTTACCTGAGGAACAGAGTAGCCACTGTCAAAGTGGCAGAGCACAAGTTAGTCCCAAACCTGTACAGAATGATGTGGGTCTAGTACAAAAAGAACGACAACAATCATAATTGTATCATTATCGAATATGGTGGGCGGGGGGTTAGGATGTTGTTTTAAAGGAGGTCTAAACATAGCTATGCGGTCAGGCTTGTTTGCGTGAGCCACACTCAACAACAAATAAGGTTACCAAGCAACTGCAGAGGGAGGGTGTGAGAGAGGGAGAAACAGAGAGAGAATACAAGGACTTTAGGGGCCTTTTGTACCGAGAGAGAAGAATAATTAGAAAAACTGTATGGTAAGCTGAATGTTTTTGGCTCTGGAGCAGAAAGTAAGCCTGTTTAATTGTCGAATGAAGGCCTCCAGCTCGTCTGATCGTTCCAGGCACAGAATCGCAGCACCGTCCGGTATTTTGTTATGAAGAGGCTCAAGGCAAAATGCCAAACGTTTTCCTCTACTTTTCATTCAATGCGCTCCGCCCGGAATACAAACTCACTTCGAAACATTGCCGTGGAGACGAACAAATAAGTAGGCTAGCAAGAAATACACCCTCATGCTGCCCAATGTCACCCAGGCTCCCCATCCTAATGCTGATCACGCTCACTCAGACCCCTACACCCTCATGCTGTTCACTCTCACACAGACCCATACACCCTCATGCAGTTCACTCTCACACAGACCCATACACCCTAATGCTGTTCACTCTCACACAGACCCCTACACCCTAATGCTGTTCACTCTCACTCAGACCCCTACACCCTAATGCTGTTCACTCTCACACAAGACCCCTACACCCTCATGCAGTTCACTCTCACACAGACCCATACACCCTCATGCTGTTCACTCTCACACAGACCCCTACACCCTCATGCAGTTCACTCTCACACAGACCCATACACCCTAATGCTGTTCACTCTCACACAGACCCCTACACCCTCATGCTGTTCACTCTCACTCAGACCCCTACACCCTCATGCTGTTCACTCTCACTCAGATCCCTACACCCTCATGCTGTTCACTGTCACTCAGACCCCTACACCCTCATGCAGTTCACTCTCACACAGACCCATACACCCTCATGCTGTTCACTCTCACACAGACCCCTACACCCTCATGACCCAGTTCACTCTCTACACCCTCATGCTGTTCACTCTCACAGACCCCTACACCCTCAGGCTGTTCAATGACCCCTACACCCTCATGCTGTTCACTCTCACACAGACCCCTAAACCCTCATGCTGTTCACTCTCACACAGACCCATACACCCTCAGGCTGTTCACTCTCACACAGACCCCTACACCCTCATGCTGTTCACACCCTACACCCTCATGCTGTTCACTCTCACTCAGACCCCTACACCCAAATGCTGTTCACTCTCACTCAAAACCCTACACCCTAACGCTGTGAATGTGGCAGGTGCAAGTTCCTAAATCCATGTACCCTGGAGCCTAAAAATAAAGTTAGATCTTCCTGCTCTGCTGGATTTTCAGCTGTGCCAATGCATGTCCCCAAGTCATTTTCTGTCAAAATGAATGAAAGGGAATTTTTAAGTTCATGTTCGCTTGAAGAATAACACATTTCATTAGCATTTCTTCCTAAGTGAGAACCAAAGCAGGAATTTGTTTCCTAATATCTGCATTTTAAAATCAAATTTGATTTTGCCAAAATCACCAAATAGAAGAATGAATGGGCAGGATTTTTCAGATCAATGTAATAAGTTGACTATTTAAAATGAATACCATCTACGTTAATGACTACAGGCTGACATGTCACACAAGTGAACAGCTCGTTCATAGTTCCAATAGAATAGAAGTCTCAGGTCTCTTTCTGTTTGCAGTGGGTGGCAGCAAGATGCTACACAAGGCTATGCTTTCCAGCATGAGGCCAGGTTAATGCTTCCATTCCCAATCAGTAACAAAATGTGTGTGTGTGTGTGTGTGTGTGTGTGTGTGTGTGTGTGTGTGTGTGTGTGTGTGTGCTTTGGGAATTTACCAAGCATCCTTATGCTGAATATTAACATCCTATTGTTTCTTGTAGGTCAGAATATTTCTCACTGCAAGCCCCACCCACCCATAAAGATTATAATGACATACAATCAACTGCCTTTAGGCTGTACTCAAGACTTGAAATAGATGTGTTTACAAAATTCCAATTAAATTCTATTATGATTCAACCTCACATTTTAGGTCTTCAACAGCAGCGGCTAAGAAGGCGGGTTCTTCCAGGGACTGAAAACTGACTGTCGGCTTGAAACTTCATAAACTCATACAGGCACGATTGCAGCTGATAAAAGCTGATTGTTGGTAGAACTGTCTCTAAAACCACACCTACACTCCAATCACTCGGTATTTCAAATGACGTACTATTTCTTATAATTAATAAAGCTATTCACACATTAATTGCATGAATGAATTAATGGAATGTCGAAAGGCTCAGTTAATGCTGTTCCACCTACATTTTTAATGACACATACAACCTTTATGATCTTCCAATATCACGTCACTTAAAAGATCAAATACATTCCTGTCTCCTGTCTGAAACAAAAACACGATCATACCTGGCTGTCATGAAACTGTACAGTCAGAGGTCACGGTCCGTGCACACACACAATCTGGAGCTTGCACACAGCTGCAGCCACGCTTTCACATCCAGTTCTACATCAATCACAAACTTGGCATGGATTTCCGCATGCACGCAATTTCGAAACCAGATTTTACGTAAGTGCGTTTAACAAGGTATATTTTTCTCAGGACTTAAAATGTTTATTACATATGTGAATTGCTTAAAGCCACAGATATGAATCTTACGAAATGCACTGGGGTAAATTCAGCTGAAGATATTTACTCTGGCTAAACAAAAGGAGCGTACAGGTTGTCATTGTTGTCACAAGGGCATGTGCGTTTTGTCCCAGATGATTGGGCAAGCACGTTAAGGAAATAATAGACTGAGTGGATTAGAACAGTTGTGTACAACAAGTAAAGGAAGTATTCATCTTAAGGGTTTTGCACATTGGGTACTGCAAATTACTTCCGCTGCTCGTTTCCTGACTTGAAATTAAAAATAGTGCACACAACTATATCGGTAATATATCGGTTGAAATACCGTTTAATTTAGCAAGCCAGCCCTCAGTCTTAGCCCTTAATGAACTAACTAAATTTATACCAACAGGTTCGACAACACTACCCCTAACCTCAAAATATTTATTAAAGTATTAGTTGCATACATGTTTAATCTGTGCTTGCTTTTCCACTCAGAACATTATATTATTGTGCAGTGAGTGACCAGAAGTCCCGAAAATGTGTACCATCCGCCCAAAGACTACGAAAAGCTACACGCTTTCCGAATGTTAAACGGTAGAAAACGCCTGGCAGTTTGTATTGCTGGCAGTTATGACTCTATGATTTCTTTGTGTACGGACTGTTGCAAGATGGTCCTATCGTTTCTGTTTTCCTCGAAGGAAATCGTGTTATCTGGCTGGCTGGCTGGCTGTCAGACACAATCTGGTTGATCCAGCCCTAATGCTTGCCTCGCAGTCACGTTGGCTAGGTTAAGCCGTCTCACAAGCTGTCCAAATTTAGAGGGCAGTATAAAAGCCGGACCTGGCAGATGGAGGCTCTGCAATAAACTAGCAAACGTTACCTATCTGTCTGGCCAAGAGGTCCAAGCGCATCTTGCCAATCATGCTGGCCAGCAAAACAAACCGCACACTGACTTGTGCCGCTCGGACGTATGGCTGGATCTAGATGTCACTGATTTGAAATAGGTAATGTTGGCTACTGAGGCTAGGAAACGCATGTGGCCGACTGATATTTCAACTCTGTGATCACTTAAGCAAGCTGGCTTTGCAAGCTAGTTAACGCAGCTATCCCCCTATCAGCAGAAGCTTTGGTCAGATAACGACACACACAAGTAACCTTAGGTAGGAAGTTAAGAAGTGCTTTTTGCCTTAACTGGGTGTGTAAAAAAATAAACAGCAGTAAATGTTACGATTAAATAATAATAAAAACGATTCAGCGACAAACATTAGCTGTGTCGTTTGCTGAGTGCTGTCTAATTTAACATGCCACCTTGTTTGCAATGCCGTCCACAGTTTCCATTTGTGTGCAAGTTACTGTAATTTTAGATAGCTAGCCTGCTTGCTAGTTAGACAAACCTAAGTCTTTATGTTATTACCGTTTAAGGATATGTTACTTGCTCGCTGGACACTGGGTGGTTCGGAATGATTAGCAAGCTAATGTACGTTATTTATTAAATCTCTAACAAATGCCAAGCGTGGTTTAGCTCGCTATCAGGTCGGTAAACTGCTCTTTTTGTATGCTCATTTAAAACACCGGCTATAACCTGCATGCCCAACACGCGGAGAGGCCCTTGTATTGTAGTACCATCTAGCTAGCTACATACAGCAGTGGGCTGACGGACTCAAATCTATGAACACAACTTATCAGTTAGCTAGCGATCTAGATGAATAACTAAGGACAGTAGCTTCTTGCAAACATGTCAAGATCCTTACCTTTGAGACAGGTTCTGGTTGCACCATGTCTGATGAGTTTACAGAGGATGTCACTGGTTTTCGTCCTTGAAGCTGCTCACGGAGCTAACAACAACTCAACAACATCAGCACTGCCGCAGCAGCTAAAGACCGCATGCTTTCACCGACGTCCGCGTCATAGCAACGAACAACCGCGAGAGGGTGCTGTTTCACTGCGCGGTGACTGTAAGTTATTGTATGCGATTTTTACCATACACGGTAAATCGTCCGGCTGAATTTCAGCAACGTCCGTCATCGGTTGTAAGTTTTTAGTTTGCCCACAGAGCTCACATATCCCCTTCTGAAATATACAGGCTCGATATTTTTTCTACTGTGGTAGCATGAAAATTCGCCAACTTGTCTAGTGTCGCTCGGCCTGTTAAACTCAACGCAGCCTGCAGTACTGTTGGTTTTGCGGCCAGTTACGAGCGCCTATTGTCCCTGGTTTCTTTGTTCAAGTGTGAACCGCTTGAACTCCCAAAAGAAACCACACGGCTTGCCAATCCATGTACAATAAGCTGTCTGATGTGGACGTAACTACAAAAAGGCAGAGGTAATCAGTATTCAATACACTTTCTTAAGCATCTAACCGCAAGTAACCCACTTTTAAGACATACTTACAGACAAGAGGACCACAGTCTTAGCATAATACAGTACGTTATACAATTCATTCTGGCGTTGATTGTGCATAAGCGTATGTTTGTGACATTATATCTGCATGCATGTCTGTATAATTGTGGTTTTCACTGTTATGCTTGTTGTTCTTTCCATCTGCAGCTGACATATTCAAAGAAACAATGGATGTGATGAATTTCAACCAACAGGGAGAGAAAAATCCTGGAAAACAACCCATATGTCAACAGTCTATTAGACATTGTAATAAAAATGAATAAGCAAGGATTGCTGAAGGGAATAAGCAAAAATGAGCAAACAAATAATAATATAATACAATATATATTAAGAAACAAACAAGTAATAATAACAACAACAATAATCATAGCAATAGTAATGATGATAATAATGAACATTTTAATGTTTGGTGTGTATCTTCTCTTTCCACTAAAATCAGGATGTGGTTGAAATCACTAACATCTTCATGGTCCTTTTCCTACAATAGTTTTCATATTGAGTCACCTGACCAGGACAGAAAGAGGGTAACAGAACCCTGCAGGTACTGACGGACAGGTAACAGAACCCCGTTGATGCCCTCAAGATTTGTGAATGAGGCTGGAGGAGAGGCTGGCACTTATAGACAGGAAGTGACTGAAAAACAGGAAGTGAATGGAAGCCGAGAGGTAGGCGCTCAGTTCCGATACTCGCAAAATGTATCCTCTTCTCCTCCACAGCCACCTCGTCTCCTTCTCACTCCAATGTCCCAGTATTTGAGAGAGTGAGGAGATGAGGTGATAGTGGAGGAAAGGAGGATACATTTTGCGAGTACTGGTTTGAGTGTGGTTCTGATTCTAATAAGAACTTGCACACCACGGGCTCTGTTTTGGTTGAACAAACTTTTCGTGCAATGATTAAAAAGTCCATTTTATTTTGAATAATTGGTGGATAATTTATTAAAAACTAAGGTTTTGTAGCTTTTTTAATGTAACCATTCTACCTGTGTGAAATTGTTATCACATATTTTTGAAATAAACATGAAATTACATACAGTAGTATGTTCTGTGTTGCTTTGTGCTGTGTTTTAGGACCATTACATCTGAACCCGGTGTGTCACACTCCAGACTGTCTTTCACTTCCTCTTTTTGCAGCAGTACTTTCAAACGGCCTCCTCCTCTTCCTCAAAATATGATAGAGCCAGAAAACAATAACCAGTTGTTAATATACAGAAGTCCTATATCACTGTGTGATTGCATTTCTTATCAGTGTGTCACAAACCCTGGATCAGACCAGTATATGATAACAGCAGCAGAATAAAATTCTTGCAGTGTGAGCACTTTGCACTGTTTACAAGTTTGCTGGTGAGAGGATTCTCAGAAAGAAGCTTTAGCACCCGCCCCCTTGAATTCACAACCCCTATCACTCCACCCCCCAACCGCCGCCACCCCCCAACCCACCCACACATCCAGCCCAACCTCCCCACAATGCGTTCCCACAAACCCCCGTCCCACATTTTGCTGGAGGTGTCATTTGAGGACACACCAAGCTTCGCAGAGATGCTTAGTCGAAACTAAAACCGGCGTGCAGATAGACACACAAAGAATTTTAAGTACTTTCCCTCAATCACTGTCAACATACATTTACATCACATTTTGCGGGTGCTCTTATCAAGGACAACTAACACAGCTTACATTTCTACATCTCATCCATTTTCCCAGGTAGATATATCACTGAATTCCTAACCATAACACCACAAACAGACTCACATTCTCTTACTGTACAGGTACCCTGGTTTCCAGGCTGATGTCATTGTCCCTTGCCAGATTCTAACCAATCACATAATCTGACTCCCGCCAAAGCCAAGGACATTGGTGTTGAACAGTGTAAGTAAAAGCTAATTCTCTCGATAGAATTCAATGTCGATTGAATCTCAGCTTATATGTTTGAGCACGAATGCATGCTCAGCTCAGTCTTTTGTATCCAGCACATACGATGCTGTAACGCTTGTATAAGCAATTAAGCGACCCAGGCAGGTACTGCAGTACACTTGCCCGCTCTGTATTCCTGCTAGCGTTTCTGCTGGACAGGCGGCCCGTCGCCTGCGTAAGCAGAAATGCTCCGATTCCCCAACCGCTCAGAGGTGACCCGTCTTTGGTTACTGTGTGGTGAAGGCCTCTCTCTTTCTCTCGCTCTCTCTCTCTCTGTCAGAGGGCGGATTTGATGAGTAGACACATCTCACCGCTCCCCCTGCACAGTGTAGTCCTTACAACACTCCCAAGTCAATCTGAATTGAACCATCTTCAGTACATAAAAGTACTTCTGCTCCTTCCATGTATTTCTCCCGCCCATGCGTTAAACTGATTAGCTTATGTACCTGGCTGATGAGTTGAGTAATTCAAATCAGCCGGTCTAGCGTGCTGTATCTACCTGCATCTAGCAAATCAGCCGCAGCGTGCCACGAATAGATGGTAGTGCTTCTGCAGCCTGAAGCTATGGGATTCCACCTCTGCTAATGGCATTACAATGATGTTGTTACTGTATTGGCTGGTAATTTGTTACTCTGTGTAAGCAGCGGTCAGCAGTATTTAAAGAAAAACTGGAGTTCCCATAAACAGGCATCAAAGAAGAAAACATTTTTTACCTCTCAACAACCACAGTTTGTAACATTCAATTCAAGATATAGGACTGTAAAAAGGCTTAAAAACAACTGAGTAAAATAGACTTGGTAAAGTCATTCAGTCATTCATCATCATGAGATAGCATCATCTTTAGCTTCAGTGCCCCACCTTGAGCAGCAGCATGTAACATAGTGGATTCTTCATACTCATAATTTGCCACCTAGTGGTGTGGAGGACCACCAAAAGCCATTGAAAAGCACCCTAAAGGCAGCCTATGCGAAATGAATGGAAGCACCACATTTACTTGCAAATGAATTGCAGCTGTCTTACGAGGGGCACGTGCAGTGGACACGTTTCACGTTTTGTGCCTCAGTTACGTAACAGTGGAATCCGATGGCCGTCTGGACACAGAGTACCGTTCATTGTGGCGTTGTGCTGAGTGAGGCCTCTATCAGGCCCTTGGCACTGAACAGGGACTGATTAGTATCTGCAGTCTACACGCTCCCGTAAATGAACCCCCCCCCCCCCCGAGTTGACCTTTATGATGCTGATCCCATCAGCTGAGCTCTGTGTTTCCGGAAAGCTCCGTCACTGTGAGGACTCCAGACCTGTTGTACATCTGTGGTGGCAGTGCTTGATTGGTCAAGGAGATCAATGTTGGGATTTTTTGTTAATAATTTTATAAAGAGAAATTTCTTACAGTAGCTACATGATTGTGTCCTTTGAGTTGTTCTTAAACTTAAGCTGACAAAAATAAAAGGAATAATAATTGTAATAATAATAATAAATATAGCTTTAAGCAGTGATGAGGGGGCAAAGCAGTCCAGTAGGGCAGAATCACCATGGCAGGTTGATCTCATCATGTTAAAAGTTTGGTTGTAAGCACTGGTATGAAGTTTTATTTCAGTAGAATCACTTTTATAAGGCAAACACATCAACAGTTATTAGGGAGAACATGTTTTTGCTTATTGCAGCACCCCCCAGAGGTCAAATGACGCCAATTTTTTTGCACATCCTCAGGAAGTGGTCCCAAGTCCACATACCAACGTTGACATTGCTGAGATTTAACTTCACTTCCTTTTTGGTGGCGTCGCCACCGATTTCAATTGGCTGACAAACGGTTTTGGAAATCAAAAAACCATCCGATAACTGTGAGGCATAGTCTGAACATCAATTTTGGGGAAGATTGGACAACATTTGTGGCCTGTGAATAATTTTTAATCTTTTTCATAAAATCCAAAATGGTGGAAAATCCAATATGGCGCATCATTTTGGTTCAGAGACTTTTTGCTCATCTGGAGCCAGGGAATCAGGGGGAAAAAGAATTTGGATTCTACCCCAAATAGTCAAAAATGTGTTCTGGCTCTCTATAGCGCCACCATCTGGCCAATTTTTTATCCGGGTATTGGGTGAACATAGGATAGTTTTTTCTATGCAAACACTTATAGGAAAGAAAAAAAAATTAAATCAGATAAATACTACCACTACTACTCATAATAATGTTATTATTACTCTCTCTCACAGTGATTATTAACTCTATCATGGTAAAATTAGACAGGTGACTAAAAGAACGTTATACCAGCACCATGAGAGGAAAGAGGAGGGGGCTCTAATCCCATTCACCCCCTCCCTGGACAATTCCATGTCTCTCGCTCAATGTCTCATGGCAACAGCGAAACCGAATCTCTGTGAATGTTGTCACAGGGGTGTTGGTAAAATGGTTCCAGAGACCTCTGAAAGACCACTGTCTGCTGTTCTCTTATCAGGGTGTCAATCTTGGGTCATAGGGATCTGTACCTGCTGTTTCCTGTCCCATAAATTGGTCATGGGGCCCCCCTTTCCCTCCTACATACAGGAGAAGGCCTCTGTGAACCAGTGGGTCCCCTTTATTTGGTTCTTTCCACACACCCCTATCACTATCTCATTAACCGATAGCGTGGAGATGTGTTCGTCTGTGTCTCTGTAGTTCCTCAGCTTGTGCCAGGAGACTCTGAATGAACCAGTCAGAAGAACGTTTGTGAGAATTATATCAAAATGGAGAATTATCTCAGAGCATGTGTTGTGCACACACACGTAAGCATGTATCTGTGTGTATCATCCAAAGGATAGCATTTCTTCTCTCCTATAAATACAAACTCAAGGAAAATTGTGTTGTAATGTATGGTTCATTTGGATTGAATTGCATATGACCAAAAGACGACTAAGTGTGTCTGATTGAATCTAGCTCCAAATATCTAAGCATAGAGACTGTTGTGTCAGTAGGGTGTGACAGGACTTATTATCTAGACATTATTTAGAAGTTCAGGCCTCCACGTACCACAATGCTGACCTTGGCCAGCTCTTTCTGGGCACTAATTACACCTCAATATATTTTATTCAGCACAGAAAGAGTGCAGTAATAAAGTAACAAACCTGAGCAGACTCAACCTCTACATATGAGAGAGAGTGTGCAAACACAAAAGCATGAGTAAACAAGTAGAATAAATAAATCAATAAGTAAGTGCTTGAACTGAAGAACCAAGGGTTCAGGGCTAAAAGGAAAGTTTGCACAGTATGGATGCTCAATTGGTCCAAAAGTCATGATTCTGCACGTACGGCTGAGTATGACTGCACCACAGTGGGTTTGATTTTTTATCATGTAGGGGCATAAACTGTCTGGAGGCCCTTTCAGTCATGGACTTTAGGTGCACTGAGGACAGGAAGGGTAACATAAGACCCCATTCCTTAATCCCTAGTCACCTGTGGCCCTCCTCAATGGTTAAAGTAGTCTCTTTGTCTTCACCTTTACTGTGATGAGAGAGTGCCCGGTCCAGGGAATGCATTAAATTGGCCATGGCTTTTGAGAGGTGGACAAAAGGGAACTTAATGATATTCACCAAGCTTATTTAGCCGTGTCGTCGGTTCCAAATTCCTGCGTGGGTGGGAATAGCCTGCTGTAGCAGGCTGAACCCCAACCCCCCTGCCATCCGCCCCTGACACTACTCCGTGGGTCCTGTGTACCTGTGCGACCCACCTGGAGAAAGGGGGGGTTACATAACCTGCAACGTGACAGGGAAGATCTCTGTGCGAAGGCTTGGACATTTTCACCATCTCAGTTTTACTGCCAATTCAATTGTACCCGCATTGCACGTGTCATCTCAACCACAAACATTTTTCAAATACCGTTTTGTGAATTTGACATGAATGTACGGATGTTGCAAGGCAACAAAAATGAAAGACCGACCAATGGGAGGAGAGAAGGAAAAAAGAAAGCAATGAGTATGTCTGTAAATGTAAGGTCTGATCCCATCATCCCTTGAGAGCACTGTAATTTGAATGTCAATGTCTGATAAGGACAGAAACCTTTTGTGTAAAGACCAACAATGCTTGTCCCTAAGAGTAAGCACTGAGAGGTTAGATTTACGGTACAGGCTATAAAAGCCCTCTAGGCGCGATCGCAGATCACAGCGCTGAGACAGGTCCGACTGTGCACGGTGTCCCCCAGGTTATGAGTCTCCACCATCCAACAAATCCAATCACAAAGGTATCTCTACAGGTAAATCAGCTGGTAATGTACAAGACTTTTATTTTGAAAAATGTAACAGACTCATTTATTGTAAACGCTCTGTGGCCATGAGGCACAAAATTAGGCACTTTTATTTTTAAGTTTTAAGTCTGTGTGGACAATGGTCAATAAGCGGAACTTTTGTGAAACACCATTGTTGACATTTTCTGATGTTATAAGATTTAAAACACGGCAGCGAGATAGCATTAATGTTGTTACGAATGTAAATTATAACCATATATCGGGGATGGGGCAAATATCTATGAAAATGGCGGTAATGTTACTCTGTCTTCGCGATGCAACAGGGTGGAGAAGTGGTAAGAGTGCCGAGCTCTGGAGCTGAGTGTGACTGAAATCAGTTGTTGGTTCAAATCTGGGTGGAACAGCTGCTGGAGCTTTGAACAACTGTGTTTTGAAGTTTCTGAAGTGGCAGTGTTTGTGACTAAAGCCATGTAATTTTGTTCTCTACAGGGTATAAAATGGCTGCCATCACCGTAGCAATACTTCTGCTGCCTGTTGCTTGGAGCTGTTCTCCACAGAAAGCAGGCGAGTACCACAGTGGCAAAAGCTGACTGATCATACAACTTCTGATTGGACTCCACACAGAGGAACTGAAAGGGAACATTGGCCAGACATTAGCCTTAGAAAATTTCCTTTTTAAAAGAGCGCCTGTTTCTGTGTGTGTTTTTTCTTTCAGATTACGTCATGGTCTCCTGCTTTCCGAACACCATCATTGCGAATGTTCCTGAGTGTCCCTACGGTTGGGAGATCGAGCAGCTTTCTCTAGGTGGCGCGTGTTACAGCGGCGTCCACATTCTGGGGTACTACCGCTTCGCCATTCCAGACCTGACCCCCAAAAACCACTCCTACTGCGGAACGCTGTCAGAGGTGAGATAACTTACCCCCCAATCTTGTGTGAGAAGTAAGGGACCAGACTCCCAAAACCAATTTCTTTTGTGGAATGCTGTCAGAGGTGAGATAACTGACCCCTGAAAACCAGCATAGCAGCAAGCTACTACAAGAGGGGAGACAACTGACCCTCAAAAATAGCCCCAACTGTAAAATACAAAGACAGGTGAGATAACTGACCCTTGAAACCACTGTAAGATACTATTGACAGGTGAGATAACTGATCTGTATATGACACTAAGTGCAGGTAGCTGTGTCTATTGGTTGTTTGCTTCATTGTCCATCTGTGCTATTCACACATTATGTGTCATATTGACCACAGTGTAACAAACCTGCCTCCATTTTGTAAAGTTTCAGTGATACATTCACTAGTTGTGTCCTCACTGTGGCATTATGGGAAATCTAGGCATGCTTATTGAGCAGGAACCCATAGCTGGCCAAGTCTCGTAACTCCTATTCTCCCACTGTTGTGTTCCTTGTTTTCAGTACATGGGAGGTAAGGACCCCAAATACGTCTTCTATAACTCCATAGTGTCCAATGACACTTCCCTGACCGTGAGGAACCAACCTGTGAACTACACGTTCAGCTGCACCTACAGAGCCGCCTACCTAGTGAACAATGCTGTGTTCAGCCAAAGGTAAGACCCACCGGGCAGACCCGCGTCACCCGCAGGACGACATTTTGGAGAACACTTGCATTCTGACTGAATGACTGGCAGTGTTTTTACTGACCCTTTTGCTTCTTCCAGAGTGGCAACAGTTTATGTCAACAACGGAAGTATAGGTTCTTTTAGATCTCAGTTATCTATGAACGTGTTCACCGTGAGTATTGCCTGTTGTTTGCCATCTTTTACTGCATATGTTTAAATAAAAAATGGATTCAAAGAATAAACTATTTAAAGCAAATAATATAATCTGTTTATTATCTGTTAAAATACAATGGGTGAAATAAAAGGATGTAATGATGAAGGTATATGGAACCTTTTAAAATGAGATGGTGTAGAGGCATTGCAAAATCAAATACTTAAAGCTTTGCTGACCCCTACTGGAAACAATTAGATACTGCAATACATAAGCCCCATTTTCTGTATGTTGAGTAGGAGTTGTTCAGTTTCCAAGATTATGACTGAAACCAGTACTGGCTCTGTTTTTATTCTTAAAGAACTCAAAGTTCCTGTACGCTAAGGATGCCCCCTATGTGATCGACACGTCAGAGATTGGCTCGGAGGTTTTTATTGGGATTGAAGCAAAGGGACTGAGCAACAGGTGTGAGGTTGCAGGCTCTTAATTTGATCTCAACCTGCAGGACCTCTCCTGTGGCTATCACCTTTCACATACACAGTGTTATCATGTGACGCCTCTCACAACTTTCACAAGATACACGCTTTACCGACACGCATCAAGTACACATTAAGGAACATACATACACAACACACTAATGCCTTATACACAATGTAAATGTGATGTTCATGTTTAACATACATGTTATATGCATGTACTGCACACAAAATGCAAAAAAAAAAAAGATAAGCGAGAGATTCAAGATATACAAAATGCAGTTGTGAATGTGTTCATTGGCCCCCCTTTGTAACTAGATTTCTACACTCTCAGATTCAAAGTTGTGATTACCAACTGCTGGGCCACACCCTCCCCATATTCTACTGACAGGAAGAGGTGGAGTCTCATTATCAACAGGTATACATGACTATTTCCTGTTTCTATTCTGTAAACTAAACCCTGCGGTATGGCAGTGTAAATCAGACAGTTGCACAAACTTGAAAGGATATTCTAGATGAATACACATATGCATGTGTTAAAGCATTGTTTATGATGTATAGAGTCCACAGAAGAACTCCATCAGCGGTGTATGTTATTTCTCTTCATAGCTGGTTTTTTTCTTTTTTCCAGCTGCTCGGCGGACAACACGGTCACCATCTTCGAGAACGCCAAAGACAGCCGCTCCATGTTCAAGTTCAATTCCTTCCGGTTTCAGCGCTCGGAGAAGGTGTCCACGGTCTGGCTTCACTGCGAGATCCATGTGTGTGACGGGGAGAAACTCTACTGCCAACCGGTGAGTACAGGAGGAACAGGGACACAACAACCTCTGGTGCAAATAAAGGGGGTTGAGCGTGAGCGTATCCGAGTGTGTGTGTGCGCATGAGTGCGCCTATGTGTGTGAATGAACGCATTAATGTGAACATTAATGTGTGTATGTACAATTGTACATGAATCCATAAATGATTGTATATATTTTTGAAGGCTCCATGCAATCAGAGGAGTGCCACATCAGATATAGACCCAAGCGGTGGAGTTCTGTCCATGGAGTTCCAAGTTAAAGGTACAATTTTGAAATATTAAACTGAACAATGACGAAAACCCAGATCCTATGATAAATATATAAAAGCGTGAAAGCTTTTAGCAAACTATCCGAAGGCATAGAGGGACCATGCCTGAGGAAGGTGATGACCTTGGAGTATAATCAGTTGTTGTGATAACAGATTGTCATAGAAGCTTCTGTTTTGGATTGCAATGTTTCCGTTCTTACAGCTTTAGGGTAAAGCTCAGATTTTTTCATCTGTATAAAGTCGTGGTGGGGTCATTTCACTGATGATGTCAATAATTAAACCAATGAACAAAACCTCTGGAGTGAACGTCCATACGACAGGGAGGAGACTTAAAGACTCTGCTCAAGAACTCAGAACAATCTGTTCTCTCTGCTCTAAAGCACTGTAAATTTAACTGTCCAGTCTACTCTAGAATACAGTAAATTTACCCATCCTGTTTATTCTAAACTCTGTAAACGTAGCTGTTCTGTCTGCTCCAAAGCACTGTAAATGTAACTACCCTGTCTAGTCTAAAACACAGTAAATTTACTTTTTGTCTTTTTCACTTTCCAGCACAAAGTTCATCCAGTTACAGACACCTAGCAGGTAACTGAACATGAGTGTAACAACCTTAATCAACACATAAAAGTTAGAGTGTATCTGAGTATAGCAGTTGATCTGTAACGATCTACACGATATGCACTTCCTGCAGGGGACTGACTGTATCACTGTTGTGTTCGTTTCCTGCTCTTTCTATAGGAATTCCACTGTGCCTTCTGTGTTTACTCCTGGTCAGTGTATTACTGGATTGTCTGCATTTGCCAAAAGTATGAGGAAGAGGACCTCATCACACCAGGACACCTCAGTCACTCCTCTCATCCTCGCTGTTTCATAGCAGGTGTGCTGAATCTGCACACGTCCATGTGAAATATCAGTGGAATATTGCATACTTGCCAACCTTTGGGCTTGAAAATAAGGGAGTAATAATTGATATTTGTGTGTGTATGTGGGGAGGGGGGGGGGGGCATTACTCTCAATTTGGTCTCTCTTTGAATGTCGAGTCAATCGTAACAGCATGTGATTGCGGTTGCTTGTTGGTGCTGGCCTAGGATCAGTTCTCGCTACACAAATCCTAACATTAACCGGTAGAATGTAAATATCTTAAATTATAGACTTATGGGCCATTTCCACAAAGTTTGGATACTTGACTTGCAATTGAATTTTGCATGCACATGTTTCATGTGCTTTCACCATTGACACTAGATAAAAATGCAGGAGAAATGACTGAAGTATTGTCCAGGAGTGAGAAGAACAGGAGGGTTGGCAATTATGTATACACAGACTTTGGGATGTGTTTTGCCCCGATTATTTTCAAATACTTTTCCATAACCCTATTTTAAAAGACTTTTTGTTACAAATAAAACGTATTTGAATATATTTTGGAGAATACTTAGAAATTATTTGAATGTATATAAAAATAATTTACGTTGTCTGTATTTGATTCAGTAAATATCATTTTTCTAATTACATAAATTAGATCTTCCGGATTTACTTGGGAATACTCACAGTGGAATTACAACAGAGAAATGTCTTATTACACAGAACAATATGTCTACATATTGTTCTACAACAATATGTAGAACAATATGTCTTTGTATTTATGACTTTGATTTATTCGACAATATCAAAGACACATGAAAAATAGCACACTCAAATACACATATTTGAATATTCATGTGTTAGGACCAGGTCAGTCACTGACACTCACACATACAGATGAACACTAGCATGTGCGCACACACACTCACACACGTCATGGGTCTAGAAATTTTCCCAGATACTAAGGCTTTAGGGAGCACATCTTGCATTTTTAAAAGACATGAAAGACATGAGGTTTCAAGATTAAAGATTCCTCTTTATATTTTACTGTATTTTAATATTTTTAGTATTGCAGAAAAATAATAACATACTATTTACAAAATTCAGTTACAAAATTGATTACATTTTAAAAAACAATGAGGGCTTCCTTCAGGGCAGCTCTGTAGCATTTTTATATGTAATCTATATTAAATTGAATTTCTTATGATGTGACGCATCTCATATTGAAAAATGAACCGGGAAAAGCACCTGAAGGAAATCCCCTATCATATATTACTCTGATCTGATTAACTTAAGACGTTTCTAAAACAGGAAAACGTTTTGTCTTGAGAAATGAAATCGTTCGAATTGGTGCTCCCAGAAATGCTCTGCTGGGTTATGTTAATGCACAGGTATGCATCACTTAATGTCCACAATGTGTTCTGCGGAATAGTACATCATGTGATTTGGACATTGTGCGAACACCAGATTATCAAAGCTATATGGGATACTGTAGTGTACCTACATAATAGCCAGGATACTGTACACATACAGCACTGTATTGTACCCGACTGAATAGCCAGGATACTGTACACATACAGTACTGTATTTCAGCTAATGTATCTGGCAAGGTAATAAATGGGTTAAATTGGTTACGTCCGCTACGTCCCGTTCTCCGATCAGGATTTCTGAACTATGTTATAACCTTATGTTCCCGAATGGACGTTATGCAGTGCATACCTGTACTTAAACTTGGTGGAGAAAACAAAAATACACACAGTAAATACAGATTCAGCACATGCTTTCAACAGACCGCCACCACACAGAAATCATAACTATATAAACTTCTCAGAACTACTGCAAATGTTCCATAAAAAAATTGATACCTTGTCCCTGAAAATACATACATTGTTTTGGTGGACTGAATTTGTGACACCTAAAATGGTGCACTCCAATGATGAATAATTTAGTTGATTAAGATATTCATACATGCTGTACACAACTGCCTTGTTGCATTGAAATTGTTATCATGAGCCCTCTTTGTGGCATTAAGAATGATATATTATGAAGTAAAACAAGTCTATTTTATAAAATGTATATTCAAAAGTAAACACCTCAATGAAGACATCTCATTGCATATCAACAGAATGATCTGGACTGAATTCCAACATCAAAGTAGCATCTCAAAAGGATATTCCATTGCTGAATGATATTAACAAATATAAGACGTATACTTAGACAGCTGAAATATTTAGTTAGAATTTCTCTTTTTTCAACACACAGGAATAAAATTAAACAAAAACTAACCAATAAATGACGACACTAAACACACCCAGTAAACAATTTTATACCATAGATAAATTGCACTTTGAAGTTAAGTGATTATAGGCAAATAAATATAGTAAAAGTATGTAGGGAAATAATTTAAGTAAGGGATAATGCACACCATGGTGTATTACATACATAAGGTGAAATACGTCCTGGGGTGAATCAAGGGATTCTCCCACCCGTAAGTACATCATTTATGTTAATAAAACCTAAATATGTTAATAAAGTTTTTGGTGAAAAGTTTGTGTGGCAAGTGATGCAAGAATATATTCCTCCGTTCAGTTATTTATAGACATAAAAATTAATACATTACAGTTTTAAGTCTACAAAGAGCCCTTGCTAGGTGTTTCTTGTTATACCTAAGAAATTTGCTGTATAAAACTGTTTGTTCACAGGTTAACAAACTTCATGAAGGGCTACAACATCTAGTCAGCATGTTGCTAATGCTAATGTTTATGTTCTAATGTCTATGTTATTTCCAAACTGTCTAAATACAGCACCCCAACCAGTTAGCTTGAAAAAAGTCTTTTCAACTACGATATTCACAGTACACAAACTGTTTTATGCAAAGATTTAATGTGAGCTACAGGTTTTATTATCAACTGGTATAACTCAGTTCTATGATTACACTCAGTGTTAGCTAGAACCAAGCTGTCCCATTCGTAACAATTCTTCAGGAGATCTACAAACAGTGAGGAAAACAGTATCTCTGGGGATCCTGACAGTAGGGTCTGCAGTATCTCAGGGAATTCTAACAGTAGGGTCTGCAGCATCTCTGGGGATCCTGACAGTAGGGTCTGCAGTATCTCAGGGAATTCTAACAGTAGGGTCTGCAGTATCTCTGGGGATCCTGACAGTAGGGTCTGCAGTATCTCAGGGAATTCTAACAGTAGGGTCTGCAGCATCTCTGGGGATCCTGACAGTAGGGTCTGCAGTATCTCAGGGAATTCTAACAGTAGGGTCTGCAGTATCTCTGGGGATCCTGACAGTAGGGTCTGCAGTATCTCAGGGAATTCTAACAGTAGGGTCTGCAGTATCTCAGGGAATTCTAACAGTAGGGTCTGCAGCATCTCTGGGGATCCTGACAGTAGGGTCTGCAGTATCTCAGGGAATTCTAACAGTAGGGTCTGCAGCATCTCTGGAGATTCTGACAGTAAAGCCTACAGTATCTCTGGGGATTCTGACAGTAGGGTTTACAGTATCTCTGGAGATGGCACTCTGAGGACAGCGGTTTGACACACTGCCGCCGTCACCATTTTCAGTCCCTTACCACGCTCCATTGCTTTACCTGGGGTCATAGATGCCAGCTTTTTCTTCTCCTGAGCCAGAAAATACACAGAAAAGCCTATATCATTACATTTCACACTTTTACTCAGTACTTATCTCTTTGTTCACTCACCTGATGTAAAAAATATGAAATATTTCCTTTGCTTTCATCTTATTTTCCAAATAAATAATTTTCTGAACGGGGAAACTGACTTAATATAATAAATAGGTGTCAGGGTAAGAATTCGTACCTCTGCTTGCAGTTTGGGTAGATGCACAGGAGGTGAGCTTTCCTCTAGTGGAGGCATCTTAAATCCCTCTTTACTCTTTAGCCAGTAGGTCTTCTGAACCCCTTTCCCCTTATGAAACACACACACACACACACACACACACACACACACACACACACACACACACACACACACACACACACACACACACACACACACACACACACACACACAGACACACACACACACATTCAGTCACACACAAATATGTTATGTATAAGTGAGTTGGCCCGATTTGTCATGCCACTTAGGTTTGTTAATAATACTTAAGTTAACCTCTTTTACTTTAAAGGAAAGTCTACACAGGACAAGTAATACATTTATAGGCACTTTAAGATGTCACAAATCCCTAAAACTTTATTTCTATAATGTTCTCTTCATTGAAAAAATTATAAATAAAAATATTAAATAAATGGATACAAATACCAGTATAATAAAAGAAATATATAATACAAATATATTACCTTCATTTCAATCTCTCCTCTCTCTTCCAGTCCAAAAGTGCCAATCTGTATCAATAGCTCTGCTGTGCTCTGGGAGATATGGATCCTCAAAGCTGAATACAAACAATGGAACATGTGTACAACGTTAAAGCTTAGCTAATGTAAGCTAACATCAGACAAAATGGAGCAAAAGCATGAAAAGAGAGCTTAGCTAACATCAGAGACAATGGATCACATGTACGAACAAGGAGCTTGGCTAACACAGAAACAATTGAGCACATGTATGAGCAGAGACCTTAGCTAACATCAGAGACAATGGAGCATATGTATGAAGAGCGAGCTTAGCTAACACGGAAACAATTTAGCACATGTATTACTGTCATTTAGCGGACACTTTTTATCCAAAGTGACTTGCATATGATTAGACTAGCAATGTGGGGTTGGGGGCCTTTCTCAGGGTGGTATATAATACTGGGTGGTATTCTTGCTGTGGCTGGACTGGGGCTTGAACCACCAACCTCAGGGGTCCCAGTCAAGTATGTTAACCACCACGTTGTTAGACTAGATTACGTTGTTTACTCAATTTTATTATATGTTTTTAGTTTGCACTTCTTAAACATTGGTAGAACAGTCCCAGTTAACCTTGGTTAGCTCTTTGATTACTGGCCACCAATCACTCATAATGAAGATAAACAGTTTGCAATTGTAATTTATTTAATTAATTGAATTAATACAATTCATCCATAAATATGATGTTGGCCCTTTTCGCTGAAGCATGTGCTGCCCCCTGCTGGTTCTTTTGATACCTTAGTCCTCAGACTGACCTGCTCAGTCACTGTGCTACAGAGTACACCTCATGTACAGCTAATTAAGGCAGACTACAACTACCTATTCGAGATGGGGACCAAAACGTCAGCTATGGACCACTCTGGAGCACTGCTACCAGCAGTCTGTGTTGGAACGATCAGGATTCAATACCAGACAATCCATAAGAAATGTGACTGCACTGAGATTCAGCACTTGAGTGTGGTTGTGCCAACCAACTGGCTGCTAAATTACAGCTAGCCAACACAATTGCCAAATTCATCTTACACAAAGGTCTCCCATGACTGTACCCAGACCTGTGAAAGTGGCTTAGGGAGAGTTATGGCTGATACAGAGAGTCAGACATACAGCTGGACAGACAGCTCCTCAGTATTCCAAGCCACCTCGATGTGAGGGTCTGGCCATTACTGTCATGGGTGTGATGGCCAGAAAGGTCGGGAGGAAGGGCACGTCACGGTATGTTCTGGAACACTTACGCAAGCTGTTGCTTTCCATCCTGGATGCGGTGTTGACGGTGTCGCCGAACAGGCAGTACCTGGGCATGGTGGTGCCCACCACCCCGGCAACCACAGGGCCTGCAAATGGGTGGGGAGGGCAGAGAAATGAGTTCATAGTACAGTCTGTTTACCCCAAGCAGAGGCTTAAAGCTACGGCACCCAGGATTGTCAGCGCGTTCAACCTAACGCCGCTGAGTGGCAGTGTTAGCTCTAACCAGTGTTAGCTATCCCTGTTGGCATTCATTTATCAAATAACAAACTGCTTTGATTACTTCCACCAATGCCCAAACTCATCCATGTTGTCCTCTAACTCAACTCTTCAGTCTAAATGGCTGAATTCTCAACATAACCTGGTTGGTAAAGTGTTGTATGTTGGTCGGTATGGTGGCTGAACAGTCACCATCAGAGCTCAGATCTTACCCAGTTTTAGCTGTGCCATAATCAGCCGACTCTCACCAATCTATCAACAGCCATTGTTCATCCAGCGACACCACACACTACCTTTCACCATCACATTCCATAAGTCATGACAGCCAAAGATGTCATGCTAAAGTTCCTGGTTAGAAGCCATTTTGGATCCACTGTCTCACTTTGCCTCAGGTTGGAAATCCAGGAAAATTTTTTTGGCCACCTTCGGGACAGTTGTGTCAAGTTCACTGGGATTTCTCCGCATCAGTTGCGCTGGCCGTGTGAGACAGCAGGCGGGACGTACCGGAGTTTATCCCGATGCGAAGCGCAAGCCTCTCATTGGGAAGGTGGCGGATTTTGAACATGGAGATGGCGGACAGGAAGTGCAGTGCCATGGTGGAGATCTCCTCAGCGTGTTTGATACCGTTGCTCAGGGGCAGCCCGCTAGCGACCATGTAGGCATCACCGATGGTCTCAACCTTCGGGGGATCAAAACAGCATGCGTGTGTTTGATTTTAAATGATTAAACAATGAATCTTTTAACTCAGTGTGCAAAAACTCATTACATTCCAGTCAACTCAAGGATTAATGGTACCCTTGAGGGCTGTGAACAATATAAACCTCATAGATAATGATTTATATTTTATGCTGAAGCATTTGGGGAAACAATATTCTTCCATTCTAGTCAAACTGTTCTGAAAAAATTAATGTGTAATACTGGTATACCTGAAAAACAGCAAAAAACAAACTCAAATACACAGCGTATTCCCTATAAGGGAAGGTAAGTATTGTATGGATATCTGCCAGTACTCATAGAAAGAAAATGGTGTGGTATTTTTGTATTTACACACACACACATGCACACACACCTTGTAGACGTCGTACAGCTTGATGATCTCATCAAACAGACTGTAGAGGTCGTTGAGGAGTGTGATGACCTCCAGCGCGGAGCTGATGCTGCACATGGTGGTGAAGCCCACGATGTCGGAGAAGAAGATGGTCACCATTTCGTAACTCCTGGGCTCCACCGACTTCCCGGACATAAGCTGATCTGCTATGTACCTTTCCAAAAACGACCAAGGGAACACTGCAGCGTGCTTTCAACCCAACAGGACTGTTCCTGAATATTACCTATCACATACTGTTAGTCCTTTGTAAATACACATCATATGTATATATTTATTTTATTTTTTTCCAGAAAAACACTACTTAAACACAATTAAGTATAATTATCACAAGTGTACTAGAGGTATGTTCTGAGATATATTTCTTTTACATATGGTTTATATACTGTATATATGTTATATATTACATATTTATTATACTAACTGTAGACCTTCATAGCCCAAAATAAAACCACTGAAAAGGAAAAGTTACCTGGGTAGCATGCTTGAGAGAAGTTTGTCAGCTCTGTTTTTTTCGACTGTAAGCTGATTGGTTCTTTCTTCCACCACTTCCTCCAAATGATTTGCATACTTCTCCAGCTTATTCACCATGTTGTCAAGTATGTTAACATGACTGAAATTAATAAAGCATTATTGCTGCTGCTGTTTTTGTTGTTTAAAAACCACAGCCTCCTCCACCATCATCAACAATCATAAAAGTAACGACAATGATCCTGCTGAGTCTATCCCTCCCTCCCTGGGCCCTTGGGCTCCAGTCAGATTCAGCTCCACAGTGTGATGCATGGTACTAAACTAAGGACTAAAGCTTTGGTTGGATACACCCACCATGTCACAACCACATAATCTGTCCTTTCTCACCTCACCCACCCATAATCTCTCTCTACTCCTCCTCACACCCTGATATCTCTCTCCTTCTCTCTCCCTCCATCCTCCCCCTCTTTCTCTCTTCTCCCCCTCCTCCCTCTCTCCCTCTCCCTCCTGCCCCATAGCACCTCTCAGGGCTGGTCTCCCGGAGGCGGCGTCTGATGGCGGTGAAGTGGGGTCTCTGGTCGGGGTTCTCGCTCCAGCAGGCCTTCAGCAGACCGATAAGCCCCTCGTTACACACCTGAGCAGAGAGGGAGGGGCGGAGGGGCTCCCCCAGGGCAGGGTTCCTTATCCGCTCGATGATCTCTAAAGGACGCGCGGGTACAGGACCAACATAACATTCACACTCAGCCAAAACTTTACCAATAAGGCTACAGGTTAGATTCACAAGGATGGAACTGCCACTGTTACCTGGAGCAAGCTGCTTAATCTGAATCTATGCACGAGTACATTGTCATAACAAATGGCTGATAAATAATATATGATCTGTGGAAGTTTCATTGAATGGAAGGGTCTGCAAAGAAAACACAGTTCCACATATTGATCTACTTAACAGTCAATGACTCCAGCTGGGTAGTTGATCACCTTTGGGTTCCATCAGTACGTCGTGGTACGGGCCGACCTCGCAGTTGTACACGAGCTCTCGCATGATGATGGCAAAGCTGAACACGTCGCCTTTGGCGGAGCCGTTGAAAGAGAGCTGGTTTAGCCTCAGCAGCTCTGGGGCGGTCCAGAACATTTCTGAAACCAAGGGGACCTGCTTCTGAAACCTGCTCCAAACGCGATCTGTTTATTAACAGTCTCCAACATTTCTGACCTGTAGTTACTGATTTGTTAATATGTCATAACATGTGAATTACATTTTCTGATAGGATAAAAAAGAAGAACAAAAAGACACAAGAATAATGTACTGTCATGAAAGGGAGGAACTGACCTTCGTATTTGACATTTTCAGCAGTGATGACTTTGTAATTGCTGCCATGGCGGAACTCCCACAGGCCGAAACCGGACAGCTTGACCTGCAGGCGGCTGTCCACCAGGCATGTGGTTGGCTTCAAATTGCCGTGGGACTTCAGGTTGCTTTTGTGAATGAACTCCATTCCCTGCAAACACGTTTGTGAAAAGACCCAAGGTCAAATTTCATTTGTTTGTGTGTAACAGAATAACTCAACTTATTTAAATACAAACATCTCTTACTAAAATTAACCACAATAATCAGTAGATCTTGCCTTGTCATACGATGAGTCAGTACAGAGCAAGAGAGGAGGTAACGGTAAGTGTGATTGGACAGTATAGAATGAAAGAGGATATTAACAGCAGCATTTAATACGAGATGAACTTGAACAACCTAAACAGGATCGTGTTTTTTATAAAATGTACCGGCACTCACGCTGACAATGTCATAGGCGAAGGACAGTTTGAACATCCAGTCCAGATCGATGTCAGAATTCCGCAGTACATCCTGAATGGATGCAGAGAGGACACCCGGCAAAACTGTTTAATCTCCAGTCACTAAAACCCAATTATACCGTTTAATGGTAATCTCCAGGTACTACGCACTCAATTGTTCTGTTTCGTGGTGACCTCCTGTCAATTCACACCTAATAGTGCTGTTTCACGATAATCTCCTGTCACTTGACAGCACTGTTCACAATAGCAGCCACCTGATTGTCAGTACGATAGCAGACTGCCAGTGTTATCTCACAATAAGATCCTTTATCGCAATTATGCTTTCGCAAAAGGAGAACCTTGCACTCAATAATGCGATTACACAATAAGATCATTTCGCTCAATAATGCTACATGCCAATTACATTCTGTCACTGGATAATACCATTAGACAACAAAACCCTATCGTGTGGTAACACTACTCCACGATAACAGCCTGTCATTCAATACTATTGCATGCTAATGTTCTCCCACACAGACCAAAGGGTAGCCCATGGCAAGATAACATCCCCACACTCCAGCTAAAAGAGCCATGAATCGCACAATAACATCCCATATATTTGACTGAGGAGGAATTTATCAGAAAAGATCATCTCTGATTAGCTTGAAGTGCCTCTCCTTGACGTTCACTCGATCCTCTGCTTGCGAGACAAGGCCGAGGAGGAGAGAGAGGCGGTTGGGCGTGTACCTTCAAGCTTCCTTTCTTGCAGTACTGCGTGACGACGCAGATGTTGGGCGGCTCGATGCAGACTCCGAAAAACTGCACTAAATTTTCATGCTTCAGTTCCCGCATCTATTAATTAATACATTTCATTACAGGGTTCACAGTTCCAATGCCTGTTCTGCAGTTATTAACATTGAGTTGAAAATGTTACTGCATGCTGAGTGTAAATGTGAGTGAAATAGTGAGTAATCACAGGGTGTCTTTATCACACCGGGAATATCAAACAGAAGCAGGTACACGGAGCATTTGTCGTTTCATTTTTACCACTTGAAACTCTTGAAGAATCGAAGGTTTCCTGATATCGCTGATAATCTGTCTGTCAATGTATTTAACGGCGACATGATTCCCCTGTGAGATGATAAAAGCGTATTAATTCATTTGAAAAGAGAGGGAGAATAATCACCATATATTGAAACTGCGCCATGAACGAGGCTGTGATGTCACAATGGGGCAAAAATCAATTCCGTTCTCTAAACACTGCTGCGATATCACTCTGGGAAAACATTTTTAAAACTTTTTTTCACAACTTGGGATAACCAGTCATGCTCCTTGAAGCAGTGTAGGCAGAAAGCAAATACATAACTGACCAGAGGAATCCCTTGTATGATGAGAAAGAGGAAGCTCAATGCCTACATTTTCTGTGACTGTTATAGTACATATTATATTGTACATATAGGATCATCTGCAGGCATGGCAGCTCATAGACCTTGTTAGAGACTGATTCTTGAGTTTGAGTGGATCTGTGGGTGGGGGGGGGGGGAAATTGGGGGATTAGCACACAGACCTGGTAGAGACCAATGGTGGAGTAGATGTGCTCTCGGCCCATGTTGTCCCTTAGGCCATAGCTGATGGTGGAGTCGATCGTCTGAGACCCACTGCTCCGACTCCTGTGCGTACTGGCACCCGTGCTAAGAGACAAGGCCTGCAACCCCTGGACATTCAGACACACAGACACACAGGAAATAACAAAAATTATCACAATAATAATGTAAATACTGGAGTGAGCGTCATGTTGCAATAAGCAAAGCAGAATCTCTGTCCATCTTCTGACACAAACTGAAATCATAACACATCTGTTTATAAAGTACTTCTCAAGCCATCCAACCCCACTATCATGTACTTCTAAATAATATTTGCTTTTGTAGAATAATTGAATCACCAACAAATTATTGAGCATTTTTTGATAATTGAGTATTTCTAATACTTCCAAATACAGCTATTTGGAAGCCTTGTTAATTTTTTCCATTAAAATTTCACAGGTATCAGAGTGCCATACATGAGATTGTTTAGTTACTGATCAAATAATGTTTAAAAAACAGACAAGACCTTGGGCTCATTAATTATTGTGATGTCACTATGGCTCATTCAAAGACCTTTAGGGGTTCTTTAGTTTTAGTGACATCACTCTGTTTTACCCAGAGACCTTGGGTTCCTTGATGATGGTGATGTCGTTGTAGTTTATCCGCCACCAGTTGGCGTCTTCAAGTTGATTCTGCAGCCGGAGCTTCTGAGAGGTGAGGAAGCTGATGAAAATCAGGGCGGTCAATGCCAGCAGAGGCAGCACCACCAACAGGACAATAAGGGAAACGTCTGACGGATGAGAGACACAGAGCACGGTGTGGGTTAGAATCACTCATTATACAGAATGATTTTCTGGCAAATCATTTTAATTAAAACTTTCTAGAATAATTTCTAAAACACAAACAGCCATTCACATGGTTGGTTGTTGTTTCACTTCATATTTACCCTCGAATAGCCATTCGCAGAGTTCATTTCGAAATCCACAGGTTGGTTTGTCTGTTGGAGGTTTCCCTTTAGGCCAAACAACAAAGTGGAACTTAGGGGTAGGCCTGCAATGGAGAATGCTATTACTTTCTGTGTTTATGATCATGTGACTGGGTACAAAGTTATACATTTGATGTCATGCTTCCTATAAAAAATGATGTCATACTGAGCAAAAATGAGGCATTCAAATTTCATAACAAATCAAACAAGAAAAATGCTGCAGGTTGAACTCTTGAACTAGCTAAATACGATCAATCACATTAATCATGATCTGTAAGAAAGTCGATCAAAGTGCAGGTCAAAAAGAGGTTAATTCCGTAGATCTCATGCAAGGGGCTGCAAAACGTTTTACCTCACTGCTTTTGTGTGGCTATCGAAGTGCAGCACGGGGACAAATTTGGAGATGCCGTTCAAGGTTTGCAGGTCGTACACCGAATAATCCATGTTCCTCTCTCCTTCTGAATCAAAGTGTACCAACCCGGTCGCTCCTGTGACACACACACACACGCCATGTCTCATGTTAAACTATGTCTATCCCAAAAAAACATAGATATTGCATGTTGCAACAGATTGGCCCATGAAGTAGATATGACGGGAAGTACCATAGAATCTGATGTTGTTCTTGTCCCTAAGCTTCTGGAGCAGCTGTTGCCCGTTTCGGATGTCCTGGCCAGCCTTCATGACTTCTTGGAGGCCCATGGCGTATAGAAGCACTGCGTCATGGAGGTAAGCCGCGTACGAGCTCACCTTAACGCACAGACAGAGGATGCAACACAGAGACATACGTGTTCACATGTATGAGAACGTATCACAGCAATCGGCCCCCACAGCTACATTATGCAGCTCCTGATAAGCAACATATCTTCTGAAAGATCTCAGGGACTGTTTCAGGAAATTCTACCCTCTTATCCCAACAGCAGTGGGGTTGTCGTGACTGTGAGCTCACAAACAGTATTTGGCAAGCTCTGTTACAAAATGAAGCGTAAGGAACGGCTGAATAAACATATACAATTCCCATCATATATCTGAGATGCAGTTTTCTCTTATAAGCCAGTGTAAGCCTATGGAAGTAGGCATCAAGAGAGTTTTCTACACAACAGAAAAATACTGAAATTACAACAAATCAGTTTTTACATTTAATGGTTTATTCAATGGTTCGCTGGTGGTTCATTTTGTTCTACGTTATCATATTTTTTTAATTGAAATTTTATAGTATTTCACTATAAGCATACTGAGCCAAAATTTGAGGAAAGAAGGTATGCATGAAACATTTATTAATTGTTGTTATTTATCTACTCAATCACGCAATGAGATAATATTAAAACCACATACTTACACATCTTGTCACATGACTCCTGACGCTAAGTAAACTACACTTCATTTAGCTGTAGGATTTAGATAGGGTTAGGCTCAACCTTTCATATGCAAAAAACAACGGAAGCTTCTATCTTCTTGTTCTGGCCAGTTTCCGTGTAACAATGCGAATTATCAAGAATAATATATTGGATGTGAAATTATTTCATTACAGGGGGTCCTCAACTTACGAACGAGTTTCGTTCCTACGACTTGTCGCAAGTCGATTTTCGACGTAAGTCGGAATTTATACCTAAATTGTACCTAAGGTAACACCTTATGTCACTCACACTGTACACACAACACATGAAGGACATACAAAATACAGTATTTAAATGAAACAGTAATAATAAAAAAAGAGAGAACAATTTCTTATCTTTATTTCTGTGGTCGTATTTACGAACCAAACCACTTCGGTCGAAACTAGGTTTTTTAAATAATTTATGGGAGTGCGTCATAACCACGAAACGACGTAACTCGAGACCGTCGTAACCTGAGGACCCCCTGCATTTCATTTTAAGTAAATGTTTGTTTCTTAACTCACCTCCCTCTCTGATGACAAGTTACTGTGGAATGGGGCTCTGTTCAGTCTCTCAAAGACTTTCTCAAAGAAGTCGTAGTATTCGTATCCATCGTACGTTTTTTGAGCAATCACAAACGCCATGTCGTAGGAAGTCAGCGTGCTTTCATTTGTCCTCTCATTGACTGTATACTTCCAGAGGTTGTCCTGGTAGATAAATTTACATTTGAATGTATATGAATGTGAATATGAACATGCAGCAACAATCGTTTCAAGTTCTGGGGGCACAGCACTGGTCTCTGTCAAGAGACAGAAACCAGTAACTCAAATTGCAAGGACTGGGCCCTTCCTCCTTAAAATTGATCACAACACCAATAACACAAGCCCAATTACTACATACATGCTGTGCAAAGCTATCGACTATTCTAGCCTCTATACTATTCTCTGTAAGTTACTCAATTAAAGCTTATGTGAATTTCTGGAAACCAACAGTATACAAATGACTTCACAAACACGAATGGTTTATCCTGGCAGTTAGTAACTGGAGTCAAATGCTTGAGTAAATAAAATGTTTAACTTTTACTTAGATTGTGGTTTTGATTCTGAGTTTGAATGACATACATACAGAGGATACAACATGTTAGACCTCATTAATACTTCAACAATACACCACACATTAACACACTGTTACTGATCCATTGAAGCAGCAAGGATAACGTTGTTGGAACATGAAGTGTTTTGTGTGGTATAAGCAGTGGAAGATGAAAAAAATATTGCCTGTCTCATTGATACAGGTTACTCACCACTACGCCACTGACCTCAAATTGCTGAACAATGAAAAACACATACTCTCCATCCAGCAGGTGCTGTTTCTCAGCCTCCACCATCAGGGAGTTTGTGTCCATCACATTGCTGAGCACGATGATAACTGCGGGCGAGAGACCAGCGCTGACATCCGAGCTACCACAAAACTCCACACGAACATTTAAGATGTATTCCCTCACAGCTGTGGGACAAACTTGTGAGGTGCACCCCTTCCAAATATATTCGCATATTTACTTTTTCGAACATTTTTCGAATGTTCGAAAAAGTAAGACGCGGAAAACACATTTTAGAGAATGTCCTCGCGGTCTCCTCATCACTTAGTCATAAAGGCTACATGCAGGGTATCAAAATACCAAAATACGTTGAACACTTGTAACTGTAAGGATAAAAATATGAACGACCAGCCACAATTTCATTTTTAAACTAGAAAAACAAAATCGAAATACACTACAGGGAGTCTTCGAAGTAACGCAAATGGAAGTGCAGGCAATGTTTGAGGAGCGTGACGGTGTCTCTGACAAGCCGAGCGGTCTAAATTGACGGAGGACGACGCTACGGCGATAAGATCAGAACTTACATTCACATTAGCACAACAGCTCACTTTAACGACTATTTTCACCACATTCAGTGTTTCAGTAGTATGAACTCTCAGACAACGATATAGTATTTTAGGAGGAGTTTATTGATAAGGGATAGAAAAGAATGAACTTGGGCTTGGCGTCAAAGGGGAGGAGTCGTCCCGTGCTCTGTGGAGGAGACCCCCTCCCTTTGGCTGAAAGAAATAGAAATAGCAGTTAGGATTATGAATCCCCCTAGAAAGAGAGGATGAAGGTGGAGATGGGGAGGAGGTGGGATGCCGGAAATGCTGAGCACGATGGGTAAAGATGGTGTTTATATACCTGTAGGGACCGGAAGGGGTACGATAGGTAGAGAGGTTGTCTGAGAGTTCTTCTCCCGAATCTCTGTTTTACCAAACTGCAAGTAGTGAGAGTATGCCACATATTTATTGTGGTAAAACGTACTGCATTGACAACTCTTTCACCAAACCAAACAGCTTAAGATAGACAATCGGATTAGTTCCTCTGTTTCCACCACGGTGTCTAATTTTAAAGCCTCTGTACCCGCGGGGACGTTGTAATGAGGTGACAGGGATAAGGGATGATGGAGTCTGATGAATTATATTCGTATGGTAAAATGTAATTTGGATGGTGTGGAAATTTCCACCGACCTCACAGACCCAAACTTGTCTATTTTAGTCAACTATAAGTAATTTATAAAAACGTAGGCCTAAATACCAAATAGCTATACGAAAAAGGAAATAATTGTGGTGTGTTACAAAAGGAAAAAGACGTATGTTTTGACACAATATGCTCTGTTTCTCATAATATAATACTCCTTCGTGTCTCCATGTAGTACAACGTACGATCACACAGAAAGCAGACAACATTTAAAATTAAAACATAAACGTTCACAGGTAAGGAATGGGTGACTTACTTCTTGAAGCTGTTGCGACATGCTTTATATTCTTATGGATAAGGTCAGGATTGCTGGTGTCAAACTTGATACTGGCGGTGATGGTGAATCTGGCTCTGAGCTGACCTTCCAACACCTTCCACAACTCATCGGTCTTGTCCCATGTGTTTGATTCTGCGCCCCCTCCGATCATGGCAACATGGTTCCACCCGAAGAACTCCAGCGTTTTAATCACCACCTCCCCAATTCTCTTCAGAGGGGGCACCAGTTTGATGTATGTGTCATAAATAACTTCATTTTCCAGTTTAGGAGTTGTGCCCACAAAACCGAACATTGGGATTTTCCATTTCGAAGCCATGAGACCTGTGACCTGGAAAAATAAAAAAGTACATTCGTACATATCTGATCTAACCACAAACAAACACATTTACACACAGTTATGAACTGAAAAATCTTGATGTTTTCATGTTTCCAGCTATAATATGTAACCCAAATGTGATTGAGAAAAGATTTACTCCACTCTTTCATAGGAATATATATTTTTTTGCATTTGATATAACACTGGCTCTTTGCATGTTTGTCTTTGAGCATTTTTGGCTGGTCTCTGACTGGGTTACGCTTTCCTGAAATTAAAGCAGTAGCAATATTTTACCACTAGAGGCCGCATTAGGCAAGCCTCTGTGAGTGTCTCTTATTTGTCTTCCCCCTTACTACCTCGGCTGCCTCTGGGCAGACTGGGCCAAAGATGGCCGAGATGTTGTCCTTCCACACATGGTCGATAAATGTAGCGAGGGATGACTTGGCGTCGCAGTCGGAGTCCGCATACACATAGTCCAGGGTGTAGTTGCCAAGAAAGGCTGGGTTGGAGTTGATCTTATCGAGGGCCAGCTGGAAGGCAGATCCCAGCCTAAGCGCACTGAAGGGGTAGGACACGTTTCGAGGGGCCTGGAGCCCCAACAGCAGTCTTGAACTGGATGTGGCTTCGGCCGGGCCCACCAACAAGCACACGAGGAGAAGCAGCCTCAACCACGACCCACAGCCGGCTGACCGCCGTGCCCCTCGGCAGGTGCTGACAATGCGACATACCTCCATCGCCCTCCTTGGACAAGAGGAAGAGCACAACATGATTAACCCTTTATAGAGTGAGAGGTGTGGCACCAAGTCCTCCTGGGGCCTGGGGTTTGCTCTCCTGAGGGAAATTAATTAGCACCATTACTGTCAGCGAAAGATAAAACACAGCTGGGTTTTTTTGGTTATGTAATACACACACCAACACACATGTACATGTACATGTATATGTATATATGTGTGTGTGTGTGTGTGTGTGTTTTTATATATTTAAAATTCATTTTATAATCATTTCACACAACACCAAGAAAAATGTGAAAAATAATTTCATGATAACTATTTAAATATGGGGTCCTTCCTCTGTGTTTTTGTGTTTTCCCCTTTCCCTGCAAGGTGGAAACAGGCCTCTGTGAGAAGTAAGAGATTCCCAACAGGTAATTCACAGCTCTTTTGCTACGAAACAACCAAACCACAAAAAGAACAAGTGCGCTGTGCATTATCAGTACAGAAAGAACTTTTCATTGGCTACATGTTTTTATTGTATGCAGCGGAAACAGCAAAAACAACTGTAGGTCTTTACCTCAGGTGCCCTTTTGGACAAACATAATAATAAGTACAGTACAGTGCTGGAGACAGCTGAGTGGAGGGCTGGTTTGAGATAAGGGTCCGTGCTGCACACTTGACAGAGCAAAGACCAAAGGCCATAGAAAGACTACTGCGTAATCACTGTATGATCACTGTTTAGGGACTCCTTTTCTTGAGACAGCCTTATAGAGCCTGCCTCTTCTCACAGACACAGTATGAGTGCGCATGTGTATATGTGTATATCGCTTTTAGTCTTTTATGCCTGTGTGATTGACCTCTGTTGCTTTTGTATGCTTTGCCCATTGTCTTTTCATTCTTATGCATGTACCATTTTCTGCTCATATATACTGCATTAATCTGTCTGGTCATATTGTGCTTATTTTCTGTAGATCATGATTGTATGATTGTGATACTTTGGGTTTGACAAAAGCATGTTATGATGATGATGATGATGATGATGATGATGATGATGATATCCATATATGTCCATACAGTAGAAATGCCCCCAGACTCTGATGTGGGAACAGCCAATCAGCTGCTTCTATGTTACCTTAAAACCTCAATATATTCCATATTCCAATTCTCACAGTAAACCTGAGTCAGTCACTAAATACCTCACGGTTTTTTTAAGGCAAATACCTTATGACCTTTCTTCCCATGATGTTTTACTTATTTTCCAGAATGAGACTGGGCTATCACCACATTAAAATGAACCATTTAGAAGATATAGATATATTTAGAAGAACCTTATCCTGGACAGTTTACATGGCCCTTTCTTGGCTAGGCCTCCCTTGTAAATGAAAAGTAAATATAATAGTCTAACCTGGTTAAATAAAACAAATAAAGCTGAATTTTACACACCCCTCCTTCAGCTGAGTGTTTGCTGACGCAGTTCAGGAAAAGCACCTTTCTCAAGAGCACAACGGCAGTGCCTAACCTGCCCAGCTCTCACGCCCACTTGCTTCAGTCCAGATTTGGATGGTGACATTCTGCTTAATTAAGAATTACGTCAAGGCATCCTTTTCACAGACCTGTACAATGCACTGTCTGAATGTACCCTGTTTGTCCTGTCTTACGATGTGTGGATGGAATCCAAAACAAGAAAACACAGAGCCTCTAAAAGGAATAAACACAGAGGTGCTAATGAGGCGTGGCTTGGCTTGGGCTAAGTGGGCCGTGTCATGTCATGTCACATTTTGTGGCATTGTTTTCGAGTCACATCATGTATTTGAGAGGTGTTAATGATGAATGAGAAGCTCACAGGTGCTTCAGTTAAATTACCGAAACCTCCAGGTGTTCCCTGAGGACAAAACTTTCTAAGCGTACTTACCAAACAAAGCCTCTTCACCAGTTAGGATGATCATAATCTTCATCTTTATCAGTACCACCACCACCATCATCATCCTTATTGATACTATTGTACTCATCATCATTATTCCTTCCAGTGATCATCATCAAAATCATCATTGACATCAAAAACATAACCATCGTCATCATTACTGTCACTATTCAACAAATTTAGACTGCATCAATATTTTGTATGGTTTTTATTCAATCTGGGCATTGAAAAAGGAGAATTACCTGATTCTATGACTCAATATACAATTTTTGAGGGATTTGTTCTAACAATTAAATTATTGTACAATTCAAGTCAGGGACACAAATACAAACTAGCATATCACCATCAACCTCAACGTCATCCTTCGCCCACAGCCAAGGTTCTTTCAATGTTCTAATTAACAAAGGTAACCATGACAGCAGCAGCAACATAGTGCAGGCCCAAATCCTGCCATTAGTCATTCAGTGATTGGACTGACCCCCTGGCTTGTGGCATGCTGGTTGGTTCAAGGAAAATGATTGACAGCTGTTTTCCAAACCCACCCTCATACTTTGACTCATTTAGAACAGCCCTCTGATTACTATCCCCAGTAAAAAAAAGTTCTGAGCCCAGACAATATATTGCACTTGGAAAGTATGTGGGGGAAAGTGTCTGCCCCTTCTCCAGTGTCAACCATAGTGCCTGGGACTGAGCCTAAAATGGCCTCTGTGATAGACACCAGCCTCCACACTCCCACCATGCACCTCGACCCACAGCACAATTTCCATCTTATTGATTCACCCCCAGGCACTTGTACATGACTCAAGTTGTGTAACTCATACGGAAAGGAGATCTTGTGAAATAAGCACTGCTATCAGACCCATTGCACAGGATACTTATAAGTTAAACTCAGTCTTGAGGGAAAAAACACACTGTATGTCACATGTTTCTTTGATGGTCTTGTCCAGATATCTTGCTGGGTATGTTGTATTGAACAGCAGGTGAAGACTGAACTTTTAAATTTGAACCCCTGTGACCTCTGACCTGCTGGTGTTTTTCATGTAAATGTGACATGATAAAATGTAGCAAGATTCAAAACTGTCATATATATACACAGCTATGTATGTGTGTGTTTGTATGTGTGTATGGATGTATGTATACAAACACACCCTCATACATGAATGTTTTTAATGTTTAAGTTGCATGCATAACAACAATGCATACAGTGACTGGAATCCACAAATGCACATGAATGATGGAAATGGAGTGAGAGAGAGAGAGAGAAAGAAAGTAATATTAGCAGTGGTGAGTAGAGAACTTTCTGTCAAACACTCCCCCTCAGTTTGTTATAGGTCGACTAAATTTTTTTTTTTTTTTGTTTTTTTATCTCTGAGATTATTGCAGCCAAAGTTCAAAGGTCACGTGTGCACTGTCAGCCCCTTTATGTAGGCTGGAAGGACACTTCCCCTCCCTTTGTTTGCTGACAGAGGAGCTCAGAGGAAGCATGGTCCCGTGCAGCTGTCATTCCCTCCTCTGACAAACCCGCAACAAAAAGGTACGCACACCCCTGTCATTCCTCTCGCCCACCAGGGAGGGCTGTAGACTGTGACGGGTAGACCTTCTGTAATCTTTTCCATTTTGTAGTTAAAATTGGACATTCCTCAGCCTGCTTTTTTGAGGAGGGCAAAGTGCTCTTTCATAAGATGCTATGGTATCATACATTTGAAAAGTTTTGCTTTGTGGAAAACTCTTCCAGCGTCTCTGCACTGGCATGTGTAGAGTCTGATTTTACAAAAGGACTTGATGTCACTTTTTGTATTTGAATGGCAAGCCATTGTTGCGTTGTGATGTTTTAATCTTGGTGGGTAGGGATGCATGGGTAGAAAAATGAATGAATATGCTTATACAAACATTTTTAATTCTCCTTTAATTGAGTTTATCTGTAGGAGATTTCAAAGAGGTTTTTAAAACATTTTGGCTCACAGGACAGATTCCTAACCTATGTTCATCCACTGGAACAATTTGAATTAAAAATCAAATCCCACCTTTTTTGACACAATCGTTACGAAAAATCAATCAAACCAAATTCAAGTGTGACATCAGTGTGTTCTGCTGCAATAATGGGAGAAAAATAGCATTTTGTATTTTGACTTTTTCTGGATTTTGGGTTTGTAACCAGTAGCTTGCAGAAGTCTGTACTTTGACCTAATTACATAAACGTAGTGACATATTGCAGTTATAAATACCAGGAGAGGATTTCTGTTGGGAAACCACTATGTCTGTTGAATGTCTTCCCTCTGTATTTATTCTCAAACTGCTCTGATCTGATGCAGGAGAAGACTCTGACTTCTGGCCCTGCCCACTAACACCCTCTGCCAAAGGTCAAAGGTCACTGATAGCACAATCAGCATTAACAGCCTCGAGTGCACTCTGGTACTACCCTGCAAAGATAACTACACATTTACACACACATACACATGCACATAGGCACACACTTTTACTCACACATGCACACACACGTACGCATGCACATATACACACATTCATGCACTCACTCACACTCACACACACACAAGCACACACATGTATGCACGCATGCACACACATTCACTACCACACTTGCACAAACTCATAGTCAGGCGCATGCACAGTCACATGTGTGAAGTTACACGAAAGCACACACACATGTAAATGGGAATCGATTGCTCTTGTGTTTATTCTGAAGGGAAAAGACAGCTTAACCAGGTCAACCCCACCTGTGAGGTTTAAAAGTAGTTAGACGGATCTTTGCCCAGAGCAATGTCAAGGGCATAAGGTGACCTGATAAAAGATGATATTGGCAAAGATGCCAGTTGCTGGCGAATGGGAGGGCTCTTTCAAATGACAAAGTTCACATTTTACTTTCAGTGTCTTCACTACACATGTGCTCATTATGAACTACATTGATTCATAAAACGTTTGGTCTACCACTGTTTTCGTTGTGGAATAACCCAGCGTTTCTAAGTATTCTAGGTTGGTTTTTTAATGAGGCGGGTATGATTTCTCACTGCAAGAGTAAAAACAACATACTTCACACCCTACACTTGTTATCATGCCAAGTATCCACCAGCAGGCTTGCTATCAGTCCTGCCAGATAAAGGCATACGTTCTTCACTCATTTACCTTGAACTCCGCTGGTCACTGTCATTCAGACAGATACACACATGCATGAATGCGAGAGTTTCCATACGCAGAGATACCTGCTCGCACAGACACGCACAGTCACCTGCAATAAAAAATCTGATCAGAATTCATTTCATATCAATGACCATAAACACCTGATCTCTGTACTCCACTGTCTTTCACTATCATTGTGATATTGCATACCACTCAGTCTTTCATATTAGCTGTAATTTATGTTTGTATGATGTCTGTAATGTCTGTGGCTTCTGTCATGTTGTGATATTATACACTACTCAGTCTTTCATATTAGCTGTAATGTCTGTATGTATGATGTCTGTGATGTCTTTAGCTTCTGTAATGTTCCTCTTTATGGCTTCTGATGGGAGCTTGTCTTTGTGCTTCAGGTGTAGGTTGTTCCAGTGATGGAGACCTTTTTTAACTTCCTGTTTACGCCCCTGCCGACCTCGGCCCTGGTCTCCCTCTTCGTCCTGGCCGCCACCGCTCTGGTGTGGCTCAACACCAGACCCAAGCCGGTCAGACCCCCCGTTGACCTCAACCGGCAGACCGTGGGAATCCAGGTGAGAGGTCGCTGTACTCAGCCAGGTTATTATTTACCTGAGGACCCCCCTGATAGAGCGAGGTATGAGTGCTTTAGATCAGGTGACAACACTGCGCTTAGATCAGGTCTCTGTTGCCGTGACAGCCTTTGACTTTAAAATGGGTTCTTTTGATGGGAATGGGGGGTGCAGTCGAGCACCTAAAATCCTTTAACCCCAAAATCACAAATTGCCCGGGTTTACCACGTAAAGACGATTTCTAATAACTCTGTCTCTTCATTCGGTCTGCCACTGAACTGGCCCTCAACTTCTGTCTCAGGTCTGCTGTGAAACTTTGACCTTTATGTTATCTGGATGGTTCATCTCTCTGTCTTCCTCTGTCTGCCTCTCACCAAGCTCCTGATATCAGCTCATACAGACAGCGTCCTAATCTGTGAATCTCTAGAGTCTGTAGTAAGATTAATTACAGCTGGAAGGCACTCATGAATCTAAGAATGATTAACGCACATTAATGCTGACGTCTTATATTTTACTAGGCTGTTACACAACCTTTATGTGGCTAATTAGCAAGTGGGTATCGGGAGCCTGGATTCAACCAGTAAAAGCTCAGCGCTGCTGATACTCCAATGAAAGAGCAACAAGTCTAGTTCCAGGAATGAAACTTGAATCAAATTTTTCAATTTATTTATTCTTTATTTTATCAGATTAGTTCAACTGAAATTCAGTTGTCTTTTGCAGTGACAAACTAGGGATTCAATGTCAGTCAAAAGTAGGGGTTATATAGGTAGCCAGATGTAGACAAAAAAAGTGTTAAAACGTTTAGGGCTAGTTTCCTGGACAGGGATTGAGTCTATATAGACTAAAAAGTCTCTAGTAGCCTTGGACTAAACGTAATCCATGTCTGGGAAACCAGCCCATAGTCTACAAAAAATTTCTACTAAAAAGGACAGGTGGAGGCTATGTCTGAGGCTCTTAGCATTTTAAAAAGATCAATAAATTGAATCAGAAGATATTTCATGTTGAGCCAGTGGAATATCGGGATAGGGGTAAATGAGTATTTCAGACTGACTCAAAGAAGTATTTTAATTCTCACACAGTGAGTTCTGAAGATACAGAATATCATACAGTGTAGAATAAATGTGTTGTGATTTTTGACATGACAAGCTTAGATGAACGGTAGGGCTTGAGTAAAATGAATACCCATCAAACAGCACTGTGCTATAATAGGCTCTGCATCAGCCATGTCTACATGGCAAGCTAATGCTAACAATGGGTTTAAAATGGCTTTAACACTGATTAGGAGTCAGTGCTTTAGGGCCAGGCTGGGGCTGTAGTCCAACATTTCAAATCTTCCATTGAAAATTTCACTTGGGAGCATGTGACACTCCACCAATTAAACGCAAGCATACACTCTAATATTTATGTTCAATTGGTGGAGTGTCACATGTTGTGAAGTTAGCAAGTGAAGTGCTCAAGGGCAGAATATTTAATGGCCTGTACGGCAGCCTCACAGTCTCAAACCACAAACAAAGGATGTGAGCATTGTGTCTTCTTCGCAGGGCGGAGCGAGGAAAAGCGCCCTGATGAAAGATGACAATTTGATGTCATTCTACTATGAAGACGCCCGAACGCTGTATGAGGTCTTTCAAAGGGGTCTACACACTTCAGGTAACAAGTATTCTCTACATCCAGGTAACAGCACACAGGCAGGCACCCAACGTGAATCAGTTTTATTTACAGAGTTATTAAACCATAAACATCTGCTGGTTTCAAGACTAATGGTCAATTACCATCAATTAGCAAATCATAAAAGTTAAACATCATGGTAGTAATTTTTGCTCGTGCTTCCAGCTTCTTTCCCTTGTCTCTTATTTTTGTTCTCCAGGTAATGGCCCATGTCTGGGCTACAGAAAGAAAGGGCAACCTTACCAATGGCTAAAATACAAACAGGTAATTAACACCTTTAATGTATTTACCAGGATATTCACCTCAGATTGAGGATTATTATTTCTAAAAAACCATAGATAATATTCATGAGTGAAAGACTCTTCAGAGCCGCCATGCTCGCTGCATCACTTCATATTAAAAGTATTATACCATGTAGAAACATGCAGCATTTAAAATGGCTGGTATTGGGGTCATTTGGTTGGGGAATTAGTTACCTCTGTCTTAAGTCTGTCTTTCCCCAAGCTCCCAAATACTCAAATGTTTTTCCATTGCCCATACGAGATAGTGTCAGTCTCTCGCAAAGTAAACACATATTGATTTTTTTTTGCATGAACTGTGTGATTGGTCCTCAAATTGCTAAGAGTATATTCGATTGGCTGGTGGTTTCTGAACCTAAACAGTCACATCCAATTGGAGTCTTGCTTTCATGAAATTGTGACTAGTTAGATAGAACTTTCCTTATTTTGTGGTCTTATATAAGGGGGGCTCAGTGCCCCCAAAACTTGACTTGCTGATATCACCTACATCTTTTTCCTCAACAATTATACATTGACCCCTTTCCTCCCTCATCTCTGCCATAACATTTACAGTCTGTCCCCATGACCTTTCCCCTGACCCCTGACCCTTGACTTCTGCTCTCTAGGTGTCAGAGCGAGCACAGCACTTGGGCTCGGGGTTACTGCACCGGGGACTCACTCCCTCCTCAGACTCTTTCATCGGCATTTTTGCCCAGAACAGGCCTGAGGTAAAACTTCATTATCTCTTATAATCTATGATGAATAATTATCTCTATAGACTATGACTCCGCGCAGTGGTATTAATTAATATCATCTCCATTGATTCTATTATTCTTTGATCTACACGATTCGTTAATAACACTGCAGCGTCTAAGCAGGTGGGCATACTGCTACTCCAAAGCCCATATGAATTAATGATAACAAGTCTAATGGGTAAGTATACTGTCTGAGGAGGCGGGCGTACTGGAACTCCAAGACCCATATGTGTTAACGGTAATAAGGTTAAAGAGTGAGTGTACTGTAACACAGACATATCATGCAATATATATAGATATATCCCCTGCCTATACATTGTGTCTATATGTGTGTAACATTCACCGTGAAGTGTCCTTCAAATGAAATTTTTCTTCTTCCTAAATTCTTTCCCCATAGTGGATCATATCAGAGTTGGCCTGCTATACTTACTCCATGGTTGTCGTTCCACTCTACGACACACTGGGCCCAGAAGCATTGGTATTCATCATAAACAGAGGTAATTAATCTAGTTCACTCTGCTCCTTATTAGCAGCTGTAATTGACCCAGGCCGTGTGTGTTAATTATTAAGAGGCGTAATTAGAACACATCTCACGCTTTCCCAGTGCGTCTGCTCTGGGTTTCCACAGCCGACAAACCCAAGGAAGGCTTCATTTACTCATTCGACCACCAGCTGTTTGCCTCTTATGTGACTCTGAAATGAAATATGGAATATTCACATTCCGTGGTGGATAGGAAGGAAGAGAGAAGGGAGACAGAGAAAGGAAAACAGATGAACTAGAGGCAGAAAGAGAGGGAAGAAACAGAGTGGATATAAGCATGGTGTCGATTGTAATGACAATCCTTCCTGACCTGCAAACCTGTCGCTCTGTTCTAATAGTTGAAGAAAGGGGTTAAAATCTAAGTCTGATGTCACATGAAAGGAATGATATGGATATAACAGATCATTCCGTCATGATAGAAGAAAATAGAATAAAAAATCTCATTGCTCATGTGTATCTTGCAATTCCCAGTAGAAAATAAACTGCTCCCTTAAGATTTGTGTATTTCTCCCTCTGGATCCCCTCATTGGTTCTGTGCCTTTTCAATTCATTTTTTATTCTTTTTAATACCATCAAGTTACATTTTACTTCCAGCTAAAGCATTGGTTCAGTGATATGTTCCTTGCTCATAGTTTAGGGTATCATGAGTCTGATCAGGCTGCCAGTCTGGTATGAAATAAGTCTTCCAAACTCCCAGGATAGGCTTTGCTTATTGACCAATAGATCATGTGCTTTTTCTGACGAATCAGAATCCTGCACAGGTAAAGGTCAAATAGGAGGCAGCAATACAAGCCAGTTAAACCAGAGAACTCTTGAAACAACTCAGTCTTGAACTTACTAGGCCCAAGAAGGATTTTTTTGAGAAAACCAGTTCCACAAACTGAGTAATTTTTTTCCGACTAGATTTACAGCTGCTGCCAGGGTTGCAGAAATAATGACTGTGAAGTGTGAATGCCAGTGCCAATGCTAATGTCAGTGCCAGCAGCAGCAGAGGTTGGCAGCCCCACAGGCTGGTGAATAATTAGCAAGGGTGTTCCCCAGGGGTCTGTGTTTGGGGACCTGCCTGGCTGTGCCAACTGCCTGTGAGGTGTAGAGGGTATCACCAGGGTACAGACAGTAAATTGCCATTGGTTAATATGGTAATGGGATGGCTCATAAATGGACTTAGCGGTCAAACTGAAAACGCAAAGAAAACAAAACTGTGGGGTTGGAAGATTACATTTAAATGAATCGAATCTATGCGCTACTTATGAAAATTAGATAATACAAATAATACAATAACAGTGTTCCAACTTCTGTCTCAAGAAACCTCTCTGAAAAGCTCTCTTGTTGTTTCAGCCGACATTTCGACAGTGCTGTGCGACAAACAGGAAAAGGCAGAGGTACTGCTGGGTAACTGCGAGAAGCAGCTTACCCCAGTACTGAAGACGATCATTCTCATGGATCCCTTTGACCCAGACCTGATCGAGAGGGGTTCAAAGTGCGGGGTGCAGATTCTCTCCATGAAGGAGGTGGAGGTACGACAGGCCGAAAACAAATCCAAGAGCTGAAGCCAATATTAACTCTCCACAATCAGGCAAACATCCACAAATAACACTCTACATGAAGTCTCCGATCAAATCAGAAAAACTCAGTATCTGTGACTCAGTGAGTGTGTGTGAATCACTCTCCATCTAGGACTTGCCTCACTCCCTGTCTAAAATTTGCTCAAGCTTGTGACTCATTTCGACTCTGTTACCTGTTCCCTGTCTGTCACCCTATCAGTGTGTCTGTGATACTCTCGATATTTTACTCAAAGTATCTGTGATTCCCCCCAGTAAATGACTCAATCAGTGTGCCTCTCATTCTCCCAGGAATTACTCACTCAGTGAATCTCTGATTCCCCCAATATGTGAATGACTCACTGCATCTGTGACTCGCCTCGTCTGTGACTCACTCAGTGTGTCTTTGATTCCCCTTGTATGTGACTCAGTGTGTCTGTGAATCCCCCTGTATGTGATTCACTCACTGTGTCTATGATTCCCCCTGTATTTGAATCACTCACTGTGTCTATGCTTCCCCCTGTATGTGACTCACTCACTGTGTCTATGCTTCCCCCTGTATGTGACTCACTCACTGTGTCTATGATTCCCCTGCATGTGAATCACTCACTGTGTCTATGATTCCCCCTGCATGTGAATCACTCACTGTGTCTATGATTCCCCCTGTATGTGTCTCACTCACTGTATCTATGATTCCCTATGATTCCCCCTGTATGTGTCTCACTGCATGTGAATCACTCACTGTGTCTATGATTCTCCCTCTATGTGTCTCACTCACTGTATCTATGATTCCCCCTGCATGTGAATCACTCACTGTGTCTATGATTCCCCCTGTATGTGTCTCACTCACTGTATCTATGATTCCCCCTGCATGTGAATCACTCACTGTGTCTATGATTCCCCCTGTATGTGTCTCACTCACTGTATCTATGATTCCCCCTCTATGATTCCCCTCACTGTATCTATGATTCCCCTGCATGTGAATCACTCACTGTGTCTATGACTCCCCCTGTATGTGAATCACTCACTGTGTCTCACTCACTGTATCTATGATTCCCCCTGTATGTGACTCATTCTCTGTACCTCTGTCTGTCAGGGGTAGTTTTAGGACAGGTTCTCCCTTCCCCCTTACACACACAGGAGTGGGTTTCGTAGAAAGCCAGGCAGATTTACCAGCGGTGTCTAATCCTGCCGTTAATTAGATCCCTACAGTTTAAGGACAGCACTGCTAATCCTGCAGATTACTTCACCGCTGTCGATCCTATCTCCCTCCCCCTCTCCCACCGCTCTGTCTATCTCCACATTACACAAAGAATATCAGAACAGAGAATACAGACAGAATTATGCGAAAGAACATTGCAAATTTCAACACTGAAAAAATTTGTCCTTTTTTTCTTTCAGGATCTGGGGAAAGACAACAAAAAAGCCCCTGTCGTGAGTGTGATGAAACTTTATCGAATGTAAATTTGCAGTCAAATTGTCTACGTTTCTGTGGAAGGGCCACTTAACACATGTTCCTTCCTGTCAACACAGCCCCCCAAGCCAGAAGACCTGAGCATTGTGTGTTTCACGAGCGGGACCACAGGTATCTCTCCGTCCTCACTTTTTCACTCCTCCTCAGTGCTCATCACTCTGTTCTTTTTTCTATCCCGCTTGCATCCCCTCCAACGCGATACCCACCCCTATTCATTCTCTAGTCTCTGGTTTTATGTGTGTATTTAAACAAATAGGCACAATTAAAAGGCACTCAATCCAGCAAGTTCAAGACACCAAGTAGGGGCCATCATATCAGCTGTCATTAGGTGTAAGCGTATATGCGGTGACGAAATGTAAATGTAATACATTGTGTCATTTGTTACAGGTGATCCTAAAGGGGCCATGCTCACACACGAGAACGTGGTTTCAGACACAGCTGGTGTGGTTAAAAGCTTTGAGGTGTGTTTCTTTATGCTTCTTGTCACTTAAATCTGAAATTCATTTCTGCAACAAATTTACACTGTTTCAATTGTCTGTGCTGTGGGAGATAGACTAGCACACTGTAAATGCCAGGTGATTTTATCTGTCAGTATGGAAAGGAAACTCACTTCTCCAAGTGTTGTTATCTCTCTGTTTGTGTCTTAGAGCGCCTTTGCCCCACTTCCTACCGACGTCTCCATTTCTTTCCTGCCACTGGCTCACATGTTCGAGAGAGTTGTCCAGGTAAAGCAAACAAGGTGTCGGCCAGGTGAAAAGACTTCCCCCATCCCCTCTAAGTGGAATGGTTCTGCTGTACCACTGGTCTCAGTCTGCTCAGACACACTGCAAACACCAACAAATAACCAAGATGACAGTGATATTTATCCGATCTCCGATCTGAATATGTACCCTTGGGGATTTGTAATTTCAGCCATTACCAAAATACATAGAATGGGTTTTAATGCAGTTGTGACAGGCGAAGGTTTGAACTAATTTTAGAGTACTTTCCAATTAATTAAATTTCATATCAAATTTCATATATTAAGCTTCATACCTCACACATTACCTTGCAGTGATAGCATGGTAGAGATGGTCATTTTATAAAAGGCTGCTAGTGGAGTAAACTGATCTAGGATGACATGCTGGATGTTAATCCTACCCCAGCCCTGTTGTATAAAAACCCATTGGCTGATCCAGGATCAGGACGTGGTTCCAGCTGTAGTGTAGGTGCCATGGGGTGAGTGAAATGTAAGAGGGGGGCAGCCCTAAATGGAGTGACCCATCTTTCAGACGGTGATGTATTCGGCTGGGGGCCGGGTTGGCTTTTTCCAAGGGGACATCAAACTCCTTCCCGACGACATGAAGACCCTGCAGCCCACCATTTTCCCTGTGGTTCCACGCTTGCTCAACCGAGTATACGACAAGGTACGGAGATTAACATCATGCTCTACCACAAGTACGGCATTTTAAACCAGAGAGCGGAACGAAAAATAAGAGACATGACAACAAGGCCTGGGGTTTATCTGAACAGTGTGTCGTTTTTCTCCTGAAGGTTCAGAGTGGTGCCCAGTCTCCTTTTAAGAAGTGGCTTCTGAACTTTGCGATCGAGAGGAAGCATTCAGAGGTGAAGCAGGGCATCATCCGCAACAACAGCATCTGGGACAAACTCATCTTCCACAAAGTCCAGGTATCCATCCTGTCAGCCCTGCACCCCTCTTTCATTCCTGCATCTCTCTCTCATTCCTGCATCTCTCTCTCATTCCTGCATCCCTCTGTCATTCCTGCATCTCTCTCTCATTCCTGCATCTCTCTCTCATTCCTGTATCCCTCCATCATTCCTACATCTCTCTCTCATTCCTGCATCCCTCCATCATTCCTGCATCTCTCTCTCATTCTGTCATTCCTGCCTCTCTCTGTCACTCCTGCATCCCTCTGTCATTCTCGCTTCTCTCTCGTTTGTTCCTCCCATCGCTTGTGCTGTCACTACTAAAAGCCTAATATCTGATACTTCAAAATATATAATGTTATATTTACTCTTAGTGCGTATGTGTATTTATACGGTAAAATGCATGCTGGATGCTACATTTTTAACTTGCTTCACTTTCTTGTGGGACTTAATGCTGACTGAAACATTACAGTGAGTTGACTAACTGGTAATCTGTGCCTGCAGGAGTCTTTGGGGGGGCGGGTCCGTGTGATGGTGACAGGGGCGGCACCCATATCGCCCTCCGTCCTTCAGTTCCTCAGGGCGTGTCTCGGATGTCAGGTAAACCTGCCCCTTAGCCCCGCCCTCTTTGAGTGTGAGATTTGGAACAACCACGTTTGACACAAATGTGTACTTTCACAGTTATGCATTTTTGGTACATTCCATCTCATTATTGTGTGAAAAGATTGAAACTACTTTTCACTGTGAACATCATTTCATCCTCTAAAAATGACCAAGAACCTCCAGTTGGAGATATCGGTTTTGAACATCTTGAGACTGTATTCTTTTTGTCAGTAAGTCCTAAACTGTAGCAGTTGCCCAAACCTTACCCAATGTGTATATATCACAGATACATTGATTGGTTGCTGTGTTAGAAGCCAGCGACAGGATGAGACGGCTAAGGTTGTAGTCAATATTACTGCCAGCTAGCTCAATAGATCAATACGGGTAAATCAGTTAGTGGAGGTTGGCATTCTGTGCAAAAGAATGTTCTTCACTTGCAAGTCAATGTGCAGTACAAACCAGACATGGCAGCTATTTTATAGTGACATATCTGTTTTAAATTAAACTGAAAAAATCCCACTGTTTTGGGATACTTTAAAAAAGGACACCTTAAAAATGTCCATTTAAAGGAACATTTCTTTGTCTACCTGAATATTTATTTGTTCCATATGAAATACTGGCAGAAACTGAGAAGTTTTTTTCTGCAGGAATGAAATCTGAAATAAAACACTGTACAATCTTTCTGGCTAATGGTAACTGTATGTCCGTATTTTGGATCAATATCAGAAAACTGGTACAAGTGTAAGTAAGAGAGTTCTGTTGTCATTTGGAGGAGAAAAACCCCGGAAGATGCCATGGTATGTTTAAATTGTGTACGCTCTTAATGTTAGCCCATGTACCATATCATAAATTAAGTTTAAAATGCTTATGTATCCTGCTTTTTGATTCAAAATGAGACAAAAATGTCTGGTTCTGTATTCTTATGATACTCAGTGGAACAAAAATGTTGGTATGTGTCAGTAGTTGGTAACCAAACCTGCGCAGTAAAACACATCTATTCCATTACTGCCATAAAACGATCTGTTGATGGACCGTTAGGGGGCGCTGTTCCCTCTGGACCAAATAGAAATGCAGAACATAGTGATGAGGGCACTGTAGAAGGTTCCATCATTAAAACAAGGTTTTGAAGTGGCCACAGAGAGTACAGGGACCTGACTCACTGAGCTCTTTCGTAAGTGTAAGGTTTGTCAATCTGGTGTTCTGGTCAAATACCCACAAAAAAACTGCCCCCATCCACCCTGTGATTCATCCCCATTATCTCAGAGATGAATTCCCCATTTTGAATCTCCAGGCTGTCACATGGAAAAGAGAACAGAGCTCTCGGCTGACCTCTCGGTCTCATAAGACATACAAATTTCTGTGGAAGGAGGACTCTTGTCATTATTACTGACCCATGTTATCCTGTGCTAGATTTTCGAGGCATATGGCCAGACAGAATGTACGGCCGGCTGCACCTTCTCAGCACCTGGAGACTGGACCAGCGGTAGGTCACCAACGACTGTGAGTCAGCATCTCTGCAGAAGGTTACCAGCTACAATGAGCCAGCCTGTCTGCAGCGCCTTAGTGATGGGAGTGTATATTAAATATAGTACCAGTCAGTCAATGATTTGGACCAATGGCTGCGATAGTTGTGGAGATAAAGTAATTCTGATTGGTTCAAGCATGTCAGTAATTGACAGCTGAGTGTAGCTCTGCCCTCACAGAGTTTATGAAACCTCATTTAAACCATTACTCTTGTGCTTTATTATTACATGAATTAAGTACTACATACATGTAAAGCAATTATTAAAATTTTTGTTTGTATAAATGTTTCAGTTGACAGATGCAAAGTGTAACTTTTAATTTTACACCAAAATTTTGCACAATCAAATCTTTCAAGCTCCTTCCTTCTCTCTAGTTCTTTTACTTCCCTCAGTTCTCACCCAGCTATCAGTCCAAAACCAAAAAAAGGCAATATATTGGGTAGAATTTCTGAAAGATGGACCTGTCTTCCTTTTACTTACTATATTAGAGTTTCCCTCTAAACTATCCTAATTTCCTGGTTTTTCATTCAATTGCTGTTGGATTGTATTCTCCTCAGGACGAGAAAAGCCTTAGTCAGCAAATGACTTATTTCCCTCTTTAGAGTGCAATTCATAAAATGTCTGGCTAAACACAACTGAAAAGGGCATAGATGTGTCAGTACAGATTGAAGATGAGCAGACTTTTCTTTTGCTATTATGATTTACATGCATTCATTCCTATTGGTCCAGGGCATGTTGGTATTCCTGTCCCATGTAACATCGTAAAACTTGTCGACGTTGAAGAAATGAACTATTTTGCGGCAAATGGGGAAGGAGAGGTAACAAACAAAAAAAAATTATTCTCTGCTGTGCACACACGTACACACATGCATTAATACGTGCAAGCCCTTACACATACACACATACGCACATAAATGAGGGGCTTTCCCTTGCATTGTCCAGTAAGTGTGATTAATGAATAAACAAATGGAAACACAACAGTGCTCAAACAGAGATGGGTTCTGGTGGTTTTCTGTCATGTTGTGGAGGGTAATGTCCTGGTTTGGGGTGCACTCAAACCCCTAAAAGGCAAACTCAATGCCGTTCATCACTTAATTTTGTTTCAGGATAATCTTCACCATATTTTGAGGCTTTTGTTAGGTTAGAAGTGTGTCTTTTCCCCCTCAACAGAGCATGAGTAGTTACCCAATGACTTCAGGAGAATGATATCGACTTTACAGACCAGTCATGACCTTTTCTGTCACCAGATCTGTCACAAAATTGGTATTCATGGAATATTGTAGAACACTGCTGGAGTAATAATTCCTTTTCCATTGGTTAAGTGTCAGTCTATTGAGTTTCTTGTGAAAATGTGGGGTCATCCCTCGTAAGGATTCTAGACCCTGGTCTCAATTCTTTGTTCACAACCTGTAGATTCATCCACATATGACCTCACAAAAACAAGGGGGTCCCTTGGACTACCATCCCATTAAGTGACTTAATATTGGGGTTTTCAGTTTTTGGTCACTGTGTGTAGATTTATCTATGGATGACCCAATGGAAAAACACCCAGAAGGGGGTCCCTTTGTCTGCTGCGGTTACTGATCCATTCATCTCTTCCAGGTTTGCGTTAAGGGCAAAAATGTGTTCAAGGGATACCTGAAAGATGAGGAGAAGACCGCAGAAGCCCTGGATGAAGAGGGTTGGCTGCACACAGGGGACATTGGGAAGTGGCTGCCGGTAAGACTGCCCACCATCAGAGTACCACACAATGTGCCCAGGGCCAGTATATATACTAGTATATGGAGTATACCCATCTTAACTGCAGGGGATGGACAGAATACCCACACATTAGCTTACTACCATTAACACATATGGGCTTTGGAGTTACAGTATGCCCACCTCCTCAGACAGTATACCCACCTATTAGCCTTATTACCATTAATACATATGGGCTTTGGAGTTACAGTATGCCCACCTCCTCAGACAGTAAACCCACCTATTAGCCTTATTACCATTAATACATATGGGCTTTGGAGTTAGTATACCCACCTCCAGTATGCCCAGACAGTATATCCCACCTATTAGGGGCTTTGGAGTTACAGAATGCCCACCTCCTCAGACAGTATACCCACCTTATTAGCCTTATATACCATTAATTACCATTAATACATATGGGCTTTGGAGTTACAGTATGCCCACCTCCTCAGACAGTATACCCACCTCCTTATTACCATGAATACATATGGGCTTTGGAGTTATCGTATGCCCACCTCCTCAGACAGTATAGCCTTATTACCATTAATACATATGGGCTTTGGAGTTACAGTATGCCCACCTCCTCAGACAGTATACCCACCATCATTAATACATATGCCTTATTACCATTAATACATATGGGCTTTGGAGTTACAGTATGCCCACCTCCTCAGACAGTATACCCACCTATTAGCCTTATCACCATTAATACATATGGGCTTTGGAGTTACAGTATGCCCACCTATTAGCCTTATTACCATTAATGCATATTCATCCAAATTAGACAGCATATGCACCTGTTAGCTTATTAGATTAATACATTTTCTCATTCATGCTCACAAAAGAATACAAAACCAAAATAATGTTTATTTTAACTTGAACTTATAATAATAGTTGATCATTAAATATTTTGAATTTACTTCCCTGAAATTGTGAGTGAATGTTGATCTCTAGAGCCCAGTCATTATTTTCCTCACTGTATGGAGGTTTGAGGCAGATGGAAGGGGGTGGGGAGTTCAGTCATGGAAGCTTGATCATTCGACAACAGATATGCCACTCCAGAAACTAACACGGTCATACAATTAACCTGACCTTGGCTCCCCGCACCTCTCAAACCAAATCACCCTAAAATTCCCTCTAGGTTTGTCTCCCATGACCACCACAGCTAAAACTCAGAAAAAGCTTTAAAAGTGGACTGACCTGCCTCAGGTGGGCACCGTTCTGCCTTCAGGTGCCATCCGCTTCTTCCCGGGATACCCGTGGACCCAGCGAAATGTCCACCCCGACAAGTGTGTGCCCTGGTGTTAGTGAGAGGCGGCCGGTCAGCTTTGCTAGCCAGCTACAACAATTAACACCCCCCCCCCCCAAACCACACCCCCCAGAGGCTGTGGCTGAGAAGTTTTAATTAATTATGTGCTTCTTCGTTTCTCTGCGGCCAAAGTCGTTAGTGCCCCCAAACCCCCCCCCCCCACCACACCACCACTACCCTGATGGAGCTTCATTGGAGGCCTGCCCCAGCCTGCTCTCAGATGGCTTTAATTACACCTACCGCAGCCCATCCCACGGGACAGGATTTAGCACCTACGTGCCGTTACCTGCGGAGTTACGGGTCCGCCGGCAGAGATACAGAGGGAGTAAGAGAGAATAACAGAGAGGGAGAGAGGATTGGAGAGCTGGGGGGGCTGATAGGATGGGCGTACGCGGTAAAAGAAAGAGGTGCAATCTCTTCCCTGCAGAGCGGGGTCCTGAAAATCATTGACCGGAAGAAGAACATCTTTAAGCTGGCCCAAGGAGAGTACATCGCCCCGGAGAAGATTGAGAACGTGTATGTGAGGAGTGGGCCGGTAGCACAGGTGTTTGTGCATGGAGACAGCTTACAGGTAAAGGCAGAGCTCTTGAGTGTACAGCCACACACACACACACACGTATACACACACACACACACAAGCCCTAAGTCCAGCATCTTCTATTTCCTATAAACCTACAGTCCCTCTTCTCATATTTTCTGTGCCCGACAGAGCTGCTTCTCCTATTTCCAGCAAAATTCAGCCCAGCTTCTCCTGTTGAGTGCAATCCTCAGTCTGTCAGCTCCTGTTTCCTCCAACTAACTGTCCAATATCTCCTATTTACTGCAACCCTGAAGGCCTCAATATAGTTTGAGCTCACGTATCTTTTCTCTTTTGTGTTTGTGGATAACTCTCACCCACACAACCCATTCAAACACACTGTGAATGGAATGGAGTCTGGAAGCTGTGAATGAAATGGAGGACAGACGAGGGCAAGCCAACGCAAACCAACAAACCCAGTAAAGCCAGTTAGCTACCAAGTTGTCTAGCTAACTGTACCACATTTATCATTTGAACACAAAGATATGGCTAGCTGGTTTCTGAACAAAGATTTGGCTGATATATCATCCTTCTGAGACAAGTGGCAACCTGGGCTACATACAACTAGATTGCTGCTTTGGTCACCTTCTCATCAAAACTGTACTCGACGGTTAAAAGAAGAGCTGTGATAAATGAGCGAGTTGGAAATAGTAACCGCCAGAGATCACACTCCCACATTCACATTTTAGCCTATCACTGGACACTCAGTGAAATTATGAATGCTCGCTTGTGTTCTTTTTCATCTGTACGTTCTGTCATCTTTTTAAAACCGCGTTCACTTGAAGTACACATCACATATAGGGTCAAATTTATCAAAGCCTTCAGCACATGTTAACGTTTTTGCATGTGTGATTTCAGTGACGTGTGATTGGAGCAAATTAATTACTCAAACAATCAGTCCTTTTGCACCAGTGCAAAAAAACAGATTTGTGTATTCGAAATGCTTCGGTAACTCTGAACCATAGCGTGATATATAAAAAGAGAACATATTTCTCCAGATGTATCAAGTATCATCAATAAGATATTTTTAATAGATGAATTACAAGTTGTACTTGAACACAGTCAATACTGGTTATATTGGTTTACAGAGGACCCACACCAGAGTAAACCCTCGTTTGTCACATGACTTGTGTCAATACTGCATCGTTACATGGATCAATCACTCAGACTACTCAAACTCAAACGATTCAAGGTGATGATGTCACTTCCCCTTGATCTGGGGGCTGTTTGTTAAATTGAAACTGGGTACCCCCCTTAAAAAGGGCCATGTGATTTACCACAGTAAGGGAAAGCAGATCTGTAGGTAAAGATCCTATTCTGTGTTGAAGATGTCCGTGAATGACGTTACGAAAGGAGCTCACACTGTCACCCTTCCCCATGTGTCTTCCTGTAGGCTTTCCTTGTGGGTATTGTAGTCCCTGACCCCGACGTGTTACCCGGTTTTGCTGCTAAATTAGGAGCGACAGGCTCTTTGGAGGATCTCTGCAAGAATCAGGTACCTGCCAAGTACACAGGCCTACCTTGTCAACTGTTCAGGAATTTAAGATAATAATAAATGTCATTTAATGAAATACAGTTTTGGTAAGCAGCTTTTTGCAGATACTGCAGCCACACTCTTACTTTATTAACTCTGTATAGCATTTCATGCCAAAGTGACCTTTTGTTCTTTATTTTTAACACTTTTTTATATTTGATCTTATTGTAGTTAAGTGTATTTTATATTTGTATCCCTTTCTTTTTGTGGTGATAAACAAATAAGCTTTTATAGAGTTGGCCGCTAGAGGGACCCAATGCTCCGCTCTTCTAACATGGAGGGTAAGGGCAAGTGAACTTGGTATTATCATGTTATTATTAGACTATGACTTCTCTTGTTTCTTCTTGCAGAAAGTTAAAAAGGCCATACACACAGACCTGATGAAACTGGGAAGAGAGGCAGGGCTGAAGTCTTTTGAACAAGTAAGCAAAACTAAATGGTATTATTAAGAGAAAAAATAAACAAGAGAGCTGTTTGAAAGAGATAGGCACCCTCAGATGCTAGTACAGCCTGCTAACACCAGACGCTTTTCGTCCATTACCAGGTTAAGGACATTTATGTTCACCCAGAACAGTTCAGCATTGAGAACGGCCTGCTGACCCCTACACTCAAAGCCAAGAGGGCTGACTTGACCAAGTTCTTCAAAATGCAAATCGCCAATCTCTACGCCAGCAACAATTAACACATTTCCAGGACGCCGCTTTGGTTATTCACTGGATTTACCAGCTGTCCATCACCTGTTGGGCTGTCTTAAGAGGGCATTCACACAGGGCCACCCTGAACACCGAGAGGAAATTGGATTTTTTTTAGCTTTAACAGAATCATTTCAAAGTTTTTTGGTTTTTGGACATATCAGAAAATCAAACTAGAGGGGACCGGGTCGGTAGGAGAACCAAACCTGAGAAGACGGGACAAGATGGAGTCACTTAAGGAGCAACTCTCATACCCCTTGCTGATATCTCCTGAGAGATATCAGCTATTGACACTGACAGTTATCCAAATTAAATGTCCTAATTCCCCTCCCTCCCCCACCCTCAATATTATAATACAAAACAAAAAATTATGTGCAAAGTAATTTGCCCTTTGATCACTAAAGCTTGTTTACCAAATCACCATCTCATTATTATAGTTTATCACAACATGTTGTAAAGATCACTGAAGATCTTGTATTTTTTCATGTGGGCTGTCTTAACAAAAGACAAAGGGAAGTACGTTTTTATGAGTCCAACAAACACAATGATGACTATGTATGTAAGGTCTGGAGACAGATGTATAAAGTTATTTTTCGCAAAAAAAACATCCATGTGTCATGAAAATATATGAAAATTTCAAATGAAACATTTGGAGTTCTAATTTTTTGTATGAAACTCAAAATTGTTCAGATGTGTAAGTTCTTCACTGGCCTTGTGTGATAAGTGAAAATGATAAGTGAATGATAATTGAAAACATCTGTTTCTTTGTGCTCTCGTTATCAATGAGTGATGCTTGTGAGAGACTGGTCATTCAGAAACTCGGAGAAAAAAAAGGGGAAACATGACAACTCCATCACCTCGGCACATTGTTTTTCATGTGTAGACAATTACTAGTTAGACTACAACTATACCTAAACACATACATACATTCATAGAATTGTGGAATATTCTGAAAGTAAATATTCTAAATTGCACTTGGGCTATTTCTAAAAGACACTGCTAATTATCTTCTTTTACTATATTCTAAAGGACAAATAAAGATAATAAAAACTTATCAAAGGTAAAAATTCTAAATAAGACAAAGCGCTCAAATTATCCCTTCTTAAGGAGAGTAGGTCTCAACATAAGAGTTACTGAAGTCATCTAAGAAACAGAGTTTAGGTGTGTAATGTCAGTGGGTATGTGAAGAACATTGAGTGTGAAAGAGTAGGCAGATTTTTCCTCACTGAAAGCTATGAGCTAAAATGTCTGCCTTCTTACCGCTTAATTCTAAGTGTTTAGGAACCAAGAAATTCTGAAAATATTTGTTACCAAAATAATTTTCTCCCAAGAGTCACAGTTTTTCCTCTCACACTTTATTCTCACCAAAAAAACACAGAGGGTGCCAGAAAAGATTCCCTGAAAAATACACTAACAATACAAAATTAATGTGATATCTTTAACGACTATTTGAAAGTGATCGCTGGTGCTTATGCACTGTGGCCTTTGAACCTTTAAAGCAGGAAAGGGCTCGAGCAGGTTAAGGCTAATGTGTTCTGCCAAAAACTGGTCCAAAATCAGTCTGGTCTTTGAAATTCACAAAAGGAGGCAGCTTTAGGATTAAATAAACTGATTCTGAATCAGTTTGGTTTTCCACAGCAGTAATGTCTGGTGATAAGTCTTTGTGATGAATCATCAGGCCCTGGGTCAGTTTTATTTTTCACACACACAATGGTTAGTGAGTTGTTCAAGGTTGAGTAAAATAACTCCAGATCAGCTGATAGGGTGGCATGAACCCTTATGTGTGCCAGCCTTCCGATGCCTCGATTGCTTCGACAGAGCCCTTGACCAAAGTGGTGTAAGAAATCTACACTACAAATACCATGAATCTATTGGGTATCTGTGGACTGCTAAATTCCCATGTCTGGCTAAAAGACGAGTTCTTAAAACCCATAATTCAGTTCTCCCAGTTAAAGGTGACAGCAAACCCTCAACCACCAGGACTGGGACCAATAAAATCTACAGATCGAGGCTGGTAGAGAATTCACTGCTTGCTGCAACTAACCATGATGTAACTTGACATTAGACTGAGATTACGGTCATCCACAATCTAACCCCAGAGGTGCTTCTGTTCTTATCCAAGTACAAAAAATGTAACCACACTTTTCTTTTAATGACTTTTAATGGCACAAAATGTAAAGCTTGTAGTTCAACGAAATGAATAAAAATATGTACATATCAAATCAATGTAAGGCTTACTTGAATGCAGACCAAAGCTAAGGGGAACTTTGACTTCCCTTCAGCGTGGATCTGCGCACATTTGAGTTTTTACAGTGAAACACAGTGTTGAGATTACATACAGAGACAGTGTGCGCATTGCTGAGGCTGGACACAGAAACACAGTGTGCACTACTGACAATATGCACTGAGACAGAGTGTACACTAATGACAGTGCACAGTGAAACAGAGTGTACACTAATGACAGTACACCCTGAAACAGTGGGCCCTAATAATAGTGCACACTGACACTAAGTGCACAGTAATGACAGTATACACTGAAACAGTGCACACTGCAGGCAGAACTCACTGAGAGAGGACAGTAATGCCCATTAAAACAAAGTGTACACTACTGACAGTGCATACTGAAAGGGTATGAACACTGTTTAGACTATACAGTAAAACCGAGCGCCTGCTGCCTTTGTTTCTTCATGCTGAACAGAACAACTCTTCGGCCTGACGATTCCTAAAAGCCCCTCAGACTAAACACTTAACCTTCTCTAAATACTGCCGGAATGTCCAGGTTGTGTAGTCAGTCTTATTTCAAATATTTTGATCAGCCAGTGAAGTGAAATATTTGGACATGGCAGAGGACTCATTGATTCCTGAAATGTAATATGTGAAAAGTCAGCTATCGTGAGAGATATTTTGTTACGTTTTTTTAAATCTAAAGAGTACGGCGTTGTTTGCTCTTGTCTTACAAAATGTATTAAAATAAAAATGTTATTTCTACTGTACAAAGAATACAGAGGCTTGCATGACAGCTGTTCTGTCTGATTCAATTCACATAATCAAACAAGAAAACAAGATAATAATAATTACAACTATAATTGGTTCAAGTAAAGCGATTGTTCCTAAACAGAACAAATGACAAGCTCCCCGTTAAAGCATGCTCCCAGAACCCCAACCACACCCTTGCACAAAATATTCTACAATATATTAGTTGTCTTTTTTCTCCTCGCTGGTGGTCGAGTTGTTTGCCGTGTCGTACAGGCATTTCTCCACGCATCTCCGTGGAAACCACCCTCTAATGCGGACTCCAGCTGTGAAAGAAGAGGGAGCGAGATGTTAATCTACAGTAGTATCACCTGACACTCACACCATGCGGTGTGACACAGAAACCGGTCGCTTAACTAAGGCAGAGACGGCAAAAACTCACACATGTCAAACTCATCACGTCCTCCGATACAGTGCGTGCATTACCAAAATCTGTTTCATTGCTTGAACTGGACATTAAAATCCTCCAATTTAACTGCGATATTCAAAAACGCGTTTCTTATGTCAACTGCTAAATCAGTTGATGTAGCTAATCTCTTTCTGTACATGAAATGGTGAAAGAACTGAGAGAGACCGAAGCGGCAGGCTGAGACGTACTCTTGGTTTGCTCCTCGCTCAGGACCTTGTCTCCATACATCCACCACCTGGACACAAAAAGCACAGCGCATATCAGGGCAGTGCTAAGCTAACCGCATCAACAGTCTGTCACTCATAAACAATAGGACATTTTTTATGAGGCAACCCAGGTTTCTTTATGCTGTGCCCAAACCCCTGACTACACTATGGTGTTTATTTACACAACACGGCAAATCAGAATGTTAAATTAATGGTGTTTTGATAAAAAAAATTGTATTTGTGTTACATTTCTGATATTCATTTCAGAAAACATAACCATAGCGTCTGGTCAAATCACACCAGGTCAGGGGTTAAATTTGGGGTTTAACACTATAAAAGTGTTATTTTAACACCAAGTTGTGCTGATTTTGACACCCACAGTGTTAAAGCTGCAGTTTGACATTTGCTGTGAAGGCTAGATGAATGCAAGCGACTGGATGTGCTGGAGGTGAAGTTAGACTTTCACCACTCAGATTCCGGCACATATTCAAAGCAAGGCACTAAATAACAGCTGAAACAGAAATGAAGAATTGAGATGGAACATAAACGAGAAACAACTCCACTACTTCAGGACCAGGACAGCCCGACCCAACAGTAAGGTACCATCATCAATAAACTATGCATGCTTTAATTACTGTATTTAACCTGTTGGTATCAACTACATGTATATGCAGTCCCAGTAATTTGCTATCACTGATGTGTGCCTGTATCAACTTTGCTTCTGCAGTGGTTACGACAGGTGTCTATGGATCATATAAATTCAATCACTTGTTCAAGATGTAAAGATTTTTGAATTGTTAAAAATCACCCACAGGTACTTGGACATGACAGATGAGTTTCTGAGGATTTCATGCGTCTGTCTGTGCTCTCCAAAATGGACAGAGAAGAGCTACAGCGCTGACCGCAAACACGATCTGTCATTCGACATTAACAGGGACCTAACAGGGAGCGCAGACAGAATAATGACGTAGCAGTAAACAACGTTTGTAACGGTGTCGTCTTGCAGAGTTCACTCTTCCGTTGGCATATTAAGAATGTTTGGGTCGGTAAAACGTCCTCACGGCAAGAGTTTCCAGGCTGGAGTGTTTGCACTTTGTCAATGCAACACTGCAGGAAAAATTGTGTGTTTACATAAAACCGTCTTAGATTTGTAAACGGGGTTCAGTGATGGCCACGGAACCTCTGGAAATCTCCACCCCGTGGTCCCCATGAACCCCCCCTCCTCCACCCTTCGCTTTCGGGACCCCCATGTGGACTCACTTGGTGCCGCGAGTGGCGAACAGCACCTCCCCACGGGTGAGGCAGATTCGGGGCTCCTCTGTGCAGGGCGTCCTGAGGAAGGTCCGCAACCCCTTCCCGATCGGACAGCATGCCCCGTTGTAGTCCTCAACCACTCGGTATTGAATCTACCAATCAGCAGCACCGCGAGTCACTCATACTGCTTAACCCACAGCACAGTCCAACAAAGCAGTCATAAAACAAACAGACTTCTGAATGAGTTCTTTCTTATGAATGGCAAGGGTCTCTTTGTGCGGCAGATAAAATACACTCAATTTTACTTTACTGGCTCTTTGCTCTGTAGATAAAATATAACATGTCCCTTGTGCCAAATTTTTACATTGTTGAAATTAATAGAGGTTTCTTTGTTCTGTGCCTTTGGTGCCATCTGCTGTTTGAACATCAGTACTACATCTACTTACGCTTCTCACTCTTTTATCAGCTTTCTGTTTCAGTTGCTCAATCTGAGGGGGAAATGAAGCAGAGCATCAAAACAAATCCACATCAGAACAAAAAACCACAAAAAACACTTTTCTATTACGCATTTTTTCCACACAGTGTCAAAGGAAAACGTTACGTCAGGACATATATGAACATATTTACACCTACAATATGCCCTGCAAGCTGTGTTTTCTCTCTTGTGACAGCAGTGTCATGTGAAAGACAGAGAGTGGAAAGGGGATTTAGGAAGAGGAACATGGAATTTGTCCGACCTCAGTCAAAATAATTGTGCTTTGCTACGATCTTCATATGTAAACTCGACGTTCGATGATCATTTCGCGGACTATTTTTGTTTATATTTTGTCCACAACTTGAACATAAGCAAATAAAATCTCACGCCTATGGTCACCTACGGTCACAGTTAGACAGGCATAAACCTGTAGTCACTGACAGAGACCATACTCACAGTTAAGGTGTGCTGGTGGCATTTCTCATGCACAGGCCACTCGACGCCATCTCCCTCAGGTACACCTGACCAGGTGAACACCTGCTTAAAGTTCTCCCACCAGCTGCCCAGGTCGTAGGGGAAGACAAACTCCTCTCCTGTTTGGTAGTACTGTATCCTGTCCCGGGCCTGGGAGGAGACAGTGAGAGCGTCAAGAGACAGCATGACACATATTATATGCACAACGGAAACAGACGCTGAGCAACCAGAGCACATGCAGAGGACAAACTCAGAGAAACCACGACGCACACACTGCACAAAGGCAAACCACAGACTGTGCGCAACACAAACAAAGGAGAAGGGTACACCACAGTGTGCTCACAGCACAAACACAGGGAAACCACAGCATATACACAGCAGTCCAGACATATAATCACACTGTTAAAATCTGCCACACCATCCCCCCGACCAGGGTAAATCCACATAGCAGCATTGCAAACAAACCCTGTTACATGACTTGGGCTGTGTGCTTTTTAGGTGCGGAGGAACAGTGTGTTTATCAGGGCACTTCTACAGGTGTGACATGTGAAACATGTGGGAACAGGATGGGGTGTGGCACCTCCACATTACCCTAAGGCAGAGAGGTTGTTATCGTCAACACACACTATTCACAAGTGATGTCACGCGCGAAGAGATGCAGCTGCTCTCACCTTTTCCTCGATCCAGGCCTCGATCGACGTTTTGTTCCGGAAGATCACTTTCATCTGAGGGCGACAACACAACAGAGATGACAGCGTTCATGTAAGCCCGTGAGGAACCGCGACGACCGACCTGCGGGGAAAAACGGCGCGCATGCTCTCTGCTGGGTCTGGGTGGGACGGGGCCGCACCTGTATGAAGAACAGCATCCCCACGGCTATCGTGGTGCCCAGAGCCAGCCCTAAGGCGAAAAGCGTGGCGGCGAAGGCGGGCACGCTGAAGGGCATGATGGGGTTGTGCATCCTCTTGACCGCGCTCATGTCGATTTTCACCGAGCTCCATCCGAACGATATCTGCCAGCAGAGGACAGGAGGACTGGATCAGGGTCGTTCCTCACCGTACCACTGAGGGGGAGGGGGGGTTGGGGGACAAACTTTTGCCTTCCCATGACACAAAAACGGCCTGTAAAATGTGCAGTCTGAACATGGCAAAAGTGTGCCAACGAGCTCTCCACAGGTAGACAGATGTAAGAAACTGTCGACCAAATTATAAAGATGCACAAAACACATGAGTGTTTACATGTGGTCGTTAAAAATGACAAAGTAAAATACTCATTGTCAAAGCCCTTTTGTCATGCTGTTGTCTGTGTAGTCCTCATCCTACACAGGCCGCTGACACCTGTTCTGGCAGAGCTCTGAGAGGTGGGCGTGTCATATCGTGTCGTGTCACTCACTCTGTCGTACAGCTGGGTGTACATCGTCATGGTGAAGATGAAGGCAGCGTGGAGGCAGCCCAGCGGGGCCAGCAGCAGGAAGCTGGTGAAGTAGGCGTGGTTCAGGTGACCGCAGCAGTTATTAATCCATGGACAGTGGTGATCCATCTTCATCACACACCTGGAGGATGAGGGAGGAAGTTGGGGGAGGGTTACACTTTCACCGCCCTCTCCAAAATAACTGAATACTCCAATCGTATCCCTACACAAGCATGCAGACTCTTGTATGTGTATGCAGCCTTCAATCACAGATATTTCTGTATGTGTAGGAAGTCTTCAGTTAACTCCTGTGGATACAAGAGTACCTTGAGTATCCAGAGTTGTATGAAAACTTAAGCAAATATTGTGGCAATTCTTTTCAATATTGAAGAACACATCTTGACAACAATCTTATGTTTCACATTCTTTTTAAATCACAGCTCTCCAAGTGCTAAATTCTGTTTTGTAAAATAATAAAACCTTGAAAAACAACTCTGTATCTATTGTGAAATTAGTGCAATGTACACTAATGGTGGATCGGACACCTGAGCTATACCCATCACTTTTGCTTGAAAACGAAACTGTGCTGCACTGAACTAGTGCCGGTGGCACCTGCTGGAAAGCAGGCAGTCGGATGGGTACCTGTTACACTTGCGGCAGTGGTGGGATCTTGGGGCTTTGTACCCCTGGCACACTCGACAGAACTGCAGGTACACCGAATCCTGCGAATTCTCCTGTGGGAGGAAAACACATTCCGCAAACTACAGTTACATGAAAAACAGAGGAGGTCACATTCGTTTAAAGTCTGTAAGGGATCTACAGGAGCACACCGTTAAAGAGGAATTCAATGATAAACTGTTGCAAAATGCTTTACGTTTAAGCTCACAAAAGGATCCACAAGGCTAAGGGCTAAGGCTGGATGCTTCATCCAGTCACAACAGAAATTAAAGTGCTGGGGGGGGTGATTAGCTCTCCACCTGGTTTAGTTTTAATGAGAGCTCACGCCACCATCGCTAACCTCAGTGGCCTACGATCATGGCTTTGCCTTTCCCACAATCCTCCTCAAATTTCTCCCCATTTTACTGTGCCGCTCTCTCACCCCAGGCAGGGTCTGACTGGGCTTCTCTTTACCCCCTTTTTCCTGTTCTCAGTTCCTCTGACTCCCTCTAACTAAGACAGCTCATGCTTCACTGATCAACCACCCCTCCTGTCAAATTTTTCAGTTGGAAATTACAGAATGAGACGGAGGGAAGAGAAGAAGTGCAAGTCGCTAAATGTGAATGGATGACCTTCAGCGATAGCTACAGTTCCTTCAGACTTTGCTTCTCAGTGTAGCGTTCCACCAGCACCAGGCCTCCCTCAGGCAATGCTCATGTCCTGGTGCTACATCACAACAATTTTACAGCTAAGCAGAAAGCCTCTTCAAGAGGAAATAAAGTGACTTTTTTTTTTTTTTTTTTTAACATATCTGTTTGCCTGGATACTTCCAAGAATAATTCAGGAAAAATTAACGACCACAGTGTCAAACTATGTCCAGAAGGGTATACCTGTCATCAAGGAGTTCTCAACATATATTTGCCCAATCATTGAATGAAAATCAGCCACACAGGCATCAAACCTGCAACCCCCTCATTATATGTGCTCAGCTCCCAATGCAGCACTGTGCCACTGTTACAACTGCAAGACTGTACGTACCGGTTTCCATTCCAGGGGGATGTAGCCAGGACCCACGAACATGGCATTGAAGTAATTGTAAAGTATGAGAACTGTCCAGTTTATCAACATGATAAAATTGACACTTCCGCCAGTGGTGTCTAACGGCCAGTACCAGATTATGGAGTCCAGGATGGCCATTGTGGAGCAGATGGCGATGACTGATAAGGCTATCACCGGACCCCAGTGACACAGCCTCTTCACCTCATGAAGATTCTCAAATTTAACGATGGCGAAAAGAAAACTCATTTTTCCTTTTGTTCTTATGTGGTGGTTAGTGTGGAGAAAGTCTCTAGAACACCAACAGAGTTAAAATCGCTTCCCTTCTCAACAAATCACCATCTCCAAAAAAGGTGAAGACGACAATGGCGGTGCTGGACAACAGTTTTTAATTCGATGGAACATTTGGAGAGAAGGAGCATGGCAGGTCATCTGAGCATTCCGTATCCCAGAGTTCTTTGCTTTGTCACAGTGACTCATTGTTCTTCAGTGCTTTTGGGAGCAAGTCTTCCTCATAAGAGAGGTCTGGCCTGAATCTGCAAGTACGAATTAAAGTACAGAAAATTACCAAGTTTCAATAATAAAACACATTTCTTTTATTTCAATTATTACCACACTGTTGTTCTGAAACAATGGTATTACCTCAATTATTATTATAGTTCTTATTTGTATTACTATGATGACTATTCATGAATATTTACGTACACATTTACGAAATATACTTCGAGTATGGGTTAGTCTATTTCTACGTACAACCAAAAACCTTTTTTGCAAATGTACTCCCAGAGGTATAGTTGAGGAGTTTCTGTAACAGAATAATAAACGCGTTACAGACAGCCCTGCAAATCCTAGCATTATGCCTAGCACTGTGTCTGCTTCAAAAAAAAAAAAAAAAAAGTTTCAGAATTGTTGCTACGTCTTATTAGTCTGGCAATGCCATGGATCGGCACCGTTTAAACGGCCATAATTTGCTAACCTTCGTTGATATCCTCCTAGGCACCTACCAGCACCTCTGGTACGGTTATCTCTTTAAACATGAACAGTGTTTTATTGAACAAATCAAGGGCTGACAGATTAGGCTTATTTGATATACCTTGTGGAGCCGGATGTCTGATTCAATTACTGTACTGCACCTTATTAAAAATAGACCGACAATTGTTCAAACAACTAAATGAATCAGTTATAATACACACACCATTTTGAAGTAATCTGTTAATTAATGATTGACTGATTCATTCTTGTCCAGCTACAGCACTGTGGTCTCCACAGCCAAGATCACCCCTCCATTGAAAAAGGTAAATCATTAATGAACCTCGTATGGTTGTCATGGGCTGTGCTTTCTAAAGCCATGCTCGCAAACTTAACGACCAGTGTCAAACTATGAAAAGAACGGTACGCTTGACAACGTGTGGTTACCAACACATATTTGTTTCCTTATTTTGTTTGCAGCAAATATTAAAATGGAAAACCTGGATACATGAGTACAATAATATGTTTTTCCATTTCAAGCAAAAGCATTTCAACTGCTTTTTTAATTATGTTTTTCATCCCGATGTCACAGGAATGTCTTAATATTCACAATACAAATATTTCCTATACAAAAATCAGAATATAATTCAAATAAAGATTCGGTTTAACAGTAAAAACCGAATTATTAGCCATCAATTATTAGCCGGCTGGGCGTCTTGCTATCTGACGCCAAGAACTGAGCTGCTGAAGTGGCTAGCCTGCTACAGCTAACACTGCTGCCCAGAATTCACACTGATGGGAATTTTTTTAAAGACAGCAGCTACATAGCTTTTATGCAAAATGAAATTAGACGAATTTATCTATTTTAAACCCAGAAGTATTCGGATTAGAGATAAGTGAGCTTGCCCGATTTTGAGCATTATTCTTAAGCGGATCATTTTATTCCATTTGAGCGTAACTGGCCAGTCGCTCTCCTGGCTCCCACCTCATGTGATCACGGTGAATTCAGTTTCCTGAACCGTGCTAGGCTTTGACATGCTGGTAATTAATGAAAAATAGCGCATGGTTTTATCATTTTGGAACACACCACAAGTTTATACGATGTGCAATATTTAACAAGCAAATGTGTGTGTTTTAAACTAAAACACTATTAACTGTCTCTTTAAATCAAACCCACCTCCATTTCTACTTCCTTGTTTGTTCTTCCACAGCTTCCCTGCTCCTTAGCTTGACACTTCCTGAAAGTGTTACAGTATTACTTCACCTCCGCTGTGTCCATTCTCGTCGGATTAGAGAGATAGAACAAACTAATCTCAAGTACATACCTAGGCACCTGAAATCCTACCATTTCCTATAACTTGCCAGTGTTTCCCATCGCTCGTAGCTTTCACCAGACAATATATCACTCGCATTTATACAGTCATTATCAATCTGTAAAGTACAACATGTATAAGCCAACCATTAACCTCTCCCTATTTTAATCCCAAACTGATTTTTTAAAAATGGCTCTTGTAAATATGGGGTTTGACAAAAGAAAATGTAGCCTAAGTGAATGATAATTTTGTATCAAACGTACCCAATTCCTACCTAAGAACCAAAACCAATTTAGTTGTCGTTTCCCTATCGGATGGAGTTCTCTGTGCTACAATCAGGAAGTGACGGTCACTGACGGCTTCAGTAATATATTTTGGATTGTCAATTTGCAGTTATATCCCGATATTTTCGTAAATTAAAAGCTCCAACAATGTCTTCCGACTTTGAAACTTATGAACAGGACTTCGGGACGCTAACGGCTGAGATAACCAACAAAATAGGTAGAATTCCCAAACTCGGTGGAGGTAAGTTTAGCTATTTATCTAATGTTGTCCAGCGTTACTAAGAAAATGGGCTTAGGACTGACTGAGCTAACATTAGCGCTTCAACATGTCAACAAATAGCATTAATTCTTGATTTTCTCGCCAAGTTCGCTTCTGTCTGTCACACCATGGCCGGTATCCTAACATGTAATGTAGGTGTAACTTGCTAACTGGTAAATTAACGTTGTCATTAGATGACATCCACACGATCCTACTACCTAAATAAATAATTCAGAATGCAAAGTGAGCACAGTTCCCTGCCTGAACTGAAGTAACGTTAGTTATAATTACTAGCTAAGGTGAGCTGAGGTAGGATTATAATGCGTATTGCAGTGATTTCTGGCATGACAGTTATTCTTCTAGAATTTCGGGAAGTGGTAAAAATCTGGTGTTCATTTATGGGTGACAGGAATAAGACTAAGTGTCAGGCTGTTGCATTACCAGTTTGTTCGTAGCTATATGACCTCTTTAAGTCAACACCAGAAATTTGCTCTGGTTATATGATGATGTAACCTATGTAATATTCAGTGAAAATCAAAGGCAGAAAAACAGTATCTAAGCATCCAATATGCACTGTCTATCTCAAAACAACGCCTTTGTATTTTCGCTGAGTTCGCGGCCGTATGTTGTCTCTCACTGGTAGAATTAACCACAGCCAGTTTGATATAGGTTATAAAGTACCCATGTGCAACGCAACCATTTATACAGTGTTAAATATCCGAAATATTATGTTATTATGTGACATAACATTATGTTAATCAACATTAGTCGTCAGGGTGATATGATCGTCAGAACGTTCTGACAGCCACCGGTGAGTCTTTTACAAAATATTATACGTCACATTACAGATACCATATTGTGGAAATCTTACACATTGCTCCTTGTATAACCTCCATCTCACCCAGGATATACAACATTAAGAGAATGAAATCTTGCACATACCTTTTCCATGGCAAAACTTTTACAATATAACTTAATTACCCTTTCCTTCTCTAGAAATACATTGATAGCAGAGCAGAATGGTATGAGTTTTATACATGCGGGCACACGTTAATTACAGAACTGACTCTTCCAAGTGCGGAAAACACGATTTGTCGCCAAGATAACTGTGATAATAAATGGACAGTGACATATGTTTGAAGTTCTTTATCTAAAATGAACGAGTCTGCTTCGGCTAATGTGTCCCCTTCGTTTGAAAGTCCCTTTCCCTTGATTAGTTAGCCTAGACAGGTGCGTAAAAACACAGCAGTGTTCAATTATTATTATTATGGTTTAAGCTAAACAGAGAAATATTTTGTTCTGCATAATTGAAAAACGGCCATGTGGAAATTGTGGGCATTTCCCCTCGGCGCACTGTTTGTAATGTTTCAGTTCAGAGTGACAGCCCTTGCCATAAAATAGAATTAAATGAGAGGTTTTCTACATCAACATCATAACCATGTTTACGGTCAAAAATTCTGACAGCAGAAACTTGTGAACTGTTTTAATAGGGTTGTTTTATTTTCCATCTGATCTGGGCTGTAATAAACTGTGGACCTGTCTGTTTACTGACTGTTTTCTTCTGAATTTTACTGATTTTTTTTTTCTGGCGTGCTGTCAACCTGCTGTAACAATATTGTTATTCATTCTCCAGCTACGTGATTTTTATGTATTTTTATTTTTCTGATATTTTCTTAAATTCTGCCTTCACAACTCAAGCCACTTCTTATCTTTAGAGCACAACCTTCCTGTGTAAATGCTTCTCTCAGACGAGTCATATCACATACTGTTTTCTTGCGTGAATGTTAAAAACCGTTTTGTGGCAACACACTCGTCAACTTGACAACCGTGATAGCTACTGATTGACAGGGTCTTTATATGAGCACAAAAGTACCATCTACTATAACACCCACTATGCCCAAGAAAATAAAATATCAACCTCATTTACAGCTAAGAGTGCCACAGAGATGCATGCATGGGGTTGAAAAAAAAAGTACAGATGTGTATTTAAAGTCAGTACCACATTAGTCAACAAGAATTCCTGCTGCTGGACGCTTTGCTTGATTAAAAAGAAGCTTTATAAATCTGGGAGATATGAGTTTCATACTTAAAAACAAGTCCTACCATGCGAACAGATAGTTACCAATTTGTAACTAAATATGACATCCATTTGATGAAAAACACACACTGTGCCTTGGATTTCCGCCAAAACATCCTTGCTTTATTGTACTCCTCTCAGTGTTTTGGAAATGTGTATATTGTACAGACTAGTTGAATAATCGCAAAAGTGACATTATTTTAGCTCTGCCTTTCACACATAGTCAAGCAAACGACTGCATACCCCAGATACAGCATCCATCCATACACAGACATTCTTATCATAGCCGAAAAGGTGTGCACAGTTCACATATTCAGAGATGCTACATTATTTGGCATCTTTTTTTGTCGTTCTGCATCTTTTTTCGGCAAACTGCAAGAAATCAATACCTTTTGCAGATGATTCTTTATACCCAACTGAATGAAACAAAGTAGCAGGGCTGTCGCTGAACGCTAAACTTCAAGTCAAATTCCAGTTTGTAACTAAAAAAGGGAATTTGATGACAAATTTCCAAGTGGTACATCCTGAACGCATTATTGCTAGTAGCAGAAGTAGTGGAAGTATGAGTTTTAGTAGTCATATGTGTTAATGAGTTTGAGTAAAGATGAATGGAAGTTGTGTTAACCTTCATGTTGAAACAAGCATAAGGTAAGTTAAATTGGGATTCTCGATAATGCAAATACATGATGGATGGCATTATGGGAAGCTAAGGCAGAAGGAATATCTATTCAATTTAGAGGTATGCGCTGGAGGGAAAAGTTGATAGAAGTAGATAAAGTAATGAAAACCCTGAAGAAGCATAGTGTAACTTTAAATACTGCTGACAGCTGCAAATGTGACAGTTTCTTGAGCTGAGGTGGTAGAAGAAATCGTATAAGAAGAAGGAGAAATTGTTGTAGCACTAGCTGTTTGTTATCTGTGAATTTCCTTCTACTGCATTGGTGTTCAAACTTTTACCATTTCACCCCCTTAAAGAGCATATTTACCACTGAGCCCCCATTCCCACTTGCACCTATTCTGAGCATAGCCAATAATAACAGTGTGAGTGAAACAGCATCTAACAATCTGTGAACTTAAAGGACACATGCGCAGTAAAACTGTGTTACAGCTTGTATAATTTGAAGTGTGATCATTTCGGTCAACTAAAATTCGAATGGTTTCCCTGGAGACGAATGTCAGTCTTTGCAAGGTACAGTGTACCAAACTGCTATTTAAATGGTTATATTTACATTTATCGGTCCGCTGGCACCTAGAGTTTTGTTATAATGCAGTGTGTTAAGTAAGCTTTGATTGTTCCCTAATCTTGGTGAAGGATCAAAGGATACTCTAACGAGTGTTATGCTTCCTAACACCAAAAGCTGAGACCTAGGTCAGTGCCAAGCTGCACATAGCCCAGAAATATCAGACACACCAGCGGTTGACTATTCAGAAATACACTTATTTAAACATAGTAGGAGGATTTTCACTCTAACTGATTCACACATCTGCTAATGAAGGATCAACCTTATAACTGTGTTTACAGAAAGGCATATAAGTTGATTATGCCAGAATTAAATAGATTTATTCATAAATTCATTTATTAAAATTAGAGCAGTTCACACTGAACTAAACATAATTTGTTGATTAAATATTTCCAATTATAATTAACAGATAATATGACACCAAAAAAGTGAATGAATAGAAATAGGAACCACAAAATGATATGAAGATGAATGATGTAATCACGATGTAATTACAATAGTAATTTCGTTAATATGAGTGCTAGCAGGACAGCTGGGTAGACGCAGAGGAAAAGGCCGCCTCCTGTTGTATGCTGTTGCGGCCGTCAGAAACACTAGTCTTGTTGGCGCTCATTCGGGCTCTGCGCGGCATAGTTATGTGCCTAGCCTTGCTAAGCAGCTGTAGTAGTGGGCTAACGGTTGTGGCTTAGTTAGCAGTGGACTTTGTCTTGACTTGGGAGTGTCATAAGGCTGCATTCTGATGTAGGCAGTGAATCTGATGGAGATGGACCTTTAAGTTAGCTCTGTTGGCTGAACCTTAACTGCACGATATGCTAATAGCATCAGATATGCTGCAATTATAAGTCAACAGAGTCATTATTTTTTCCCATTCCTTGTATTGGTTTGCTTGTTTAGCAACTGAAATGTTCCTAAGTGCTGATATAGTGTTCTTTATCTGAATGGTCTGGATTGGATCGCAGGGTCAGCTATTGACCATGAAGCAATGTTATTTATTTTATTGTTCTGTTGTGCTTTCGGTTATGAAGAACATCAGGTGTTGGTGTGCATGTCTGCCTCCTGAGTGAGCACAACCGAGGTGGTTCAGTAACTGAGGTTATTCGAAGCAGTGTACAGCTAAAATATAGCTGACTGAGACAAGCTTCAGGATATCCCAGAGCTGTAATATGTAATATTTTATAAAATTTTGCTGGACTCTAATTCAAACTTTCTGGAAATTAACGTTGACTGAAATTATCCTGCACATTCTGATGTTGCCTGTTTTATTATTTTCATTATAGTTTTCCATAAATTTCACATACACCTGGGCTTGCCTCATGGTACGCCGGGTGTCTCTCCTAGATCACACCTACAAGGTCAGACATGGGGATGCATCATGGGAAATGTAGTTTTATCAATTGATAGGTGGCTAGACAGTCTCACCCCTGGACAAATAAAATAAAATCCAACTCAAGCTTTTCAAAAACCAAGGTGAAAAAACAGACACCCAGCTGCACATTTAGTACAATGGCTGCAAAGGTCAGCGTGAACCTAAGACGAAAAAAGATTTTTTAAGCAGCTTGGTGTGTCCGAACTAACCTTCGGGCTAGCTTGTTGTTGTTGCTGCAGACTAGTTCTGCATTTGCAGACATAAGCACACTGATTGCAAGAACGGAATCTGGCCCAAATGCTATCATTCTTAGGAATGTTATTAGCAGCAGAGTGTAACCAAACGCACAGAATGAGTGACTGTGTGTCAGAAAAATGTATTACTGTCACATATTTTAGCCTATGAGTCAGTTCTGCCACTTTAACACTCTTGTCCCTGGCATAATGCACTTTAAGTTGTAAGTCGCTCTGGATAAGAGAGTCTGCAAAATGCCTGCAATGTACTGTAATGAACGGAGAATCGCTTGAATACGGATTCTTTCGCATGATGGCATCCCTGACTGAACCACGTGAATCTTCTGTAGCTTTTCTTTCAGTCAATGTTCTCCTTCCCCAGAAAGACTGTTTCTTTCTGCTGTCAAGTTAAAGGGCAGACATTAGTTTAATGTCGTCTTTTTTACCAAAACATTTTGCATGCAGCCCCTATACCTCATTACTGACTTTTTTTGATTTATTATTCTGAAAAGATGGGAGAAATTACAATGAATGAATTAGAATTGCATTGTTTCATGGAAATGAACATTTAATGTTTTGTGAGGGACAACAGTTGTTCTTAGAAACTCTTCTTTCCATCATGTTGATTTCCATAACGTCTTATGGGCTATTTCTATATCTAACATGCAGTTCACTGACCTGCATTATACATTAGTGTCAGATGCATTACACCCGAGTCACAAAAAAGACAAAACTTAATCTTTAATTAGGTGCTTCTAAACAGTTTTAACGGTGAACGTATGTGCTACGCAATGACATTTTACACAATAAACATGAAACTTGGATGCAATGAAAGCATGGACAGTGCGGTGGAATAGAATATTAGGTTGGGTATATAAACAGGCATGTTACTATTGGTATAACATATTAATAATGGAAGAAAGAGATTTTATACAGCTTTTCGTTGTCACATGCCTTTTATATTTTTGTATTAATAAAGGCCTGGATATCAGTTTCAGTTGCTTCAGTAAATATATATAATGTACCTAAAATTAATCAATTGGCTTGCATTTGCTCACAGTCTTTTTCAAAAAGTATTTTTGTAATGTTTCCTGGTTCTGTTCAACCTGTTATCAAAGAATCTCTGTTTAAAACAAAGATTGTCTGTTACTTTCCTGTGGCATTTTCACTTTTGAAATGGCAGAGATCATATTTGTCAGGCCAGCATGCGGAAGTATTGCCAGTCAGTCTGTATGGTGTAATTATATGTAATAAGTTACATTTTTCCTTAAATATCAAAGACAGACAGTTGCTTCCCCTGTGGGCCGCCTAGCCAAAGTTTATTTTTGTTTCGCCGGATTCCCCATACCTTTTGCATCAGAAAAAGTGTAATCCCTAAGAGAATGGCCCAGGACACACACACACACACTCACACACATTGGCATTGAAAAGGAAAAAAAAAAAAATTATATAACATCATCGTACAAAGCCTCATAAAATCAGGTAACATCTATCTTCTCTGAAAAGACAATCTCTCTCTCCTCAGCGCATTCACCATGTTCTCCACCAGCAATAAAATGAATAGAAATGAACGGAAAAGAAAAGTGTGCCTATATGAATAAAACAAGGATCCACAATGCCCATTAATTGTGCCCCCTCCCCCCAGCGTTTTCCTACAATAGTTGGCTCTTCAAATTCAGTCCTGTTCTTAAAGAAATTGTTTTTTTTTTTCTAAGGCGCCTGAAAAAGGTGATTTGTATGCGGCCCACAATTTTATAAGACACCAATAGCATTAACAAAGGTCTTTTGTTACAGTGTTGTTCTGTTTTCACATATGCACCACTACTGATAATAAAGGAAACAGTGCAAGAGATTAAATGGCCTTGGCGGTTTTTGCCAAAACACTCAAAATTCTCTGAATCCAATAGGCTGTTTTTTTTTCTCTTTTTTTTGCAGTTAAAAACTTGTGGAATGGAGGTGGGGTGGGGTGGGGTGGGTGGGGAGAAGGAGGGGGGGGTGGGGGGGGCGGGGAATAATGCAAGGTCTCGTTCCATTATACATGAAAATTGCTTTGGAAGCAGATTCATAAAAGCCGTGAGGCTGTCAGTCATTGGGCGATTAAAAATTGAGCAACGATGTAAAGACTCGCTCGCCAAGCGGCACTGTTGCCTTGGCGCTCTGTTTACAAAACTATGCGATTGCAAATGCTGCGTATACCATAAATATTGACATACATATTTTAAACGCCCATAGCCCGAATTGGAGTCAGAGTACAAGAACATTGTTTTATTCTTTGCAGAGTGCCTCTGGCTGTTTATTGTGTAGGCAGTGAGGCAGTACACAGGTTTTAAAAATGTATTTGATGACCAGGAAAGTCAGCGCACCCGAGGGCAGAAATGAAGATTGTGAAATGTGTGGGATCTGATTTTTTCCCCCATTTCTGAATTCAGATGATCTATGCAGAAGTCCTTTTGTTTAAGGCCCGGTGGTTTAAGTGTGTGAAGTAGGCAAAGTGTTTGAATTATGGATGATTTAGCCTATGCTATTTCTCAAAATGATTGGGCTACCTGTGTTTTGGAACTAATTTGAAGGTATTAAACTGTTGTTGCTGTATCTATAAAAACATCTGTTGAAAATAGGAGTGTACATTTATTTCCAAGTATTACGACTCTTACACTTTTCTGTTGTGAAATTCCTGTTGAACCATGTGAAGATTATCACCATTTTCCAAGAGTATGTTTTCATAAGTTTTAGTCATATTTAGTCATGTGGTCGCGGTAGTGTTCCATTTGATTTAGTTCCCTTTTGTTATTTGTACTAAATGTTTTTTTAATGTTTTAAGAATCATCTTTTGTGACTGGTGTTGTTAATTTTTCGTGTTTGTTCCTGATTTGCATTTGAAATCATAAAAACAAGCACACATAATGCAGAACACAGTAACTCTTCTGCCACTTATGACACTTACCGTTAGAGGTTTATTTGTCAGAAGAAGCATTCACTGGGTTATAAATGAGTCATTATTAGTTTATCTAATGTACTTCTTAACAATATTTCAATTTGGAGAAATACATTTTGTTCAATGCTAAATTTATAAAAAAAAAATTCATGGTAATTGTAAATGTGTTTTCTTGCAGTTAGGACCTCATTGTAAAAAATGACATTTAAAATTTGTGCTTAACATGTCAATTGCATATCACCTTTGACTAAACCTGCTTCAGAAAATAACATGCAAATGGCTTCAGCATAGGGCCTACTTCTCTCATGTGCTTCAGCAACTTTACTGCCTCCTGTGCTTCTAAATAATCCTGACATCATAAGAGCAGTTGACAAATGAGAATTCTATCAGTGTCCTAAAGGTGGTTGCCGGGTAGAGCATACGACTTGTGTTTCACAAATATCAGGGTAGCGTAGCCCCTTGCTTTGCTTGTTGTCTGTTCTCAGTTCTGGCTGGTCCACAGCCATGTTTGAAGCGAATAACCTGTATACCCCTTTAATCTTAGTTTGTGGATACTGCCAGTTTATGAGCAGGTACTGTGCCCTGAGGTGTGTTTAACTTTAAGGTTAAAGAGACATTTTAATCTATTTTGAAATGTCATTTGACCAGGAAAAAGATGTTTTTCCGCTGCACCCGTGTCCAGTCGTCAATGAAAAAGACCTTTTTTCAAAATTAATCGAGAGCTACGATTACATGCTCTTGCAAATTATTTTATTTTAATTACAAACTTATCCATGGTCACCTGATCTTGTAAATGATCTCCCTTTTATTAAAACAGGCGTACATGCTAAAACAACCACCGGCTACGTCATTGCCACAGCAGGTTGACAGAAGTGAATTCCTTTTCAACATTGTGTTACAGCAACCTTCCACCAAACAATGCATGTTTGCAGTTTCATTATAGTTACTGTTATAGGTAGTTATATGGTCATGAATACTGCCATAATCGTTTGGTCAAAAGACATTTCACAAGATAAGAAAGAGATTGAATATCTTTTATTTCTAGGGTGAACTATCCCTTAAAGTTATTAACTGTAGTTGAAACTGCGAAAACTCAGTCTTGTCCATGACTGGCCTTAGTGTTATTGGGTCCTGTCCAGTGTACAGATGAACCATATCAGTTTCGTTTAAATAAGCATTACAAACCGCAGGTGAAGGGGATTCATGAGTCAGGGAAGCATGCGACTAAACCAGATGTTCTCAGTCTCTTTGAGCCAGCAGTAAACATCTCACTCCACCAGGCTACGCGCCTAACAGTGATATTTACACGTCTGCGGAACGGGGTTGTCAGAGATGGATTTAAATGCAATGAGAAGGTGTAAATATATCTTCAAATGCACGCTCGTTTTGTTGGGTTGTTGTCATAAAGGAGTGCACTTCCATCAACTGATCAACAATGTTTTGTCATTTTTTTTTCCCCAGAAGAGAAGGCGCAGCTGGTTTTAAATGTCGACAAACAGCTTGAAGAAGTCAAAGAGCTGGTACGTCTTTGATCATTCATTTTCACTCTCCCTGTTTCTAAATAATGAATTTGGAAAATTTCTCAAGTAAACACTATTCATAATCTGTGTAATGACATGGAATGGACTAAATATGTCTAACTACTGCTCTGACTAGCTGCGATATCATTTTTAATAATTTGCTTCTTGCTTTTAAGTGACATAATATGACACATTTCAGGTTGTTATCCTTGTATTGCGGCATCTCTTTCTTTAGCAAACACAAAACAAAAAAACAGCTAACGAACACAAAGACATAAATAGGTGGATTCGCTGACATTCCTATTTATGTGTTTGGGTAGCGTTACAGGTGATTGTCGTTTCAGAAAAATGTGTATTTTTTTTTCTTCCTCTCTGACCAAGAAGCTTGTCTTGGTTGGACATTGATCCTGATTTTTCTTTTGGCCCCTGCTGTCTCACGTCACACCAACTTTCAGACCAACATCCTCGTTAAATTCTTCTATTATTGGAGTTTACTGCAAGTAAGATGGCAGCCAATAGGAACTAGGGTACATGAAAATCTTACACCATTCTGTCAGTATATTTCCTACATAAACATCACCTGCACCTCTCTCCCGTCATTCTTCAGTGCACCCATGTTATACCAGCGGTGTATACTTATATGTCATAAATAATGATACAGTCTTATAAAATAAAACTGTATCTCATTACACTGGCAGGTCTGTCCTTGTAAAACATGAATATACTGCAATAGAAGCTTTTATTACAGGAGAAGCCCTTCTCACAATAAATATGTGAGAATACTTAAAGTACATTTAATACCTCCTAGATTAAGAAATATATTTGAAACGTCCGAATGCTGTGCTGTAACTCCGGTTGAAATTGCTGGATTATGTGAAAAAGATGCAGCAGTTTAATTAAACAAATCAATGATATGGAAAAAACAGCCCCTTCTTAAACAAGCAATAGCTGTTTGAAAAATAAGAAAATATTAGAAAATATTAGGTCTACACATTGCTGAGAGGGAACATAATTACTTTTCAATTGAACTGTGCTTGGAAATTCATGGGGAAACATACATTATGTGCTGTTATGCTATTTTATTCAGATTGTATATTGGGTTGATGTAAGTAGGTTGATAAAAACAACAATTTGTATTGCAATCAATATGATAAACTTTATGAAATATTACTACCACATATATCAAAATAGCCAGCGAGTTCATACTCTTAGCTGTCAAGGTTTATGTATGTAGTTTTATAATATTATATTATTATTGTGAATTGAATGTTAATAATTCAACATATTACCACAAATAGTAGTCTACCTCATATCTACTAACAGAATTCAGTTACGATGATGTCTTTTCAAAATATTTGCGAGCCCAATATGAATAATCGTATTAAAATTTGATCTTATTTTTCAGTATTTGATTGTATTTTTGCATTGCTTAACATAGTTTACAACCTTGCACTACCTTGGTGGATTCTTGTCTGGCAACATTAGTTCGTCTGCACTGAGCCGGTTACGGAAATTAAATCACCAATCACTTTTCATAACAAGTATAAACCAGCATGCCAGAATAACATGAAATTATTCCTAAAATGCTTTTGTATCAAACAGCACACCACAAATCAGTGTTATTAACTACCTTTTCATTTGCAGAAAACAATAAGTTGTTAGCCTATGGTCATTGACAGATATGTTCATTTTTGATTGACTTTCTACCATTTCAAAAAATTGTGGGCGATGCCACAACAAGAAGTCTGCAGTTCTATGGACTTTCTTTCCTCAAGTCCTCTACACTTCTATTGTCTTACATTCAAGCACATTATTATTTACTGATAAAATCACACTGAACGTTTTTACAAAATTGCCTCACTGGCTTTAAATACACAGGAATGGCCTAGCTAGCTAGTACCCTTCATGTATATTAATCACAGTTGACAGAGTCAGAAAGAATTTAGACGGGCACAAAGACCTTTTTCCAACAGGGGTCCATCACCTGCAATGCGTAAACGTAACATATGATAGCGTAAAATGGTACGATAGGAGGACAGGTGGATTCCCTTATTTTGGATAGTTATTTCGCCATAATTGGTAGATTAGCATTTTGGATGTTTTAAATTGTTACTGTGGGTCTGTAAACTTTTCTGCCAATACTTCACTTTCAGAAAAAAAAACGAAAACGATGTCTGAATCTGGTATCAAACGCAATTTATAAGCGTTGCTAAATAATTACATGTGCAATAACGTAGTGATCGCGCACTTCTTCAGCCGGTCCTTAGTTAGCCTTAAAGAGCAATGAGCAAATGATGAATACTCACGTTTGGAAACCACAGAACCGTTTTAAACGAGGTTAGTTTAATTTCAGTTTTATTCCAGAAAGTAAACTGAGACTGAGAAAAATTAAAAGAAGATTTTTCACGGTCAGTTATTCATCTAAATATCTGTTAATACAGAACTGGGAATAGTGAGAGTGACGAGTGAAGAAGGATTGTTAAAAAAAACGGAGAATTGGACTGTTAATAAAGAAACGCTGAATCATTTAGAAATGTTTGTGAAAATTTCAGTGTCTGGGAGCCCAAGACCCGATCTCAATATCAGTGTGCAGTCGTCAACCCAGTTGTTTTTCCTCCAGCATTATTTTCTGTCTACCAGACACTGTACAATTTCTGAATAACATGACTGTAGGTATCTATACAAGTTACCCTCTCCAGAATTCTTGAGTGATATGACACGCATAGCTGTATGAACGTCCAGTGCAGCATAATGTCCGTTATCTGAAAGAAATTAAAAGAAAAGGAAGGTAAAACCTGTGATATTATCAAATCAAAAATCAAATGGAATGGTATTTTTGTAGCACATTTCATGCAGCTGGGCCTTAAAAACCGAAACAGACAGAGAGGGCATAGAAAAAAAACACATATAAAATATTAAACCTAAAGTGGTGCAACACAGTAGACAAATAACAATAAAGAACGAATAAGAACTCAGATACAAATAAGGTCGGATATCAAAGAAATAGGCTGGATATGAAAGCAAACAATAGGGGCATTAAAGGGTATTTCAGTGTTTCACTTTGCGTGTAGTGATCAGAATTTTTGGCCTGTCATTTTTTGTTGTTACGAGTTTGACAGTTTTTTTCGCTCGCAAGTTTGATAGAGAGCGCTGAGAGATGCCTGGCTGTCAGTGACAGGTCTGTGTCCGTGAGTTTTATGTGACACCAGGGCGATGGTGGCCCCTGTCCTCATTAGGAGCGAGACGGACGGACAGGGGCTCGGGCCTTGCCTTGCCTTGCCGTGCTGCACGGCTCGTTATTCCCCCCCACTCCCCCGAAGATGCCTGCGGGTATGGCACAGCGTTGGGGAGGGGGGGGTTGTGGGGGAGGGTTGTGGGGCAGGACGTGCCTCTGACAGATCCGGCAATCACTGTGGCAGCTTTGGGTGAGAGGGTTGAGGGTCCTAAGACATCCCCACTCTCCGGAACACAGGAAACAGCAGATCTGCTGACCTGCCTTGCGGGGGGAGTCTTTTTCAGGCGCGCGCGCCCACTGGCACTGCTGCATGTGTGCACCAGATTAAAGGGTCCCCCCCTCCCCCTCTCACCCCCTCTCTGTGCTGTGTGCCAATGTTACAGCTGGAGCAGATGGACCTGGAGGTGCGCGAGATCCCCATTCAGAGTAGAGGCATGTACAACAACAGACTGAAGAGCTACAAGCAAGAGGTGGAGAAGCTGGAGAAAGACTTCGTAAGTCTGCGGGCCCTCACCTCACCTCACGTCACATCACACCCCTCGCACTTTCTGTTTCGTACCTCTGTGTCAGACACATTACATTACATTACATTATGGGCATTTGTTAGACGCTCTTATCCAGAGCGACTTACAAGGCAAAGTGCATAAGAACAGTACAAAAAGTGCGAAGATAACCCTAGAGAGGGGTAAAGTCCCAAGTGTCAAGGTGATCGAATAGATCAGGACTCCCCTAGAGACTACAAACTTACTAAACAGCCTAGTTAAAAACAATCACAAATTAAGAGCATAGTTTAAAAAACAATCACAGATAAGTGCAAATAGGAATAGACACATTACAAAGAGCAAGGGAGGGGAGGGGAGAGGTGCAGCCTGAAGAGGTGAGTCTTCACACACAGACACACGCGCTCACACACAACGGACAGATGCATATAGATGGAAGTGATGAGCTCCTCTCGGTTCAGTTATGCGCTAGCATGTTTAAGTTGAACTAGTGACCCTCAATGCTGAAAAACCCAAACTTCCCCCTCCCCGAATCTCTCCCGTGGCCATCTGTGGTAGTTAAATCAGTCCAGTCCAGGTAAGGCCCACTGAGATCCTCTTCATTTTACCACTAGATGTCCTTGTTTAGTTATTTATAAATCTTGCCCCTCTTTCGAGAAAGTGTCGTTTCCGCCCAAAGCCATGCTACACATTTATCAAACTTTAATATTGAGTCGGGCCTTCTTATTACTCCTTTTTATTTACTCCTTTCACCTGTTTCACGTTGAATCTCTTACGTATTTTTGCATCTCTGGAAAAGACAGAAAATATTTGTAAATGCAGAGCTATGTGTACAGTCAGTCTCTTTGCAGCTTTATGTGATAAACTATTTATTAATTTCTATTGTCAAGTGGGCTATATATAAAAATATATGTATTCTGCCCTGTAGTCACACAATGTAAAATGCTTAGGTAGATGTAAGATTATTTATTCGTAGTTTTGCAAAAACAGCGTTCAATAGTGGATTGTATGTGCAGCTTACTGACTGAAATGTTAGCATCTTTGAAAGTATTGGTTGAAATTGACACGCATTGGCATGTACACGTACACACATGCACACACACACTCATCCTTGATAAAAGTCAAAATATGTTTGACATTGTATAATTCTAAGTATCATTTTATTTTCATGAGAAGTTGGAAGGATTTGTTTCCAGGTACTGAATTTCTCGCTGTTTTCTTTTCCTGAAGCGAGCATTCTGAGTTGTCTTTCATTTCAAACGAATGTCACGGAAAAACTGCATGTCCGCAGAATGTGGCTGACGTATAATATCGGTTTACGGAGCGGGGTAACATCAGCACAGACATGTCGCGCTGACAACACGCAAGCTAAAAACCATCTCGTATCGTACAATCTGGTGCGGTTTGAAACAACGCCTTGGATTTACAATCAGAACTGCTCACTTTAGAGAATGATCACTTCCCTCATGATGGGTACTTGATTGTTCGATAATTAATCCTTGAGCTTTTCTCACTCAACTGTTGCCATGGTTAATTATCAAGCAATTAGCACCTGCTGCGTAGGCTACATTTTACTCATTGCAACTGTCCCCCCCATAACCTCTCTTTTCAAACAGCAATTATCAGCAAGGAATTTTTTTTTGTCACCCGTATTTTGTTCCTGGTAGACGAAAACCAAATGTTTTACACGGCAAGTATGGTAAACAGGGCCTGAGCTCAGTGCATCACAAAGGAACACAAGGACAGTGTGATCACATTTGAATACACTTTTCTCTGCTCCTTTCGTTTTGCTACGACAACGACGACAAAATAGGAACTCATAAGAAACCTTGGCTACAAGAAAATGTAATCTTATTTGATTCAAACAATGAATCGTTACTGCTTGACATTTTTATTATGTAGAAGTCATTTTAGAGAGCATAACCATTTAACCAACAGAGAAAGCTCTCTATTAATACTGTCAGTGAGTGCTACTTTTGTATAATTTACACTGTAAATAAGTACCATCTTATGATGTTGACCAAAAAAAAACACCTTTAAGATGATGTTAGATGTGAAAGAGTCCAGTGTAGTGATGATTTAAGCTAAACGAGTTATTTTAAGATTATTAATATAAAAAGGGGAAATTTAAGATAAAAACACTGGCATTTGGAGTACTTTCATGTTCAAAAGTGGTTTGTTAGTATGATCAGCAGAACGGGGGGGGTTTAAGCTTTTCTGCCATTTTTAAAATGCGGAAACTTGGACCGAGTCTCTCCAGTCCTGGTGAAGCTGCGCGTGCGGGTCCCATGACGGCTTTTCAATCGCGTCTTCAAAAGGAGGGAAAAAGCTCTGGCGTTGTGGCGGCAGCAGGCGGCACCTTTTGCGGCATGCGCCTGCTACTGCACCCGGGAGAAAGGCCTCTTCGTCTTTTCTCTTTTTTGTGGGAAGAGGCGTCTTTGTTGTGCCTGGTCAGATGGCAAGGTGATTTCACAGGAAACCCAGGCCCTGCCCCACCCCCCTTCCCTGTGGCTGAGCCCCCTTTACCCTCTGTAATTTCGATGCTTTTACTCAGGGTTTGATGTTTACCACGACACCCGATTCACCAGATTGCGAACCCCCCTCCCCCACCTCACCCTGTCAGACGGGTCCAGCTGACCGAGAAGAGGCACGTAATTCGTTTGTAGAACTATTAAAACAAAAACAACATCCCGAAGGTGCGTTTGCTTCATGACGGCTTCATTTTGATAATGGGGGCATTGGTCTTTAAGCCTGGAGCCCCGCCGAGACGCTGTGTTAACAGAAGAGGGAGGGGTCGGGAGGGACGGCGGCAGCGAACGGAGGAGGACGGGTTTGTTTGATTGGGCCGGGAGAGTCGGTCTGCAGCGGGACCAGAGTGACATGCCTTTTAGCGATGCCTTTCATCTGTGAGATGAGCTGCACCATGGCAAGCCTCCAAATGGAGGCGTCATTTAATGAAATCTATTGGGTAGACAAACCGCACGTCTTCAAAGGATGTGATAAAGTTTTTCACTGGCGGGCAGGCACTTGTGTGTGTGGGGGCTGAGGTACCACAGTTTAGACAGAGGTTGTAAGTGTACTGTCCGACATTTCATAAATAATGTGGTGTAAAAAAGAAAACGTATAAGCATTTAATCTGTGAAGTTATGAGTTTCACCCCAGTCCTTGAGGCAAAATCAATTACTGTTGTAATTGGAGTGAATTATGATGGGATACTATCTGTGAGATTACATGAGCTAAATAATACTGCTACTACTAATACTGCTGCTACTACTACCAGGACTACTTGTACTATGACGAATACTACAATTACTTATAGTAGCGATGATAATTAAAAATTCACTGGCATCCGCTATACTCAAGTTCTTTTACTAGTGTAAGTGCTTAATGTCACCAAAGCTCTCAACTTTTTGATGGAGAGAAGCAGCCTGCTCGCAAAATTCACTTCAAAAAGTTCACTGTTCTGGCAAGAATGCTATCTTTAAAAAGTCTTTGTCATCCCCTCCCACCGCTTAGAATGTTTTTAAATTGTTTGTCTGTGGAGTTTTGCCTGTCCTGTTTGTGTGTGCGGACCCTGGATGGTTTTGAGTGAGCAGCAGCGGTAGTAGTGGGTGGTGGTGGTGGTGATGGAGGATGCTCAGACGAGCCTTCCAATGGCCTTGTGCTTTGTTCCATTCAGGAGACAAGTACTTTGGGGAGGAAAAAGAAAGGACCGCACTCCAAAAAAAATGGAGTATTCTACTGCTTTAATTTTTCATGCTTTGTCCCATATTGTATTATGTTTTTTCCCCCAGCACAATATCATAAAAACCCAGACTCCTCTTTGTTAAAGTCGTGATCTTTGTGTCATTTTGTGATTGTGAACCTTCCGTTTTGCCCACATATGTGTGCGGACTTTGTTTTCAAGGCCAGACGCACCGACTTTCGTTGATCTGTGAGCCCCCGTTATGCGCAGTGTGTTTTATCTTGTTTTAGAATGTATCCCACACACAAGAATCTCTGTTGTATTTTCAAGAGCCTATTTAGGTCAGAACTAAAGAAGCAGTTTACCGCTCTTCAGCATTGATGATGAGCAGTTTTTTCCCCTTCCTTTCTTATTGGAAATAAACCAAATAAAACCATTTAATTTATTGGTGCAGCAAATTTTCATGCAAGTAATTTATGTAAAAAAAAAAAAGAAGAAGAAGAAAAGGGCAGTCATTCATTTGTATTGCAAGGCTATACACAAATGATAATGGAAAAATGAAATGACCAAAAGAAAAATAAAAAAATGAGTTACAGATATGTAATTCCTTCAGTATGGTGGCTCATCAAGGCCATTGTGGTATAATTTCTTTAAGTTCTTTTATCTCAAACTCCCATGATAATTATCTCAGTTGTGATATTAGCAAATGAGATGACAAGATACCTTCTGGATTTCTGCTTTAAGTTGAGAAGCTGATGAGTGTAACCTTAGCAGAACGTGTATCAAGATGATAAGATATGTGTCCTGGGACTTCGCTATACCTGGGTGTTATATCAAGATTACATGGATTTCAACACTGTAGGAGCAATGTAACGTATTTATGAAGATCTTTATTGGTGTGGAGTGACAGATAGATGGCCTTATCACTTTTATTACTTTCTGCAGGGCACTTAGTGCGAGTATACTTGGGGTGTTCAAATCTATGTTTTGCAAGTTTCACAGTATGATTTTACATTATATTTAGGCATGGACTTGCACAGACTTACAATTTTACATGCTGTCTTAAGTATTCCAGCTAAAGGTTACAATAACAGTGCCCTAGCTGGCAATTGAACCTGCAACCATTGGGTTACAAGCCCAGCGCCCTCACATTAGCCTTCTTCCATACTGCTGTCCCCTACCCTCGTGTGCCTTTGGGGGCACAGTTGTTGTGCAGTTGTAAAGTGATGGTTTCACCACCTGTATGTCTGCCATGGGTGTGTGTTCTCTCTTAGTTTCGAACGTGTTCTGAACTTCTGTCACTCAGGTATTTTTCATTCCAACCCTGTTGGAATGTTCCAAATTACCGAAGAACACATTCACAAATCTCTCCAAACACATCTGTGCAAAGTGTCGCAATGATAGAGTATTCACAGGGAAAAATTGTGGGTGAACTGGTCCTCAGAGAGTGGCACCTAGACACATGAACTCACATGAACTAATTTGATTGCTACTATCTGATAAAGTATATAATATACATTTTTATACGATTACAAAATTCTAAGTTCCTGCAGTTATGTTTTGTGCTACGTCTTCTTGATCCCATGGGGTACCCTCATTTTTGCCCCTTTTTTGGGCAAAACATTTTAAAGCCATTATTGAACACTGATTACTTCATCTTTGCTAGAATAAAGACGATACATTTTCAGCACTGCGACATAGCTCACATAAACATAAATTAATGAAGCTAGCGTGTGAGCTCGCTAAGTAGTTTCCTCGTAGTTTCCTAGTTTCCTTTTTACATCCAAAATGGTGGCAGAGTTTGTGCATGTCCAGCAAGCGACTTCTTGGCCCATTATAAAGAATGATTTAAAATAAAACCAGCATAAAAGGTAAAATTAATGGTGCATGGGATGTAAGCTGAATTCCAGTTCTTTGCTCTTCATTTCAGGATCAATTCATATATGCCAACAACTGAACAACCATATTAAATTGATTCCTTCTTGGGTGCTTGAAAACCTTTTCTCCTTATTCTTTTGGCATATATGATAATCCAACAGTTTTAAAACGTTAACTGTAGTTTGCGTGTCATAAATTTAAGGTACACGTGTGATGCAGACGATCACGATCCCACATATCCTGCTATGTGGTACTATCAAATGGCACCATGAGCCAAAAACCAGAGCAGGTCCTCCACTAGGTCATGAGCCTACTGGAGATCAAGACAGACTAGCTACCTTTGTCGTCGTTTGAGCTGCTTGCATCTCCACACAGTGTTCCATGTTATTTACACATACATGTATATGCTGTGATGAGTTACACTCTAAAGCAAGGGTCTGTCAATGTATGGAATGTATGGAATGACTGAAGAGTTCTGTTGTGCATGGAATGGAATGACTGAAGAGTTCTGTTGTGCTTCCACATTACTGAGGTTTATCGTTCATTGAATCAAATAAACAGTATGAGTAAGATCAACAATGGTCTTTATTGATTCTCAGGAGACCGCAGAGATGTTCTTGTTGAGTCAAATTGGCTTTTCATGGAATGATACGGTATTTCAATTTTTTGTTCTGTCATTCCATACCTCTTCAAAACTGCATCAGTGGAAAGGAGGAAACCTTGAGGAGAAAACGGTCTCAATCGATGAAGCCGGGTCTTTGAGAAAACATGGCCAGGCTTAGATAAATGCCTGAATACTTATGAATTTGAGTATATACAGTTTGGTCCAAAAGTGTGAGACCACACTGAACATTTTTTTTCCAAACTTTTTTCATGTAAACTTGGAAATAATCGGAAGGTTTTACAATTTTGAAACATTTAAAACAAAGAAATATTATGACATCTAAAATGAAGAAGAAAATTTCTTCTAATCTCCGAATGTTGAAGATTCTTCACAATGTCTTGGTCAAATTTAAGCAAATGTGTGACACTGACCCTGTCAATCACTTCGTAGAAAAGGTCAGACCCCATCGAACATTTACTGGGCCACTTAAAGGCCAAGAAAGTTTTGTGCACTTAAAGACCATGTGATAACATGTATGATCAGGTTTTGCTCAAAAATGTGCAGTCCATGTCAGCTCCAGCGCACCCTGTCATTAAAGCAAAAGAGGGACATACTGAAAACTATGTCATTCTGGAAATTCATGTACATTTTTCAAAGATAAAGCCTTTCACTCAAATTGTTAATGTAATTTGTAATTAAACAACTGTTAAATTGTAAAAGAATGCAAACTAGAAGCTTCCACTTGCAGAGTCAGACTCCTGGACCGGACTGTACTTACATTTAAAATAACATCCTTGACAAGCAGTTGAATTGAATGCAGTTTATGGAAGCACAGTTGGAAGAATTCTGAATAACAACACTTCAACAGGACTGTTTGCAGCAAGATGACAATATATGTAATGACATCGGGAGCATATGTGATGCTAACAGAAGAACAAGGTCCCTGGTGATTCCTTGCATCACATTATAAAATTGTAGTGTAATATCTTTCACCTTTTTATACCTCAAAATGTTTAACCAATTGCCTTTTCATAATTTGGGTTTGAATATGTTTTTTTTTATTTTCACACTTTACATGTCTACTGTCAGCCAATGATTATAAACCTGCCCTCCTATCCCCCAGAGGAGAAATCGGAAGCAGGTTAAATAAAAGAAATAGTTGAATATACTAATATGTGCCTATAGCTGAATGAAAAAATGATTGATATATGGAATGAGATAAATCGTCCTAAGTCGTTTCCGAGTGAGAGGATTTGTCCTGCATGTCGTTTTCCTACCGTTTATACATAATGCTCATGTTAAATGCTGCAGACCCTCCTACGTCCTTGAGCTTTGAGAGCACGGAGGCGACTTCGCCCTTCTGTTTCCATTGTGCTCCCGAGTCCTCCATCTCTCCCTTTGTCTTTCCTCTTGTTGTTACTTCCCCGTGTCCTCCGCTTTTCTCTATTCATTGTCCTGCTGTCTTTTTTTCTGTTTTTTTTTCTTTCTTTTTCCTGCTCTCGCTGTCTCTCCTCTATGTAAACCTGGTTGTGATATGTTCTGGGTATTCATGGCTTTCCTTCACTTCCTCTGAGAGTATTTTTTAAGCTGTACATCGTGGACCGTTTTGTCAGTGACAGCTCAACTGAGCTCATGAAACATGGTCCGTTATAAGCTTTTACTTTTGCTTTTGCAATCATAAGCTGTTGGAGTAGTCACCTATTTACCCATGATTGTGTCCACATCCGCCTCAGTACACATGTTGTGAGTGTACCTCTGCAAATGAAACAAGCCTAAATGGTACAAATTGGGTTGAACAGAATCAACATGAAATATTATCTGTAAAACCAAAGGAGGTATGTGGATAAAATTGTAACCATAACTATAAACTAAGCTGGAGCGATGATTTGATGGTCAAGAACCCCAGACTGTATTGTCATGGTAACTTCACTTTATGGGTGCTTGTCAGTTGTCAGTAGTGTGTGTTGACATTAAGAGGTTATCATCTTACCGCCTGTGGGTCCGTAAAGGCAAATTTATGTAGCTAGAATGTTCAGCACCATAAATATGTAAATATAAAAATATATAAAGTACTTTAGGTGTTGGGGCAGTTTTGCTTTTCCTGTTGTCTGAACCCAGGAAAGAAATTCTGAAGCTCCACGAACAGGCAGGACTTCCTGTTTCTTTTCGGATAAACTGCATATGTAATTTTACCATTAAAAATGGTGCCACATTATGAAAAAGCACATGGGAGTTGCAACATGAATTATGTGAATTGTTAACCAAGGACAAAACAGTTGGCAAAATTTAGCTATGCAAATCTATCTTAGACAGCACTGATCGGCCATTCTTACGAAACTTTTGGCTGGGGGCAGGTTGGGAATAAAAGCACTCTCAAGTTGTTGTTTGAAAAATTCTCCAGACCTGTCTGAGGTGTTAGGGGTTTGGGTGTACTCTACACAGAGTCAGACCATGAGTACAACTGAATTCAGGGCAAGGCTACCTTTTTGTGTTCACAAATTAGCAAAGAGGGAATCCTCGAATATCTTTCTTTTTATGTAGGTTTAGATTTGGATTTAATTCAAGAAAAATTGGAAAGATACAGTTCTCAAAAAAATTGAAGAAGATGAAAGTTAGAAGAGAACTACTCAGGTTCTTCCCAGAATAAGATACTGAACTCTGCATTTTCAATTGAATTCACAGAACATCATGTTTATCATAAAGATGTGCATGGAGGGTAACACAGTACTTAGAGGTTCCACAAAATGGCTACCATTGAAGGGAAAATGATACCATGGCAGTAGACATGACTAAGTAACACTGTAAATTATTTTAAATATACAGTGATGACACCATGGCAGTCTAAGGGTCCCGGGCACACTGAACAACATCTAACATGGATTGAGAGTACCAGCATTTGAGTTTCAGTGACCCTCCTCTTAAAGTCTGCCATGAAAAGGGAGAATTATACAACAATTAAATGCAAACATTTCAATTTAATTTATTTTAGATCCTGTATTTATCATTTAAACACTGTTGATCAGTAGATTGCTACTTATTAATTATGATGTAATTGATTGGTAGAAGATGTTTTAACAACATCAATTAATATTAACAACAATATTAATAGTTCAAAATAATTTTGAAAAATAAGAAAATGTAATGGTTTGACAGGATTTGTTATATTTGTGTATGTAAGTATGGGGCTATATACATAGACTGTTTCAGAGAATATGGTCTCTAATTTGTTTTTCCACTGTTGCATTCCAAGTATTTAAAAGCATACACTGAAAAGAAAATAATGTGAAATGTCATAAAACGTTTCCAGTAATCTTAGCATTTTTAGCATTTATATTCTAAATTATTTCATACTCTTTTTCAAGAGAGTTAACCAAATATATTACATACACATATATGAGGTAAATACACCTGAAATGTAAGTGAGTACTATAATTTAGAATCTACTTCTTTCGTGTGTTGCCGGTCTGGCCAGATTTTTTTTTCCGGTGTCAGCTGGCAAAGGAACCATCCAAACATGTCTGAACATGTTCATTTCATGGCCTGCTTACCCAGCGAGACAATAATAACACAGACAGAGAAGCAGCTGCAGGCATGAAGACAATTCTTTAAGTGAACCTTCCTCTCTACCCACATATTTCTGAAATAGGCAGACACCTGCTCCGAGTCAAATATATCAATAAGAGATACTGTAATTACATTTTTACCGAACCACTTTGCGTATATTATCATATATCTGAACAACTTCATTAAATATGACTTGGCTGTCACTGAATAATTATCTCACTTCAGAATAACATGTATACAGTGAAAAGCAATGTTCAGATAAATTGTCTAAATGATAAAATAAGCAAGAAGTAATTGATCGCATTTCTTGAGTCATGCTGCCTGCGATCTGAAATCAGAGCTATTTTTGTCATGCATGACGAGGTGGCTTTAATGCAATATGTATAATATATATTACATGTGTAGCGTATTCATTTTGAAATGTTTCACATTCATTTGTAAATGTACCTTTTAAGAGAGTAAATGAACATTTTTTATATTTTTAAATTCTTTCAAGGCTGCTTTGGCTCACTGTTCTGGTGACTGTTGCGGCTGTTATGAGCGAAGAATTGAGGGAAATATGCCGACATTGGGGGATTTCAGGATTTTCATATTTGAATGTGGTTATATGAATTATTACAGGCAGCAATGTAAACAATACTGTGAAATACTATTGCTGCTGTTAAACATTTATTCACTGTTTTTTCCATTGCTGTTGATTTATTTGAAAGGCTAATTGTGTTTTACCAGCATGTCTAACTGAAAAAAGTGTTTTATCCTGTAAAGTATTGCGTAGTAATATTCATTACGTTTTGATTGTACTGTAAATCTTAAAAATGTGTGAGTGATGAACGTTTTAAATGTGGAAATATAGCTGATATGTGGTGTTCGGTTTCCCCGTCAGTGCTAAAGTAGGTGCAAGGCAGCTTTCAGGCACAAGATGGTGACATTGCTCAAGGAATTTGGCCCGGCTGAGTTTGTACCCCACCAGCACTGCAGTCGCGACACAGACACTAATCAGAGTTTCTCATAGATAAAGATAGACTCGCAGAGTGCTTGTTTTTTTCTTTCTTTTTCTTTCTCTCTCTCTCTTTTTTTTTTTTTTTTTTACAATGCCGACTGCTTCCCGCCCGCTCTCCTTTGAGAAGCTGGGAGATAAAAGTACCCCGACATCTCCAATTCTGCAGTTTTCCACACCTGTATCATCCTGTGTACCTGTTTTAAACCCGTGGAACCTGAGGAGACGGAGTGTGGCGCAAAGTGCATGCTCCATATTCATAAACGCTCACAAACAAAACCCCGTTTCTTTGTCCACGGGGGCTAGCAGTTCCACTGGAAAATACCCGTCAGCTTAGCCAGCATCTCTTAGCATTCTCTTCTTTGTCTTACAAGATCAGCTCTCCTTTGACATCTTACATTTAGCTTAATGTTCAAATGTAATTATTATATAACAATTTATAAGTTGATTATTATAATAACTATATGGTAATACTATATTCTTTTAAATTTTATTTTATATCCCTGTTGCCTTATATTATTTTTTTGTTACACATTAATCTTTTATTTTAAGCAAATATGCTTTTTCTCATAAGACATTATGAGAAACATGTAAGACCAATATAACTATATTTAAGAAACACTTCCTGAAATATTATTAAATTAACATGAATTTGAACAGAATAATCTGTTCGATGAAAAACAATTCCGATGAAAGCTGTGTGTTTATCCATTGTATTTAGTAAATATGATAAATGTATCCTTGCTCTACTCATATTGAACTAGTTTAAAGTTTACTTAGTTTATCAATGATAACTTGATAATTATTTGGAAATGTACTCAACATAAACAAGACATTTTTTCAGTAAACAGTGTTTCAGTGAATTACTCGGACACACATAAACATAAGCATACATATATATTATACATTTATACCATTTAGAATGTATTATTTATGTTTAGAATAAATTATGAATAGCTTAGTCAATAATATTAATAGTTATATATTATTAATTATGCTGTACATATAACATATTTCTTGGTTTACATGGGATCATTGGAATGTCGCATATACTTTACAGCGTAATAAGTTTTAAGGTTCTGACTGCACATTCAGTCATTGATATTTACAGTTTATTTACAGTAATATATTTACAGTTTTCCCTTAATATGATAATAGATGCAATGTAAGTTAGGTAGGTGGGCTACCTTGGTTCTTTTTGTATGTTTTTTTATACATATCTGTGGCGTTGGAGTGAATGTTTTACATTTCCAAAGACCTTATTCATAGTACAGGATTCGGTTACATTGCGCAGAAGTGGAACATTGAACAGGGCATGTCTGATCAGTGTCTCCCTTTTCTGAGTGTGTGATGCTTGAGTCTTAGACTGGGGCAGCTTCTGGTGAGACACTCCAAAGCTGGCATAACATTTTTAAAAATCAATTTTTATTTAAGAATTTATGTTTTGAGTATTCATATTTAAGTATTTACGTAAGTATTTATTCATTCGTAACACGTTTCCTGTTTTATACTACTGTTTTTATACTGTACACTATGCGCTTTTACATACTGGTACACTCAGAGGTGCTTTACCTCTGACACTACGATCAACCTGGCATCCCCTCTCTTTTCCCAGCACCAGTGGTACAATGAACAACTCCTATTTATAAAAATAAAAATTGAAGCAAGCACTAAAGGTTTCCCTTCAGCTTCACTGCTGCCTCCATAATAATATAAATGTAAATATGAATTGTAATGTAAACATGAAAATCAACATTCTTTTACATTAACATATTTGAGTTTTATAGTAAGCATTCATATGTTGTTTGTATTCACATGTAGATTTTCATTGTCCCAGCCTGTCCAGAGGACAGGTGCAGCTATCCCGCTTATTACACATGTATTACACATTTATTAACCATTTAAATGATTTGTATATGGTTAATAAAATTATAATAAGTAAAGTTTTACAGACTGCTGTAACTAGTCACGTTGTTTAATTAAAGTTAATAGGGATATAAATCTGAAAGATACCTCTCCCCGAAAACTGGCAGATATTGGCAGTGTTTTGGACTGGAACATGGTTATGGTCGCGGTCACGGTCACGTCTCCGTGTTCAAGGTCACAGATTCAGCGGCTCGGCTCCTGTTTGGTCCTCCCCATCTGTCCGTTCTGGAAAATAAGACTGGGGTAACCTGGTGAACAGATGTCTGCGCAAATGAACGAAAATCCATTTCCTTAAATCCCATCAGCCCATTGTTAACGAGTAAACACAATGAAAGCGAACGTTCGCACTTGATCGGCCATTAATTGTGTGTCTAACACTTCAAGCTTCCTGGACATCAGAAGGGCCATATTAAGTTGTGTATGTCGTGTTCTTATTAAGTTGCGTAAAGTCCTCGTCTGGCTCCTCTCATGTAAAAATCCAAGTAGCAAATCATAGTTTACTGACAGTTTGACCTCAGTTGTTCATAACAGCAACTTGTACAAAGGAAAACATGACAGACCATATTAGCCGGGTGTGAGCCTGTTTTAATCTTCTAAAATGGTAACTTTTGCATTAGTAGTTTTATATCCCAGAAAACCTTTGAATTGTGCAAATCATGTAAAAGATGAACAGCTTTGTCTGCTTTTGAATTTAACTTATTATCTGTCACACTGAAAGTCCAGTCAAACACTCAGATTAATGATACTATTTACTATGTAAATCGGAAGGATTGGGAGGATTTTTTCTAAAAAGCGAAAGTGGGATAGATTTATTTGTAAATAAGCCCATCTTTTTTTCCCCCACACGAATCAGTCCTTTTGTTTTGAAGTTTTACAGTGTTTTTCCTAGCTGAGCTGGCTTTGCTCGGCTCATTCCGATTAGTGCGGTGTCTTCCCTTCCTCCGGTGCGTACGTCTGTCTGTGTGTGTGTGTGTGTGTGTTTGTGCTTTAAATGCTGTTCGTAAGCTGTTCCTCGCACAGGGGATGGGGTGGAGGACAGCGAGACCGCGTTCCATGCCTTGTCGTGTTGCGCTCTGAAATCACAAGGCCAGGTTTACATCTCAAAGCATAACAATAAGCGATACCTGAAAATAAACTAGTTCCTGGACTTGACGCATACCTACTTCTTTGTGTCTGTGTGTTTGTGCACGTGTATGGATGAACAACTTGCATTTAATGTGTGAAAATGTAATATTTTATCAGTTAATTTAGACAAGGACGAAATTGTAAGCTGTGCTAATCTTGGATTTTGCATTGAGGGGTGAATCTGCCTTTGTGCATCTGTCATGGTAATGCCTATACATTGCTCCTGTCTGTTTTTCATTAGGGACGGAGGCACACCGAAGCCAGCTTTGCGACCGCAGTCGGAAAGGGGCTAATAATTAAGCCCAGGTCAGTTTTATCAAGTCTCGGTCAGATAGCCACAAACATCTGCTTTTTAGCTGTGCACACTATCACCACAATGCCGTTCAACCACGGATACTTTTAGCAGCCTTCAGGTGACTTCATTTTTCGAAATGAAAAAAAAAAATAGCAAAAAAGCAACATTAGATGACTACCAACAAACATATTTAAATTAAAAAAAAAAGGGTATAGTCAGAAAAGTCCTGAAACGAAAGTGTGTATAATATACAGACCATTGGCTGCATTTTCACATGACATTTGCGCACAGTTTTGTCAAAGAAAATTGTTCTTCTAAAAGCAGCTATCAGCTTGATCAGTCTGCTATAGGGCTTTAAGTATTCCCCAATGGGGTAAATCAGTTTATCTTATAGGTTTTGAATGTGAGCATTCCCAATAGGATCAATCATTGCCATCAATTTATCATACAGCTATAAGTCACACCAGTAGCAAGCCTCCACTGGCTCTCGTTTGTGGATGACGGAAATAAAATAATAAGGGTTTAAAAAATTCTTGTTATCTGGGTAAGCATCCCCTTCTCTGGCAGACTGTCTCTGTTTTAAAGCTTATTGAGAGTGCAGGCTGTGACTGGAAGTGACAAGTGGCGTCAGCAGACAGGGCTAAAATGACAAGTGGGACCAGAATAGGTGACAAAAATTTTTGATTTGCCAGACTGGCTTAAGTATAAAGTCATGAACTATTTATGAAATGCATTATGAATTATTGTTTGCTTTTAAAAAAAAAATCGCGACTCGGAATCCTGACGTTACCAGCTTCCGACGATCACACACTTTCCCTTTAGCGCGACGTATATACAGAGGGTGGAAAAAAACAGGGTAAATTAGGACAAACTTTCTCCAATCAATTTATATTTATAGTTGTGCGACTTAAGTACCCCTAATGAGACGCATGGCGAAGAAGAAAGCCGTTTTGTTCTTTGACAGACAATTTGGCCGGGACTAGGCTGTTCTGAAGCTCACGGTGGTTTTCTCGCTCCCGTTTTGATCAAATTAAACTACATAACACACATCAGATAATATGACAAAATGCTCATGCATTCCAGAGTTCAGTTGGCTGCCTTTGCGAGGAAAAAAAAAAAAAAAGTGCAGCAAAAATGCCCTCCGCTATGTTAACCAATGAGAGGGCTGCTTTTACTTCTCTTAAGGAGGATGCCCTCTGGGATATATGCATCTATGCATTGTTCCTGTTTTAACCACAACGAACCGGGATGATGTAATGGTTTCTTCAACCCCTCTGGGTATTTGTATTCAAACCCTTCACCCAAGGTTGTTTTCTGTGCCATTTTTTCATTTCTTACCAACATATAGTGAATGCATTGCTACTGTGTTGTGTAAAGACACCATTAGTCACATATGTTATATAAAATTATATATGAAAGGTTTCTTTCATTTTTCCCCTGAACTCCACTTTGTCACCAGATTTCAGTTTTATAATGTAACAGTTCAGTGATCCATGAAGTCTTTGGACATTATCTCACATCACAATAATGCAAGTGAGATTATTGCTACCTGCGTTGTCATTGTCATGTGGAACGAATACAGTCGCATACCAACCAAAACACATATTTCCAGTTTGTTCGAGGGCGGTACTTCAGCAGAGAGGTCTAGCAGTTGGGCCTTGGGTTCCCTTCCAATGTGCAGAGCGGTCTTTTGTGCGGTGCGTATGGCATATCACATATCCAGTTGTTTAAACGGACAATTGATGAGGTTGTAAGCCGTTAAGTCGGCGAGTGATGTCTACTCTGCATCTGTGGAATGTGTGATTTTTTTGCGTTCCGGGTTTTGTGTAAGAGGGGAGGTCATTGCGGACTGAATGGTTCCTTCTCGGTCTGGGTTTCGGGAGCTCCTCCAATCACATATCAGCCCACCATTAACAACGGGTGATGCAGATGCCGACCTGTTCCAGCTTGCTGGACAGCCAAGTGTGTCGCTTCACTTAAGCGTCATTGTTACTTCTTATTATAAATGTGCCTGCAGCCATATATAATTCTATATTCTATAATCTTATATCGTGAGAGAAATTGATTCATAAGCCATGTCCTTGCGTGGATGGGCTTGGAGAGTTCTGTCTACAGAAGAGAGCCCAACTTTGCATATGACTGGCATCTGACAATTTTGAATAAAAAAATGTACTTTCATGGATTTAGCTTCACAAATTGGTGTGTTACAAATGTGAATCTGGGGTTGACGGTTTAAGCATAACTCTTAAGTCTTGTTCCTTGCCACCACCTCACTGAGTGGCTCAACCCCCAAACCAAACCAAACCCCATTGCCTTGTGTAGTTTGAGCCTTCATGGAAGCTGCACATTAATTGTGAGAAATATGTAATTTTTCTGGTGTTGTTGTGTTGATAGTTGTGTTGATTGTCACAGAACACGGATGTGTGTTTTCAGTGGGACTGGAGAATCTGTGTGAATCTGTCTCCAGCATTGGGAGGTACACCCACACCCACACACACACACACACACACACCTCCCTGTGGTGTCCCCCTGAGCCACAAAGAGACAGCACAGCCCGCATGACTCTCGCTACAGAAGAGAGACGAAGGAAACCGAATCCCGGCTCCCTGTGATTCCTCCCATGTTCTGGTCGTAAATCATGAAATAGGTGCATATTTTTAAAGTCAACCCCCTTTGCAGTATAAAGATACATTTCCATGCAGATGGTATTGGGGCACTTTTTTTTTTTTTTTTTTTTTTTAAAAACTTTCATTTTTACCCCCTGGAAAAAAGGAAACGGTAACTACTCGAATCCACAATAATGCATTTGACTTTTAGGCTCGGAAATGTCACTTTCTAGTATTTCTGTGTGACGCGGATGAGCTGCCAAAGAAGTTGCAGTTTTGAAGGCCTGCCACAACAAGTAGCGAGGGGGAAATGTTAAAGTGAATGTGAATGTGGCCTGTGCGGTAAAAAGCCTATATAAATATGGGGCTCTAATGATGTAGTTAAGCCCCTCTGCATGCAGCGCTATTCTCATGCAAATGAGATGGGCATTCAGCATAAATAACACTCACACATTACAGAGAGAGTGACACACACACACACACACATTCATGAACTGACAGTCACTCGCGGGCACTTGCAAACACACTCATACAGATTCATGCACTGATATTCACCTGCGCACGCGCACACACACACACACACACACACATACAGATCTTTGCACTGGCATTCACTTGCGTGTACACACACGTGCACACATTAGAATGATTATTTGTTTTTTTTTCTGTATGGCAGCCTATATTTTTAAAGAAAAATCTCAGATATGAGTTCAAAACGGGGAGGATACGCCACCACGGATTGATGTTTTTTTTTTTTTTTTTTTTAAAAAAAAAAAAAAAAAATCTCAGAAAGGGTTAAGAGTGAGTTTAAAAAAAGTTCTTTTCAGCGGAGGGTTCAGTGAACCATATGTAGGTAGCCACAGGCTAATGGGCAATTGGTCCCTGGCTCTCCAGGTATCCCACTCAGTCCTACCCCCACCCCCCTCCCCGAAATCCCTCCTCCATTTCACTCTAATCTCACCTTTTCTGTGGATCTGACCTGGGGAGCCATACTTTATTCCCCACTGCATGCCACAAGACTGTGGTCTGATCCCAGCGGCCAGTCTGTGAATATTCCTGCTCTCCACCCCACCGGCCCTCTCTATTGATTTCTCGGCAGCGTGAAGCTGTTTGCTTTTCCACAGCCCCCTATACCGCCCCGGCTCAGACTGCCGCGCATTAATGTCGAGCGCAGGCCAGCTTTGATTTTTCATTAGAACTGCTTCCATATTTTAATATTGGGTCTAATCTGCGCTCATGCCTTTAAGAAATAACAATTCCGAGCGAATCCCCGGCCTTCAAAAAATATATGCCGCTTCTTCAATCAAAGCCAGTCGAATTTGCTCTTTCTGTTGAAGTTCAATTCAGATCGCTCCCTCTCTCGCTCTCTTTTTCTCTTGCTCTCTGTCTCTCACATGCTCTCTCTTTATCGAGTTGCCATGTTGATTGACTGATCTTACAATTTGGCTTAAACAATGGCGGAAAAAACACAAACACAAAAATGAAAATAAGATGTAAATGCAACTGTGTTTTCTTGAAGTTAATACTCATTTTCCCTCTTTGCACAGCCGTCTACATTTCAGGGTCATAGTATACTTTAGAGTATTATATCATATGTAAGAATTGACTGCCTCTACTTTGCCCCTTTTAAATTTTATTTGAATATGAATTGAATTATGTTGGACTCTTCTGTGTGTGTCCATGAGTTCATGCAGTTTTAGAATTTAACTGAGTGAATTTAAAAAAAAATTAATGAAATAATATTTTTTGAGTGAGCTCCTGAAAAGGATGAATTGCATAAAGACAAGATGAAAAGATGATTTCATATAATTATAATATATCATAAAATTACATAATTGTGGGAACTCAGTTTTCTTGCTATTTTTAATATTTAAAATTTTACAAATGTGGTATCCCTCTTTGCTTTTTATACCATGCACTGATTTCTGCACAGTTTATTATGTTGCTTTGATAATTAGGAACATATGAATTAATATTAACATTTTCAAATTCCTGAATTGTGAGAGGTTGATTTTGGAAATGTTGCATAAATGTTTATCCACTCATGAAATACTGGGTGTTCTGTTTGCTCCGGCTTTGTGAAGAGTATCATAGAAACCGTTCCCACTTTCTTTTTTTAAAGGTTTTTTTTTTTTTTTGGCAACGTCATGCTATAACATTATTTTATATATATATATTTTTTTCGTGGAGAAGGAATATAAGACCCACATAGTTGCCTTTCCCAGAGGCAGGACAGAAATTTCCAGCCCACAAACAGTCCGAGCCGTCAGAAGACAGCGGGCGTCCGCAAACACAGGAAGTTGAATTTAGAACACTCACTCCTGGGAAAAGGTCAGCACCCTGTCTCAAATAGTAACCCCTTCCCCCCCTAGTTGGGTGGAGGGGGTCGGTTGGACGCGTTTTTGCCCTGGGACAGGGGGTGCGTGGTACCACAGCGGCTCCCCTGATAACCCTGCCTTAGCTCTGCAGTGTCCTGGGGTCTAGCACGGCTTAATGGACCTCCCCTCAGCTGACCTAGTGACACTGGGCAGACATAAGGGTAAAAATAATGATAATAATAACAACAATAACAATAATAATCATTATTTAATACAATAATAATGAAACTAAAACTGCCTAATTTGTTAGTAACTGTAGTAAATGCTGTCGATTGCCCTCCTGCTATTTCATGACGGCTGAATGAAAATACACGTGTCACCATAATTTGTTTGAAAGCATTCTGCATCAGTAAGGTCATTTTTGACACAAAGACCGAACGAGGAGAGATGACGGACAGCGCAATGGATTTGAAGATGACGAGGACGACGGCGGGCGACAGGCCCTGCGTTTGCCTTCATCTGATTCCTATCAAACGCGGGAAAGAACACCGGCCTAATTTAACAACCTCCGCCAATTTGTTTTCCTTTTCCCGCTAAAAAAAAGGCAAAACGAAAAAACAAAAATAATCTGGGTGTGATATTCTTTCTGCTGGTGGAGTGTTTTAGCCCCCTGCCGCGATCAAATGAATTATTAAAGACACTGTTGTGATACCGCTGCTTATTTAAATGTCGGAGCTTTCTTGTAAAGCCGTGCATTACTATTGCTTGGATAGGAGAAACTGCCACCCTTCCCATTAAAACACACACAAAAACAAAAAAACTGGGCTGTCATACAAAAAATGTGAGAAAATATATTTTGGAAGAAAAAAATGATGGAGTATAGCATGTCATTTTTTATAAGTTTTTATGACAGTTTTGGTCTAATAATTTCATTGTACTGTTAAAGTGATAATTATTGCTATTGATACATATGAGCAATAATTATGCAACAACACAAAACCAAAAAATGAATTTATTCGACAAATGTTGTCTATTTTTAAAAGTTCCAGCGATTCTGAAATTTGACATGCTGGCTATTAGCTGAAAATAAACAAGGCTCAGTGACAACTCTGAGTAGATCTTTTATTTATTTTTTGGACACAGAAACAGAAAGTCGCATTAAGTCGAAATCAGAAATGGCCCAGACTCTCTTCGCAGCGGTGAAAGAATTTAATAGAGCACACTTTGTAAATTAAATATGGTTAATTACTCTTCATGGCATGCCACCGACTGAGTTTTGGGGTGGGGAGGGTGAGTGGGACAAGGGAAAGCAGAAGAGTCACTTTAGGCCATCTCATTAATCCCTGCCCGTGGGTGCTTTACGCCTTTTATACCCTATCTAATGAACTGTTTACGTTTTTAGCTTTTCAGATGACACAATTATTTGTGTGTTCCATTGCCACTGTTCCAGTGCTTCTGAACGGGGCGGGGTGTGGTGGGGTTGCGGGGGCTTTTCACCGCCATTAATTATTCATTTTTCCAACAGTTGGAGACCGTCACTTTTGTCAACATTTTGCATGATGAAATGAGAAAAATTTTCAATGAAAATTGAATTTGATACCATGGATCTCGTGTCCACCTCATTGATAGTGCAGGCCAGTGTTCAATCGTTGTTTACCTTTTTTTTTTTTTTTTTTCATTTTTCTTATTTATTTCATTGATTGTTCCACAAAAACATTTTTTACTAGAGGAGTTAAAATATGACATATACAATGTAACAAAGATTAAAAAATTCAACATTCATTTGTGAAGTCAATGTTCAGTATGAAAAGTGTATATTATTATGAAGGTTTATGGGTCTGTATGTAAATATGCAACATTTATGAGGTTTCAGTACAATTATTCCATTAGAACTTAAATTTCTGTAATTGTAGTAATGATTTAGTGGGTTTATCTGAGGAATGTGTAAATGTAATGTTAGACATGCGTGGTTGTCTGTTGATGGACTGTAGAGACTCTTTGCTATCCTTGTAAGCAGAACTAAAACACCTCTTTTGACAGGACACAAACCCCTCAGTCTTGATTTTTGACGAGACGCGTCTGCGTTAAAGGCAGACGGTCCGTTTTGCATAAAGTTAAGAAAGATCTTTATAGCCTTTTTTGTGCTTCCGGGAATAGAAGCAAATTCTCACCCAAGATTAAAAAAATGTGACAAAAGAAGCACCTTTCAAAAGGATTAAACAAATCTTTTCTTTGGCAGTAAGGTATGTTATGAGAGTGTGTTCTTTTTAGGTTTCAAAGCCTTCAGTCGGATTCCTGTTGTTTTGTTCCAATTTAATCTGATTGCTCTGTTTCCTCCATACAACACGTCAGAAAAAATTAGGATGACATTTCTTTCATTAGTTATTCTATTATAAATTACTTCCAAATTGATGAATGTGTTTCTCAGTTTTATAACTATAACACTGTTGATATTTCACATAGAGAAAATAATAAATAATATAGATAATAAAATGTATTTAACATAATCATACAATTGAATTAAAGCCTGGTTTTAAATGTTTTACATTTTATTCTGTGTTGAAAAATATGACACTTAAAAAAAAAAAAAAAAAAAAAAATAAATAAATAAATTCTCAAATTGTTTTCAAATCATCCATAAAAGTGTATAACTGTAAGGTAAGTCCTATGTGGAGGTCCAGGTTAATGTTACTGTAGATATTTGCTTGAGAACGAAAGTCGGCGGTGACGTTCAGACGATCCCGAAACGATCAGCTAATTGCGATAGCTTTGTAATTTTACTCAAGGGCGGGCGGGCGAGCGGGCAGAATTTAGAAGGTAGTAAACCACCACAGATACACAAGCCTCCTTTGTTTCAGTCACTTTGTCTCTCCACCCCCTTTTTTTTTTTTTTTTGAAACGACAAAATTTCCCATTCTTTTGCGTTCGTGCACATTCAAAGGTTACATCGCCAAAGCAGGTGATATTCTCAGCTGTGGCAAACAGCTATTTAGAAATGCTTAAAATGCGTCTATTATTTTAGTGCGTGAGGTCTGAGGAAGATGTCAGCGCACTGATTCAGATCCACTTCCCTCTGATGCCTGTTGTCTCAATTACCCGCGTGCCGGCATTCCCTAAAGTTACTCGGGTAGCTCTTTAAGATGAAAATAGACAAAAATGGAATATGTGGGTGTTTTCCACACTAAAAAGATAAGATGCCTGCGCAGAAAAATATGTGCTTCCTTTATCTTTGTTTATCTGGAAAATGTGAGGAACTTGAAACGGCACATCTAAAGTTCTTAACTTTGTCACTCCGCGATCATCCCTTGTTTTCATAAACTTGTCTGTAAACGAAAAAAAGAAACAATGTTGGTTTTGAGGGAAACATGCTGCTTTTTGAAAATGTACTTCAGTGTTGACGTCACTACACAGAGTGGCAGTCAGATGGACGCTTCCTGTCTCTCTTTTTTTTTTTTTTGTATTGTTTTTACAGAGTAGTCTTAATAGTTCAGCACTTTTCAGTGACAGCTGCTTTAAGCGGGTACATTTAAATAATGGAAATATATATTTCCAGGTGTATGTTAACTATTTTGCCCACCCCGTGAACTGCGAGCGCTTCACATATATTGTCCACCCACACTTTGCACCTGCTTAATTTTTTTTGTTTTAATTTACTATTAAATTATGTAGCCTAATTACCATTTGCTTTGTTTGTCAAGGTATTTAACGTCACTCGTTTATTGTGGCTTCTCCGTAATGTCATGGCCGTTGCATCTCCGGACTGAGGCATTTTTAGCTGCTACTTACGCAATAAAGGACATTCTGTTGAAAAAGTGTGGGCGTTTATTGTTATAAATCGGCTGCTCTGTTGCTGGCAGCAGCAGCGGCCATTACGGCTCAGCTTTAGCCCTCGCTATAGCGGCGATATAATTTGCTATGCCTATCCAAAAAAATAAAAATAAAACGCCCAAAAAATGTATTTCTCCCTCCCTCTAATTTGTGAGCATATCATTTTTCTCTAACTCTGTCTATAGAATGCGCATTGTGTGTAATTACACAGGCACAGATAAGGAATCCCCAGGCGAGATAAAAACCTTCAAAATAAATTGTTTAGGTGCTTAAGTCTCACCGTGTTGCCCACTCAATCAGTCGCTTCTCAATGGAGGAAAAAAAATAATGAAGCTGTAAGTTTTGAAATGGGAAAACTGTGGTGAAGTCAAGTGTGTAAGTCTATTGTCTGGGTTTGTTCCAAGAGCAATGAAATGAAAGGTGGGGCGGGATGGGGTAGAGTGGGGGGAGGGTTTTGCAACCAGTTGTGTTTTTCAGGGTTGTTCCTAAATTTGTGCCCCCCCCCCCCAACATCCCAATAGTTGGCAAAGACCGACGCTCAGACTCACACTCATACAAACTGATTTGACCCATTTTTTCCCGCAGTGTCTGTTTCACCGTATCCATAGTTGAGAAGCGGCAGTCTGCCTGAATCCAGAGAAGAAGGAGAAGCTTAGTAAACATTTTTTTTTTTTTTTTGTGCCTCTGTGTGTTTAGTTTGGAGGGCATGCGAAGAGCTCTTACGTCTGTAAACAAGCCCTACGCAGCTTGGCCTCCTGAAAGAAATTGAAGATGGCACGCTCTGAAGTGTGCTTTTGGACACGGGCTCTCTGCCTGCCTGCTTTTTTTTTGAGTATGGAGAGAGAGGAATCTGATGGAACGCCAATCGCCAGAACCGGCTGATGAATTATTCTCTGTCTACCTCCCTGGCTCCAGATTATCACAGAGTTGTGACAGTAGTGAGTTGACAGCAGTGACAGTTTTGAGAAAGGATTTATCATCTCCAAGTGATATATTCCTAATACAAGTGATATATTCCTATTACACCCTCTGCTTCGCCCTTTTATTCTTCATACTGCATTTATTTAGTGGAAGTGGACTTTTAGATTATTTTCGTGTGGAAAAAAAAGACATTTGCACACACAAAAAACACACGCACCCACATGCTCGGATACAGGCATTTTTGCTTGCACACACACATTTTGGGACTTGCACACCCACGCACGCATGGAGACATAAACACACATATACACACATAAAAATACAAGTCCTCAGGTATGGCTCTGCTTTGCGTCTTGTTCCATTAGGGGGCCCTCGTGCTTAAGAAGAGCCAATTACTCTCAAGGCAGCCCTAGTAAGACTTATTTTTCTTGTGTTTTTTTTTTTGTCTTCCCTTCCTTTTCCAGAAAAGGTCACGTATCGCCTACAGTGACGAGGTGCGGAACGATCTCCTGGGGGACGGTGGGAGCTCCTCGGAGAGTCAGGTAGGTTTGTAATCAGGCAGGGCCCGTGTGGGTGGCTTGGGGGGGCGTGGGGGGTGGGTGAACGGGGTCAGGGACGTGGAGGCCCTGCGCAAGCTGCTCGTTGCCACCATCCGCATTGGCACCAAGTCATGTGGAAGAAACTCTGTTTAATGCAAAGCCACTTCATCTCCATCCAACGCCTGGGCCGCGAGGAACCCGGCCGGGCCGTGCGCCCTCCGCTGTCCGCCCCCCTCCCTCCCCCCACAAAACCCCTCCCCAAACACCCAAAATCGCCACCCACCCCTTTATTTCTTTATTTCTGCAGTCGAACACATGGGAGCTTTTATAATAGTCTTTCATAAGCCTTTTAAAAATTCGGGGGGTGAAGTATAGGGGTTGGGGGTTGGGGAGGTTTTTTTTGGGGTTATAGGTGCAGGATGCAAGACTCCGGACTCAGGGCATAAGCGTTTAGAGATGTTGCTATTTAAAAAAAAAAAAAAAAAAAAAACTTCAGTGACAATGTGTGGCATGCCCAATTACCTTGAGGATCCTTTATTCATGTCTTCATTTAATTTTTGGAAGCGAAACATAATGAACAATGAACTTGTTGAAACTGCATCTCAGAAAAAACAAACGACTTGCTTCAGGGAGGCACGTTGGGTTTTTCTGCACTCCAGATATTAGTGAAGTAACTTTAGGGAAGAAAGTGAAAAAACATTGTGTTCTCGCTAAATTTTGCTTATTCTACAAAAAAAGAGAACGGAATTAGATTTTCGTCTTTTTGCATCTTCCTTCAATTCATGCTGATTTTGCCTCCCTTCCAAAATGTGCAAATTCGTTAAATATATCAAAAATAAATAAAAAATATAAAAAGTGTCACTGTCACCAAAAAAGCTGTTACATTATTGACTTATTTATAGTAAATGTAAACAAAAAATAAAATGCCTTAATTGCTGAGAAGTATGCCGCGTGTTCTTAAAACTTTATTGTTCTGCCTTTTTTTTTTCCCCTGAAGTCCTGCATCAAAACATCCCAGCACTTCAATGCGTACTGACTGACTGTCACCTACACAGCTGCTGTTCCTATCAAGACACTTACAATTCTGACCACAGCACTTTCAATAATTATATATTACATTTTAATTATGCTGCCAACTTTGCAGTAGTTGCCGTTAAACGTCACACGCCTGTCCTTCCTCTGTACTCGGTAAAAAAAAAAAAAAAAACTAGAACGGAATCCTCCGCAGTCGAGCTGTCTCCAAATAAAGTTGTCTTTTTTGATATCCCTCTTATTTCCATTTCAATAATGACCTGTGAACCGCAACATCTTACAAACATATGTATCGTTGGCTGAGATGTGGAATTGATATGCATATGGTTTCCAAATTAGCTAGACGGGAAAAAAAAAAAACGCTGCACTGACATTTTGTGTGGAAGCTGAAGGCTGATGTGCCAGAACTGTCACAAAGAAGGAAGTGATGGTTCCCATCAAAAATCTATCACCGCGCTCACTCGCACACATGCACACATACATCTGTATATATTTATATATATATTTATATAAAATAAACAAAATAGCGTTCATCTTGGGTTATCTCCTTTCATTTTCTCTTTTAAAACCAATTAGTGGGGAATTCTGTTGTTGAAATTATTTATTTTTTATCTCTCTTTTTTTTGATAATTGTACTAAACGTAAAGAGAAAAAAAAATGGATCCTGCAAGGTCAAAAGGTCTTATTTTAAGAAGCCAGCCATGTTTTTTTCTCCCTGCTTTTAATTAAACAGCCCATATTTATTTGAAGAGAATATTAAATTTCCTCTCCAATTAGCTGATCGTTTAGTGCCACTTAAACTTTAAACTATCGTTTAAGAAAAAGAAAAAAATTATGTTTAATTTACTCCACACCCAGTCATACCAGATGTTGATTTTAAGGTATGATCTAATGTGTAAGCGGATGTTGTGCAGTGACAAAATCCCGTGTGTTTGCTGAAAACACCACATTCTTCATAATTATTTTTCCTTTCGCTGACAATCAGTACTACAAGAATACCAGTCCCTTATACGTATACATACATATAACATGCACACATAGATATATATGCATACATGTTTATTTCAGTGTGTACACATATGTATATGTGTGTGTATCTGTATACATTTAAAATGTATGCACTGCAAAACACATAAAAAACGTTTACGTTTACATGTATAAATTTATGTCTTGATGTGTAAACAGCCACACGTAAGCACAGGTATGTAAATTGACATGCCTTTAAATAGTGACCAAAAAATGGACTGGCCACCTCCAAGACGGACAAAGGCAAAATAAATAAATAATGTTTATTTCTTTAAACAAACACCCCCCATGTGCTGCATTTACCTCATTTCCATTTTAAAAACCGCGAGGAGATAACGCAACACTTGGTCTTGCTGTGTGTGAAGTGTATCGAACTTGGGGTTTTATTTTATTTTATTTTCTTATATAGAAGGAGACGGTGGTGATAGGAACGAAGAGGGGTGAGGGGTGTTTGGGTGAGTCGGTCAGTTTAATTCCTGACGATCAGAAGGAGGTCAGGATCATTTCGTATAGCCCCAGCTGAGCAGATCATTACCAGACACAAATATGTTCGTTACATGGCTAGGATTTCTAGCTAAATAAATGGCTAGCCTTCATAAGTTCTGAAAATGGCGTGCTCACCCTGAGATAATGCGCAAAGGCCAGTTTAATAGAGTTCGGCATTTATTCGTTATCTGTATGCGGACAGAGACAGAGTTGGCGCTATCGCGTTTTTTTTTTTTTTTTTTTTAATAACGTGGTAGACTACGGTTGCACGTGTTTTTCCACACACAAAAATTCCACACCCAGGAATTCGCTTCCCATACACACACACAAACACACTTTCGCACGCAAGCACTCTGCGGCATAGTTTCGATTTCAGTCACAGCAGAAGACTTGGCCACGAGAGATTGTGCTGGTTTGAGCCGGAATGGACTAGATTTAACAGGCTACAAAAGGAAGCAGATTACCACTTGTATCAAATTCCGTATTGAATAAAAAAAAAAATCTTTGTTTGAAAAATCCGCTGATTATCATAACAGAAAAATTGCAGCAGTGCAATTTTGAATACAGCTTGGCGTATGGAACAGAAAAGGGAAAAGGAAATAAACGAGGTACACAAGAAAATATAATTATTAAAATGTATAATACGTTGTATTTACTGTTTTTATTTTTTACTTGGGCAGATTACGAAACGTATGCGTTGTTCGCGTATTCCCACCCGCGTAAAAAAGGTTTAGGGAAAAAAAAACCTGAAAAGGCCAATCTCCCTCATAGTTTTCTGAAAATCCTCCACCAAGCTTTGCAACCGGCCAAGCAGCACAAATAAGATAGAACAAGTTTTGTTTGGTCCCTATTGAAAGCAGTGGCAGACCCTGCAAGCTATCATTTGCAATGGTGGGAGCTGGTGAAACTCTAAATAGCCACATCTGTAGTGTAGTTTTAAACTTTGGCCCTTTAAATAATGCAGTTAACGCGGGGGTACTGACCTTAAAAATAAAAGACAGTTCGCATCAGCAAAGTGCTCCTTTTTCGCTGAAAGAAAAACAGATTTCTTTATGCTGTGTGCTCTATTTGACAGCCATCACCGCTGAGATTTCAGGGGCTGGTGGCTTTCCCTAGCCGCGACTCTCAGCAGACGCACATAAAACAGCTCACATCTTTAAGCTTTTTATTTTACACACTACACTTTCACATTGTTCCTTTCTCAGTCCCAATTCCCTGGCTGGACTCTGTATGTTACACACCAGTGCTGACGAAAGAGTACATACAACAAAACAACCGTAAATAATAGTAATAGTAAAGATAATAATGACAATAATGTTAACGCAAATTTTAATGAAATAATAATAATAACAACGATCATCATCTGCATTATTATTTTTTAAATATATGCATAATGGTGTTGCTTAGGTTTAATTTTCTTGGTTGTGTTATTTTGACAAAACAATGCTTGTTTTATACTTCTGTGGTTTGTATTTTTTTGAAGATTGCTGTTGTTTTGGCTGTTTTGTTTGTTTTGCTTTGTTTTGTGTGTCTGTCTGTCTGTTGACACTCCTTGCACGAGACGGGCTGAATGAGATGACAACAGGGCGCGACCGATGACAGCAAACGGCCGTCTCATTGGTCTTACAATTCTACACCTGCAGTAATAGCACGCTCACAATAATGCCATCCTGATCGGCAGTAACGAAACAACAGCGACACAATGACCAATGAGAAAACGCAGTGTTAATGACTGTAGCACCTGGAGTTTGTGCTTCAGTTTACAAATGATGTAATCTTTAACATCATTTTAAGGAATAACTCAGCACGTTGGGATTCACGGCAACCATTTGCGGGTCCCTCTTTTCTCTCTCTCTCTCTCTCTCTCTCTCTCTCTCGACGAAGAGCCGTTTGTCGGATCAAATGATATCAGTGTTTCGCTGACATGGCGGCTTAATCGCTCCTTAATATTTGCAGTCAGGGGGTGGGCCTCTTTGTTGTCAGGTTGTTGCGTTGCATTAGGAAAACGCGAAGGCGTCGTCCCCGACGACTGCGACAACCGCGGCGATTTAACATCAATTTCGCGAACCTTTTGTCTGGAATCAAGTTTTCTAATTTATGATCCAAGTCCTGCCTCATTCTGATACATTGGCAAATTATGAAAATATAAAATTCAAAATGACCAAACAGTACAAAGAAAGATGAGAGGAGGGCCTAATAATGGCCCAAAGCTCCCCCTTAGATCCCTCAACCTTTAATCTCTCAGAAGAAACGGAGATTAAAAAATCACCTGCAACGGCCGACAAATTAAGAAACTTGCTCCCCTCTCCTGCCAGATGCATCTATCTGTACATGACTGATAAGTGTAGATGTAGCTCATATCTTGTGTGTGTATGTTTTTGTGTGTACGCACGTGTATACACTCCTATGTGTGCTTTGCTACACTGATAACTAATGAGCAGTCACTGCTATACATATGTAACTGCTATATACACATACGTATCTCAAATGCCTGGTTGTATATGAGTGTATGTCAGCATGTATGTTGTAGTGTATGGTCTTGTTTGTATGTATGAATATATATATATATATATATATATTCACATACACACACACTCTATATTGTCATGCGCTAAGCGCTAATGACTAATTAAATTAAATTGTATGTATTCTCTGAACCAAACTTTAAAAGGCGACTGTATTATAAAGTTAAGAAGGAACGGCATGGGTTGTTTATTTTGATTTAATTTACTATTCTTTTTTATCAAACATAAATAATAAATGGCTAGGATTCATGTTTTATGACCCAAGTAAGTTGACTAATAATATGCATTACCTTTATGTATTTATGCTTATGTATACATATGGCCCGCACACACATACAGTCCCGCATACATAATATATGGTATACATGGATATAAAGATATGTGCCGTGTTTGAAATATCGAAAATCTGTCAATCACGGCACATGTGTCACTCTCAGGCTGACAAGGGGTCCAAAAATATGCTAACGAAACGTTTGCGAGGCGCAATTTTTTAGTGATTATTACAGCAGGCAAGGTAGCCCTTGAATGATGGCTTTGTCGCGTGCGCGTGTGTGTGTGTGTGTGTGTGTGTGTATGTGTGTGTATCCGTATCCCCTCCTCTGAGTTCTGTGTTTTGGGCTTTCTCTTCTCCTGCCATCGTGAGTGTTGTGATGTGAGTCAGATTTTCCTCTCCTTGATGATGCGGCTTTTAGATGCAGCGCATAGAGAAATCCATTCCCCCCTTTCTTTGTTTAATGTGACAGCGCGAGAAGTTGATCTTTGTTTGTTCAAAAAACTCTGCATGAATGTGTGTTTAGCTTCGTTTAATGTGTTTGTCTGTGATTTTCTAAATGCTAAACATGCAAACAGATAAATCGTCAAGGTTAATTCTGTACCCTACTGTCTGACTGATCTCTTTCCTGCCATATATCTCCTTTTTATCTCTCTCTCTCTCCCCCTCTCTCTCTCTCTCTACCTCTTTCTCTGTCTGCTTTCACATGGCAGTTGATAAAGTTACGTGAAGAGGTAAGTACTTCTTTGGTAGCTATTTTCGTCTTGCATTCCCTTTTGAACTTCCCATTGATTTTCCTCATAGTTAGTAAATGACCTCATTTTAGAGCAGGTTAGCCTGCTTCCTCCGCACTGCCTCTTCGGCCTCTCCGAGCAGTCTCGCTCCCTCTCCTCCGGAATTTTCCGCTGCACACCGCCGTCTGCATTTCACCTCCCGTCTCTGACAATTCATTTTGAAATATTCCTCCAATCCCAGCGAACCACACATGCTGTTCGAGATCAAGCAGTGTAAACAACATTGAATTTCCTGTTCGATTCTTCCCTCAAGTTTTGCATATGTTAAATTGTATTTCATTAATTTATTCATTTTTTTTTTTTACATTTTGTCGAGTATCCACGTCATCTGTGTTTGTCCCTCTAGATGTCAGTTTATGTTTTTTGCGTATATATGCATGCATTATCTCCCTCACACATACATACAAACATATGCGATTATATCTTTTTTTTTTTTTCATTGGTCTTACGCCTTGCAATCAGGGGGCTACGTGCCCCCCCCCCCCCCTGTGAAAAGCTGCAGTTGTAAAATAAAAGGGAAAGAAAAGGTTGCAGGATGGAGAAGGCGATAGGAGGAGAGAGAGAGAGGAGCTGCAGCTGGCAAACGCCAGAGACGCAAGAGGCCGGGGTGCTGTTGTCTTTGTAATCGCATCATCAGACATGACTGGGGCCTGCCTTTCTCTCCCCCCATCCACACCGGCCAAGCCAACGCGCCTCTGCTCCTTTTCAAACACCCCGCAGGGAAATCACACGGCGTGTCATTGCAGCTCCACGCAAATAAAAAATAAACATAATTACTCATCCCTCTCAAAAAAAAAAACAAAAACGGTAATGTATTATTTATTTTATAATGAAAAGACAACAGCATATTTTTTACAACTCTGTTTGTACAGCTCTACTAAAGTATTAAAGCATAATTTTACAGTTTGACATCTGATTATTCATATTTAGGCATGATGTCTCATAAATGGCATATAATGTATCATATGAAGTTATTGGTAAGATAACTTGATTTTTTTTTTTTGTATTCACAATTGAAGTTGTAAGAATTGTCCCGTTTTTAAAAAAAAAAAAAAAAAAAACAAAAACAACCTAGGATTCTGTCCACAAAAGACTGCTTATTGATTGTAGATTCATAGCAACGTCAACAATGCAACTTTTTCCCCAACACCTCTAGAGGCAGTGTTTACTCTTTGGGGTGTGTGTGTGTGCGTGTGTGCCTGTGTGCGCGCCTGTGTGCGCCTGTGTGTGTGCGCGTTTAGCGGCCTGCTCGCCTTCACAGCAATGCTGTAGCTGAATATTCCCGTTTGTACAAAAGCCATCCGTCAGCATTCATAATTTAGTGGTCCTCACAAAACTAAGGGCTTCTGTATCCTTGACTTGCATGTTATGCTATTTTCCAATTTTATTTTTCCCTTTTCCTACATTGACAAACAAAACCAAGAGCGCACATTTCAAGCTTATGGACCCTGTTACCACCGACACTGTACATTTTTCTGCATTTGGAATATGTAATTAATGCATGATGTTTTTCATCTTATACAGAGTATGCTTATTATTCCATTTGGAATGTGCCATTAAATTATTATATTTTATTATCTTCGACCGAGTATAACCACTTTTCTGTTCCAAATGCACAAGTAATATCCTGTTTAATTTTGCTTTACAGAATATACCTTTTATTTGTTTCAGTTCATTCATTATATTTCATTTTCTCCATTCCCCCCATTTTTACATTGCTGAATTTTTATCAAAGAAGCACACATATTATATACACTTAGCTCCCTTTTAAAAAACTATACTTTACCTCGTAGGGAAAACATGTTTAAATATTTAGCACTCGCTTTCACAGCTGTTTGACACTTGTAATTCCTCATCTTACAAGTTCCAAACAAACCGGGAGAAGATCACATAGTCAAGATGAATCCGGGCTGTCATCATTATTCAGGTTGACGCTCGCCCTTATTGAAATAATAAGGTATCATCCGTACTTTTGAAAATTGTGATGGTAACCGTCGCCGTTTGATATTGAAAAAGGGGAAGAGCATGGAGAATCTTCTATCTACAGTTCTGGCGCATTGTTCCTTCATTCACTCTTAATAACTTACAACTGAAGTGTGCTTCTTGCCAAAAAAAGAGAGAGAGATAAAAAAAAAATAAATAAATGAAAAGATCAAATTTTACAGTTCCCAGGAAGGGCCTTTGTAGAAAATGTTGGTGTCAGATGTAAATACTTCCCTGTACACGCGCACAGACATGTAAAAACACACAAGCGCGTGCGCACAAACACAAACACATACACATTCACATGTAAACAGACGAATACATACAGGCGCTAAATACTGTGCGTTTACCCAGTCGCTTCAAATCGTTTGCCGTTCAGACATCCTTAAAGCAACCTGCATAACGGTTGTCCGTTCTTTTCCCCCGCCATATGTTTGTGAAAGTGAAGATATAAGTTCTTTCATCAGTTTCGATTTTGGGGGCGTAAATTGTCGGCACTGTTGATGTGCGCGCGCCCCTGTGTCTCCGTGGGGCCCTAGGGCCTGGGTCTCCTGTACAGTTTGCACTGCGAGGCTAGGGGCCGGGGCCCCGGTGTCGCCGTTTGTTGTGTAGACTGGGAGAGGTTGGCGTTGATGTATTTTTTATGCTTTGGACAGGTGAGTCCAGGAGCTGACTGGACAGTTTAAGGAGACAAGGGCAGGCGGTGTTGGCCCGCGTGGAGTCTCTGGTCTTGACGGTGTCGTTCTGAAGTGCTGCAGGATGTGAGATGGGTTTTTAGGGGTGAGGGGGGTGGGGGCAGTTGGGGGGAGGGGGTGGGTTGCAGGAGTAAGTGCCTCAGAGGGGTCTAAAGGCTGTTTATTTGACAGGATGCTCTGTGTTGGTGTGTTTACCCACGTTGTTTTATTGCTTATGATCCGTACGTTCTCTGCGCTCATTTCCGCTCTTAATTTTTCCTTCCATCCCATCCATCCCAGATTAATTTGTGGCAGGAACCATGTTACGTCCTTGACCATTCATGGGGGTTACGCCGGAATCGTCCAGAGCACATTGTTCTAACGTTTCTCCCCCGGCCCCCCCCCACGCTACCAGCACCGTCTCAGAACCCACCAAACCCCCACCCACCCCATCCCACCCCACCACCGCCACCAACCCCCAACCCTCTGAAAAGAAGGGAGGGAGGGAGAGAGAAAGAGAGAGAGAGAGGGAGAGAAACTGAAGAAAAAGCTTTGAAGTGGCTTTTCGCTGCTAGAGTTTGCTGGCCGTCTCCCTGAGATGTGTCACCTTCGCCGAGAGGGAATAGGGAAATCACGTTTGGAATGGTAATGATAACATACTAATCACTTGGATTCTTTGAAGATGGGGGAGCGAGATACTCTGTCAGTATCCCTGGCTGCCAGTGCTCCGAGGCACACAGGATTCCTGGTCTAGGTGTATTAGCTTAAGCGTGCATGTCAATACCGTCCCTCCGTCTCTGCTGTTCCACAGGGGCTCATTAACAGGGGCTGTTGCCTTCTCCCGATGCGCAAAACCCACCCCCCCCCCCCCACAACCCGCCACCCCCTCCGCCAAACACACGCTCACACACACACACACATACACACACTCTCACGCACATCCCTCACCCCCACCCACCCCTCCTTTTTAAACTATTAAAAAAGTATCTCTACAATTTTAAATGACATCTGTCAACGGCCGTGGAGGAGAGAGAGGGAAAGGAAAAAAAAAAAAACGTTCAGAGGAAGGTTCCCGCCACAACCCCCCACCCCCACCCCCACCCCCCTCGTTCTGATTGTCAAACTTTGAAAAGTGGAATGTCTTCTTATTTTTTTTCCCTTAGAGTGATTAGTTTGTACATATTTTGACAGCTTAACTAGAACTACAGATTTAGCCCCAACCCCCCCCAGCCTTTTTCAGAAAAAGAAAGCAAGAATATATTTTCTTCAGAATGAAAGTTTTTCTGTTCAGCATGTCACAGTGCTTAGAGTGAGAGACAGGGGTCTGGACGGTAGTCGCGCATCAACACTCAACACTAAAAATCAAATGAACAACATTTACCAGTGCACAACAGCGCTAGGTTTGGCTTCTGAATCCATATCTTCAGGTCTCAGTATTTAACAAAGGAGCCCCAGGTATTTGTTTTGACCCGGAAACTGTAGAGTGCCTTTTTAACCTGACTCACATAGCTGCCAGCCTGCTTGTGTTTCTGTTCCAGCGTTTTCATCTATCCATCTGCCAGCCTCCATAAATTACGCCAATACCGAGCAGATTGCAATGACAGTCCAGAGGCAACTGAGAGCTGCTACAGATACTTCATGCATTGTGACATCTATTTCTATATACACCACCAATAAACCCACACATAAACATCCGTGGACATGTATAGTTAGTGTATATAAATCTTTGTTAAATGGTACAATATTTATAGTTAGCATGAGAGAATGACAATATATAATTCAACCTATTGCAGGGCATTTTGGGTAGGATGTATCAACCAATCATTTGGCTGGTAGTTTAAATATCCAGCGCTATATTTGTGCGACGAATGAAGGCTTTTTTTGTTTTCAGAAAAAATTCTCTCTTTTCACTGATGTGTTAAATGCCTGTAAACAAAATAGTTTTTTTTACCCTGCAATCTGACCATAATCTGTATACCATGAGTCTTTAGAAGTATGGAGCGATCTCTGTTTGGTGCAGAGGATTACAGGAGGATATTAACAGACCTGAGGTGGACCTGTGTCCTGTTTAGTTGGTGCACAGTGTTTTTCGTATTGGTACTGGACTCTTGGGTCCCTTGATGAAGTGGGGAAGTCCATTACCTATTATTAGAAATGTTGAGCAGTGGAGCAAACAGATCAGTCATACAGGGCTGTCACAAACCGTTGCTGTCTGTTGTCCTTCCGTCCTAACAGCCATCACCTGAGTCGGGGAAAAGGCTCGTTGCACCGTCCTAAAACCCGTGCATGTCTTGTGCATGTCTCTTCCTGTGAGCTAACAAGGAGAAGCACACAGAGGTTTCTGTTATAGACTGTCGCATCGCCTGGTTATTTTGCATGAAAGCAGCAAATTATCATTCATTACATCTCAATTAACTCTTCCTCCCCATGTCAACTTTGCCCCCAACTGTAAATGTGAAATAATGAGTGCCAATGGCACAGTAAAAGCTCCCAAACCTGCAGAGTGTGTGTGTGTGTGTGCGTGCGTGCGCTGTCAGGTGCCAACATGCATACATCGTACACCTGTGCATTTTGGGAGAGGAGGTGTGGCCGGGGGGATGTACTTGATTCATTTGAAAAAAGGTATATTCACAGCAAAAACATTCAGAAAAGATGGAAATCATATGTACTCCATGACAAATGTGTATTCAGTAGAATATTTTCCACACACACACACAATCACACACACACACACACACACACACACATATATAGGGCTCCATAGGTTACACCAGTGAAAGGTTTTCATCTTTTCTTAATGGTATTTTCTGTCTTTGGTTATTTCCCTGTGTGCTCTAGAGGGCCCATCTGCTGGACAACACAGAGAGGCTGGAAAGGTCATCGCGGAGACTGGAGGCCGGCTACCAGATCGCCGTGGAAACAGGTACGTGTCTCGGGGAAGCACGGGAGCAAATTGCGTCTCTCTCTCTCTCTCAGAACGTGTGGTGGCAAGCCTCGACGATGGGTGACATTTTCAGGAGAACATCAAAGGGGAAAGAGGCAGCCAAGCTCCTTCCTCCATCGCTCTCTCCCAGAGACAACGGCCTACCAAAATAAACCGCGCTCACAAAAAGCCTCCCACAATTGCCCAATTAACATAAAACAGGAAAAAAAAAGCCAAAGTAAAAATTCATAAAGCTATATTTCCATGAAGCTCTATAAAAAAACAAAATCTTAATTTTTTTTTCTTGATAGTTGAGTTTCATCTTTAAATATAGGAAAATGACCTAATTTAGATTTTTATACAGATGAAATATAAAGGTTACTGTGCTTTTTTTTCCCCTACTGTCACCATGTTATCAAGGCGAAGTGTATTCCTCAGAGGGGAATCAAAGCACAGTCTTCAAGTGCCAGCCAGCTTTCTGCATCGCCTGCGCCGTAGTTTGAGAAAAGTTTGTTAATTTACACTATAATGGCGGGCTGGTTTGTGCGCCGTGTCGACAGATTTAATAATTCAGCTCAGGGACGGGCCGCGTAGACCACTTCCGTTTGATGTGTGTAAGTAGAACGTGCAAATTCATAAATACAATTTGCATTCCCTGCTTAAAAATTGTGTTTCAGTTGTTTCAAAAGGTCCCAAGCTCATGTGGCTCTTTGTGCCTTATTATGATGATGACTATTATTACTGTCATTATTATTATTATTATTAATATTATTATTATTGTCACGGTTGTCATCATCATTATCGCCATTAGGGTATTAGATCTTGTATTATTTTTTTATTTATGCCTTAATTGTGTTTATTGTGTAATGGGAAAATGTGCGGTGAAGTGATATTTGAGCGACGTTAAACTTAGCGGTGTGGAGAGTGCTGTGTGTCTGTGCTTTTCACCCCCCGTCACCCGTCACCCTGAGCTGAGCTGGTTGCCTTGACTCACACAGTCAGCTATTGCAGTGAAAGCAGAGGAAGGCCCCCCAAACACAAAGTGGCAATGTGAGGGCGTATGTGGGAGGTTGTGTGTGTGTGTGTGTGTGTGTGTGTGTGTTTTGTGTTTGGTGCTTCCCTGTCACCCCCGTGTTTAATCCGGGGGACCTCCTTTCTCCTCTGCCTCCCTCTCTCCCTCCTCGCCTCCTCCTGCCCGTGCGCGCGCGGTAAACACAAACACGGCGGAGCGTCTGGGCTGCAGGCGGGGAGGACGCGGTGCAGACGCCAGGCCTTTCTCCCGCGCCTTTGGCAGGCAGGCAGGCAGGCAGGCAGCAGAGATGCCGCTCTCATGCCCGAGTTGAAAGCGTGGCTGTTGGAGGCCTTCCTGTAGGGTGGTGTCAAACCCACTCTCTGAAGAAGCTCTCCTTACGTGCCAGAAAAACAAGACCAAGGACTTGGGAGGGGAAGCGAGAGAGTAGTGTCTCTCACTCGCTCTTTTTTATTTGAACATGGGTATTCTCTATTCTTCATTCATTCCCACAAATGTACTTCTTAAACTTACACTTACAAACCCCATTGACTAAAAGGTAGTGTTGGGGGGTTATGGATGACTTTCCTTAAAAAAATTGACCAATGACATGAAGTCATCCCATCAGCTAGTTACTCCTGAAGAAAGCTGACATGAAGTGGCTAAACTATATATATATATATATATGTAAGTGAGATGACAGACCTGTTAATGTTTGTCATTTTTATCATACACATATTGATAACACTCATAAGTGTTATTGTACACAGCACAAAACATTAGCAATTCAGTTTTGTTACTTGTCTTGTTTTGCAAACACTGACATACCACCCTGTGCTTAATTATTTATATCTGTTGTTTAATTTTCTGTTGTATTGAGAATAGTAAAATAGCTGTTAGCACCACGTTCTAGCTTCGAGCCAGTCCTCCAAGTATTGAAGCTGCCTGAAGCTGTCTATGCTACAATGTAACAAAGTGAGAAACAAGTGTGAGGCAAGATCAGTGCCTTGTGTCCTTACCTAAAATCACCCAGAACTCAAATGTGCCTTCACTAAAATCACCCAGAACACAACTGTGCCTTACCTAAAATCACCCAGAACACAAATGTGCCTTCACTAAAATCACCCAGAACTCAAATGTGCCTTCACTAAAATCACCCAGAACACAAATGTGCCTTACCTAAAATCACCCAGAACTCAAATGTGCCTCACTAAAATCACCCAGAACACAAATGTGCCTTACCTAAAATCACCCAGAACACAAATGTGCCTTACCTAAAATCACCCAGAACACAAATGTGCCTTCACTAAAATCACCCAGAACACAAATGTGCCTTACCTAAAATCACCCAGAACACAACTGCGCCTTCACTAAAATCACCCAGAACACAAATGTGCCTTCACTAAAATCACCCAGAACACAACTGTGCCTAAAATCACCCAGAACACAACTGTGCCTTCACGAAAATCACCCAGAACACAACTGTGCCTTCACGAAAATCACCCAGAACACAACTGCGCCTTACCTAAAATCACCCAGAACACAACTGCGCCTTCACTAAAATCACCCAGAACACAACTGTGCCTTCATTAAAATCACCCAGAACACAACTGTGCCTTCACTAAAATCACCCAGAACACAACTGTGCCTTCACTAAAATCACCCAGAACACAACTGCGCCTTCACTAAAATCACCCAGAACACAACTGTGCCTTCATTAAAATCACCCAGAACACAACTGTGCCTTCACTAAAATCACCCAGAACACAACTGCGCCTTCACTAAAATCACCCAGAACACAACTGTGCCTTCACTAAAATCACCCAGAACACAAATTTGTCTTAAGATGGCATCACTAGTATCACAAATATGTGTTAAGGTGAACTCACCAATATGACAAATGTTTTCTAAGACAGAATCTGGCACATGAATGTGTTGATAGCTAAAATAACCTGTAACGTAATGCACCTGGAGCCAAAATAGTTTTTTTTTTTTCCACCAACAAGACAAATGCGCATTTAGCTGAAATCATCATCCACACAAACGCGTCCGTGGCCGAAATAACCTGCAGCAGAGATGTATCTGTGGCTGAACTGCACGCAGCCTGAATGACATCACTCACGCCTCAGCGGCCTGGATAAGTGCCACCGCCTTGCGTTTACTCACTTGTGTGAATTAAAGTCGGACAAAGGAGCGCGGACACTGCGAAAAGACAAAAACCTGTCAAATCCCTCTCTGTCCAGCAAGCCTCTTTCACGGCAGAGAGCATCTCATGCCACAAATGAAAACTAATCCAAAAATAACCTTTTTCTCGAATGCATTATATTTAAGTTTCATTTGAAGGGATTTATGTATGATATGATCCTGCCATGTATGTATGCTGAGTATACAGAACACAATATATCATTTTGTAAATGTAATTAATCTTGTGTGTATTTATAATATGGCAATATATACATGTATTATGACTTATTATTCACATTAGTATTTTTGCATTATTTTCAGTTTTTAAAACGATTAAAAGTATGTATGGCGGTAGAATGGAGAGAGAGCCTGAGACAGCTTCATTTTTATGTGGTCAGCCTTAGCGGTAATGAATACAGTGTCGCTGGGTGAAGGCCACTTTTAACAAACAAAAGATCTTCAGCAGACTTAAAAGTACCTTCCCTTTGACAAGTTTATTTTCCAGTGGACGTATGAAAGCCGCGGTCTGCCCGTTGCACTCAGAGCTACTTGAGGGTTATTGAATTTGCTTTGTGGACACGGAACGCTGTTAAGTACATACGCCATAATAACCGTATGCTGTTTGTCTCATAAATAAAGTATGGAACTTCATTAGCGGAGGGCATATATTAAAAGCTGTTCACACAAGCGGGCTACACGCGGGCTACTTAGGAAAAGGCAGCCGTAAGCAGCGCATAATGACGTTAACCAAATTGAAAGGATCTAAATGAGGAGTACCCCCGATTGAAAAGTTGGAATTAATGTGCGCACAGTGTGTTGTAATTTAAAGATCTACTAACCGCGGAGTGCAGAGCTGAGCAGTAAAAAAAAAAAAAAAAAAGCATGCCTGTTTAGAGGTAGTGTCTCAATTAAGGCATTAAAGATTCCCTGCAATTCCACTTAAGCACTCATTTATAATGTATTGCCGGAGCTCGGGCCTGTGCTGGCTGCATTACCGAGCATGGGCTACTGTTTGGCGGTGTGGAGCGAGGGGGGGATTACGAGGGAGGGGTTTAAATGTGCCCCGGTAAACTCTCCTAATACCTAACGCAGCTAATTTCACTACTGTTGCAATAAGTTCAAATGCTTGCACCTTTGTCTCGGTTATATGATGGTTACAATTTTTGATGGGTAACTTTCAATAGCCGTACCAAAAAAATGCTATGATGAGTTGATGTCATAGCGATACCGGTTAACTCACCAAAATCAGGCCCTTTCTTGGTTTTTGAGGCCCTCGTGTACCCATTTTGCTAACAGTTGGCTGTCCCTCCCACTCTTTCATATTAGCGTTGTCGTCCAGAGGACTCGCACAGGCTGCGGCCCCCGCCACAGTCCTTTACCCAGCGCACCATCACCCGTGGAAAAAAAAAAATCCTCCCCAGGTTGACTGACAGACGCCTAGGGTTCCCAGCGTTTTTCTCAGGGCTGGGGTGTCCGACGGGCCGATCGGCTTTCATGTGCACGCAGCGTGAAGAGCCGCGTGTCAGACGGACCCGCCGCTCGCCCGTCCCCAGCGCCACCCGGGCCAGCCACAGTGCTGTGCTGCGCCGTCCCTGTCAGCCTAAACGGAAACTTTCAACCTTCGCTGACCTGGCAATGAGACCCAACACAGACCATTTAACACTTTTTCGTTTCGTTTGTTGTATACTATAATCGTGTGTCTGTCTTATTTTTCGATTTTAAAGCCATGCACGTATATGTTATGTGTGTGTGTGTATATACATGCTTACATATGTACATACAGGCGCAAATATTTCAATAAGTTAAATATATGTGAAGAATTTAAAAAAAAATGAAACAGTTTTCAATTCAGTTGACAAAAAATTCACATCACCTGTATTTTGCCAAACAGGACCTTTTGCAAAATATGTGAGTCAGTCGGGGGTTTGGAAAGCCAAGACAGAAAATTAAACAGATCAAAGATAGAAAAAAAAGAAAACATTTTAAAAATCATCCCTCCCCCACTTTAGGGAAACAAACAAACAAACGAACAAACAATTTTTTTTTTTTTTTTTTTTTTAAATCCAACAACGTGATCTTTGGAGTCAGACCCTGCGAGGTCACCTCCGGGGCTCAGAGACCCTGGCTTCAGTCTGAATCGATCGGTAAGTGAAATAGCTCATTAGGGATTGATCTCGGGCCGTTCAGATAAGCGGAGAGAGGGCCTCGGCCCCAGCCCCGTCAGGCCGCGTGGCCCCAGAGTTCACTGGGAGCGCCAGGTAGAGCGCTCGCTCCGCAGGCCTCCTGCTTTATTAGCCCTGGAGATAAGCTGATTAGCCTTGTCAATCAGGAGCTGCCTGCAACTCAATCCACGGTCCCTTCTCCTTTTTTTTTTTTTTTGTGTCGAATCGTTGAAGCGACCAACAAAGATGCAGAAAAACGCGTTCGGCAGCCCCGCAGTTGTCACCAGGCAAGATGCGGCGACCCTGTGATGACGGAAGGGCTATATTAAAGACTACATCAATTTGTTTTAGAGCCGTTTGATTTCATATTTATTTATTTATTTATTTTTGCATTGTTTTTTTTTTTTTTTTTTTTTCGCGATGGTAGCGGAACGGGGTGGGGGGGAGTGGTGTGTGGAGGTGCTGACGCTACAGCTTCGCTGGAAAGCTGAGCGCAATGGGATGAAAATAAATAAATAATCGCATGGGGAAAATAAATAAATATATTATATTAAAAAAAAATGGGTCCCTTTTGAAGCCTACCATGGCTTTGAGACTTGCTGTGTCAGTCCATGGGAGTTTGAGTGGCTGTGTAACTGGCACACTCTTATCCTGTTTCTCTCCCCGACCCAAAGCGCAGATAAATAAACACCCTCAGAAAACTGAGCGATCGTGTCGGACTAGCCACGTTCAGTCAGGCTCACTGACAAAGGAGTGTGCGTCCCCGCTGTTGTTTTGTTATTGTTCACCTGACAAGCTGTTCGTGACGGGACCGATGTTCACAGGATAATTATACACTGATCAAAACAGTCAATTGCATTTAAAAATATTATTGGTATACCATCCTGTCTTTTCGTTCTTTCTTCTTTTTTATGTACATGCTAGTTTTATTTTAATTTACAACGACAGACTTTACACTTAAATTCACAACAATAGACTTTGCACAAAGTCAATCAACAGAAAACATGTTAATTGCAAGTTGTTTATGTTTTACATCATCTGAAATGAAGATTTAAATAATAACGAAAATATTTAGAGAAATTAAAAGTTGACATGAATAGCTCACATATTTACTGCTTATTTTTTAATTTGGTGGAATTGCCATTATCATTGCGTAGTTTTAAATGAGCAAAAAATAAAATAAACTGCTGCCTGTCTGATGAAACAGTCTAAAAGTGTTTCCCTCCGATGTCATCATCACTCCTAAATGCCAACAATACAACAAATACAAGTTTATTTGCCGTTATATTTATTTGAATATTTCATCCACATGTGGCTGTTTTTATTGTTGATTTGACAGTCTAGTCAAATATTCATAATTTAAAGATGAACAGAACTACTCAGAGGGATAAGCGAATTCAGCTAAGTACTTCTATTTATGTAGGACATGTCCTTAGTATTAATTTAACAAGATTGAACTCCAAATACCGTTGGTATCCCTGGACAGGCAAAGACTTAGATAAAAAATTAATCAAGATCCATTAAATCTAATATAATTGACAGAAACCCAAAGCCTTGGCAGACGGAGTCTTGAGATTAAACCCACAGAGTAATGGATTTTTTTTTGACATTTTCAATTTTATTTCACGTTTTGTAATTCTAGGTAATTTCTTAACATACTCGTCTCTTTTTTCTCCACGTTGAGGGACGATATAAAACACATTGAAAAAGATTCATATTTTAAAATAGGTAATTACATTTTTATTTCAGCTTGTTAACGTATCTCAGGTGAACATATATTTATATAATGATTTTATTGGTTAGTTTTTATATTGATGATATGTTTTGGCCAAATAAAATAAGTATTGGCTGTAATTAGGAGTGGGTTTTGGTTGTGGTGAAAATAGTTACATATTTAATGTTTTCACTGTTCATCCACAATAATCTCAATTTCCATTTAGTGCATGACTGCAGTTACCCCATGGTACAGGAGTGCTTTAATATTTCAGCGCTTTTCTGTTCATTTCCTCACACTAAAGACAGTTTGCTAAAATGGGTGTCCTCAAGGTATAGCATATTAAATAACATCTTTTTTGTAGTTAAAAAAAATTGAACACTGCATTGTGTTTCAAAAAGAATTTGAAGCTATTTGATAATTGTTTGATTAATGGTGCTTAGTGCTTTTCCCGACTTAAATATTTTAAAGCTTGATTTTGTAGTTCTGCTAAGATTTTTTTAAAGTAAAGTATGGGTTACTTGAACTGTTTGGCAAAACAAAAAAAAATCAGCGCAATGATATTCTTCGTTAATTAAAACGGGCATGAAAGAAACGTGAGATAGGCAGGTATTAAAATTCCGAACTCTTGAGACTTTAATTATGTAATTATGTTTCAGGAAAAAGTAAGATGATGTAAACAGGTATGAGTGTGAGTGTATGTATCCATAGAATGTGTGTCCATAGTATATGCTCGTGCAGTGTGTAATGTGTGTTTTATATATATATATATGTGTGTGTGTGTGTGTGTGTGTGTGTTTGTGTATATATAGTGTACCATTTTGTATCCCATAAATCCACCCGAGGGTGAGCTGTTTATCACTAAGTCCCTGGTGGATGAAAGGAAAGGTAATAATAATTTTTCTCCCTAATCGGGTCTTGTCAGCAAGGCGTCTTATCGTGGAGAGGAAAATGACACCGATCCTATCGAGGGGACCGAGCCCGCCGTCCGCGCCGTTCCCAATCACAGCAGCCTCGGTCTCCATATCTGCCGCCGCCACAAACGGCGAGTGCCGCTTTTTTCATGTGGACTTCAAAAACGGCGCGAGTCATTAAAATTGCTCCCGCGTACGGCTGCGGGATCAGCCTCCCCGGCGCAGAGTGGGCTGTGGGAAAGCAGCCCGGCTAAGTGTGCTAATTCCATCGTCACATGTTTACGGCTTAATTTTAATCGGTTCGAGGGGGAGGGAAGGGAGGCCGGGGCTGGGGGGGGGGGGGGGACGAAGAAAGCCACCACACATTGCAATAAATCGGCATTATCTTTGACACCATAGGACTCAGCTGGTCTGGGGATTTAGAGGTTCTCTGGCAACACTATATATTGTGACCCACAAAAAAAAGCGGGTTTACGCTTGAACTGCGGTAGCTAAGGTGCAGTCTCTGCTGTTAGCCCGCCCAGACAAAGGCAGGGCTTTAAACAATGGCGGGCCGACATACGGACACTCTGGCTGAGCCAGCACAAGGCAGGCCTGAATACTGCATGGGGGTTTCGCCGTGAATCCACACTCATGATTTTAGCTCAAGTTAAGTGGGATCATTTGCGCCAATTCCAAACCTCAACAGTGGCAGTTTACTGAGAAGTTGCTCTTCTGCACGATCGGTTTTCATGTGGGAATCTCTCTCCCAACTTTGGCCGTTTTCCCTCTTTTTCTTTCCTCTTTCTTATTCTTAGTATTTAAATGGCGGTAGGAGTCCCTTAGCTAAGTGGCAGAGCTAAAGAACTGCGTGTATGAAATGGGAACCCATTCAGGATGTCCCCTCTGTCCCGGGTATCACTGGAGATGTTAAAACAGATGTTTACCTGTATGACAGAAATAGACAATATTAATACACTGATATGATGGGAACTGGAAGAGTTTGGCTGCATGGTTACCTTTAACAGAGTGTCGGGACTCACTCAAACAATAGTGTTTAAGCGTTACTTGAGCAGAAATAATCAAGAAATGACCCCCTGATTAAAATAGTTTGCCATAGAAGGTTTTTATGCATTTAAAATGCAAGAGTAAAGGTAGCACACTAATAGACTTACAGCAGCACAGACCACCTGTACAATTGTGGATTCTCATCCACACCAACACACTCACACACTCTCGGGTATTTGCATGTACACAGATAGACACACACACACACACATACTTCAAAATGAGGAAGACCGTGTTGTGCAGCACAGAAGGGAAAAAAAAGTCCTCATAATTATAGCCAAAGTTGAGAAGTTGTCACTGGCAGGGAAAAATCCACTAATCGATCGGGGGCGCGCGTTTGCGCGCATCGAGAAACGCGTGGACACAAACGCGCCGCTTTGTCTCCCCCCGCCGAACGACCGCCGCGCTGACCTTTAGGCTCGCCGCGCGGGGAGAGGGAGAGAGAACGAGGGGAAGAGGAAAAGGGAGAGCGCGCGTGTGGAAATAGGAAATAAGTTGCCTCCGTTCGATTGTGTTTAATAAAATGTTTTAAAAGGAAATGAGAGACAAAAGCGAGCGGTGGAACCCCGTGGGCGCTTCCGTATCGGTGCGTTAAAAAGAACTGCCAGATCAGAGGAGCTTAAATTTCAAAATGAACTCAAATGAACCAAAGGAGCCTGAGACAGGCGGAAGGTACCCGCTTGTCACTCAGGGACTCAGATCATAAATGTTAATCTTGTGATGAAAATGACGCGGCGCTGACAGCAGATTGATAGCGGTTAAAACCCGTAATTCGCTAATGAGGGGGGAGACGCCGGCGCGCGGTACGCGGCACGAGGTGCGCCGCGATGCGCGGGAAACGCCGCCGTCTGCGCTTTGAAAGGGAGAGAAAGCCCGGTCAGCGCTGGGGGGTTGGAACGACACTGTTCTCATTACATCCGTACGCTTTAGCTTTGAGCCCCCCCCCCCACCCCCCCCTTTAATATTCCAGCACTTCCTGCTGTTTCCCTCCTCCGTTTCACACTCCACTTCATTCTGCATTTCATAATCTTTTACTCCAGACACAAGTGTCAGTCTGCAGTTTGCTTTCAGAAGGATTTTCTTTTTCATTATTACAAGTTTTTGTATGATAACAACTTTCATTTCTCCTTTCTCCCCTCATCTTTTTTTTTGTCTCTCTCAACCCAGTCGGTGGACATTACGTACGCCTTGATTGCTGAAATACTGTTTTTACAGTACGCAAAAATTCTAAATCATTCGGACACATTTTTGGTTGTGACTCTTTTTTGTAGGTCAGTACGCTTTTATTGAGGGTTCATATGGGCTTTTCTTTCAGTTCGTACCACCATCACCACTCTCTCATATCCTTTAAACACATTATGTCAAATATACACACGCACACATTCATGTACATGCATGCACAAATTAATATACGTGTGTATGCAGTTATACATGTGGGTGGTCATATATACATATATCTGTACACACACATATACATCTATATCTATATATGCACAATTATTTACACATGCATGCACATATAAATATATATATGTATATTTATGTGTGTATGCAGTTATACATATGAGAGTTCATACATACACACACACAGATACAGGCCAATATCTATAATACACAAAAGCGTGTAATTAGGCACATCCGTCTGTCACCTTAAAAGTGTGCCCGTGGAGGAGTGTTTGCCGGGGCGCCAGTCCTTCTGGACGCCCCCAGGCCCCCGAACCGCAGCCCTGTCCCGGCCCGCCTGGGCAGATGAAAGTGTGGCACAAACAGTCAGCTGGCCCGTCCATCTGTCCTTCAGCGAGACGAGTGAACCTGCCCAAATACCCACCTTACACACACTGTGTGTGTGTGTGTGTGTGTGTGCGCGTGCGTGTGTTTATTCATCATGCGCTGTTTCTCTCTGTATATGTGTATATATACACACGTACATTAGCTTTTCTGTCTGTTTCTCTCTATTCCTTTCTGCGTATGTGTACATACACACATGTAAATGAGTGTTTTGCTATGGAGGAATAAAGGGTCCTGAAGGGAGAGGGCTCTGTTTCCACATTGAAGTAGAACAGGAGGGGAATAGGAGTTTTTGTTTTTCAAAAGTTTATTGTAGTGTGAACTGAAGATTGCACAGAAATGTTTCCCTTCTGAGAGATTAGAATGCAAACACAGTAGATTGTGTATGTATGTATCTTGTATGTAAATGTATATAGAGGTACATTGACACATGTATATTTCTATATTCATACTTTCTATTACATTGGTGTTATTTGTTGTCAGTACAAAGACATAAATTTGTACAGAAACACAAGGTCTTATTTTTAGCCTAAAACTTGCTCTGTTTTTTATTAGAATAAAATAAAATGAGTATATACTTGCAATAGAATAAATGTTATTATATTTATTGTATTCTAATTTATGATTTTACTTTAAATGATATAGTAACAGGACACTGTGTTTGCAGAGGTATAGTTGTGCCGTCACATAAATTAAGTAAATTCAGACCTTTTTAAAATTCATCAACTTTTATGATAATAACCTTGACGGTTGAAACGTTCAGCTCCTGTGCAAAGCAGAGCAGTGCACTGCGTGGTGTTTTTTCCTCATAAAAACGGGGGGTTGCATTCTACAGTTCTACAACAGGCTGCGCCCTTGAGCCACCGTACGAGCGAAATGCACGCAGCTCGGGCTCCGCCGCGCCGCGGCAGCCATCTCCAAGGCGGGCGACTCTGGGTCACTCCACTCCGCGCACGCTGTTAAATTCTTTGGATGATTCTGTTCTGAGGGTTCCTGAAGAGAAAAAGCAATGCTCAGAACAGTGTGAGCCCGTCTCCTCTTTATTTATTATAGTGTGTTTTGCTGTCGTACGCCCGCTGCGGCTATAAATACGAGTTTAAATGTGCGTGGGAACGCGTGTGCGCGTATGTGTGTTTCTTCAAACACGAGCATCATCTTTTTTTTTTTTTTTTTTTTTTTTTTTTACTCTACATATTTAAAACGCGTAGTGTCTGCGGTCTTTCTGTAACGCTGTTTGGGGCCTCAGTCTCTCCCCTCTAAAACTCCACTGCTATTAGATCTCCAAGTCCAGTTCAACCCAAAAGCTGTGCAGTGTAAACCTTTTGCATTGTTCACGGTGGCACACCCGCACGTACGCACACACACACAGACACACACACACAGGGCTGTCATGGGTCACTGCACACCACGATAGCGGTGCTGGACCCAGTGCGCTGTTGCGTAAGCAGGAACCGGGTGAGTTGTAAGTTTCATTTACTCGGACACACCAACACACCCTTACCGTTTATGTTTACTTCTGTGTAGTATGGAATGGTGTTTGTGGTAAAATAGAGAAATGGTGGAATAGTGTCACAGAGCTAAAAAAAAAAAAAAAAAATAAACATAAAATCAAAAACAGTAATTTTATGTCAAACAGTGGGTGTTTGTATAGTGACTTCTCTCCATTAATAAAATTAACCGAAACATTTTTAACTCAAAAACTACCAGTGCGAGAAACAATAAAATTGAGAAACAATATTTACAATTGCTTTGTGTCGTAAACTTGAATTGTCATAAATGTTCCTTTAGGTCTCAACATAGTTAACATATTTTTTTTATGCACCCTTTTTAGCTGGGTATCTTCTCTGGATTTTCTCATATAAACTTTTGAGTGTCCTGACACTTACCAAAAACATTTGTTTTTCACTGTGTTAAAATAAATTGATTAGATGAGATTTGAGGTAGGAGGCCTTGATGGTCCTTTTTCTATCTTAACTGAGCAGGGATTTTTTTTTAACAAAACCAAACCCGTAATCACAAACATAAGCATTCCCACGGCCTATTAGATCATTTTAGCCATTTTCTCTCGTGGGTTCATGAGTTTTGTCTTCTGGAAGAAGTGCAAGAAGAATAGAAATATAATGTAGCCTTTAAGCTCAGATAATGAACAGAAACAATACCTCACAATGTCTATGAAACTAGCAATGGCATCCTTGAGATTTAATGGAAGACTTTCTAAACATTAAATGGCATTGTATTGCCTCTTTTAACATGTAGTTGAGTCTGTGAATGTGTATGTCTGTTACGTGTGCATGCGTTTGTTTTTTTTTGAGGAGGGGGTGTTTTTAATGAGTGCTGGCCTAATGACAGGAGCCATAAAAATACATATTGTAATTGTTTTTGAATTATAATGTATGGAGTTGACACAGATTGGTGGGGCTGGCTCTGCGTTAGGCGCAGCTTGGAATGTTTTTTTTGGGGATAATTATGTTGTGGGGTTTTTTTTTCCCTTCTTCTTTTCTTTCATCACATAGAGAGTTCCTCGCAAGGCGAGCTGGCTTTCAAACACAAAGGCGGGATGATTAAAATCTTTACAATTACACATATGGGGATGGCTTTCCTCCCCCCCTCCTCTGTTTACACAGGCTTGAGACAGGGACGGGATTTTGAAGGTGGCTGCCGATGACAGCCGCTTCGCTGCACCTCTGCAGAAGGCCTTTAGTTCTAATTTTGGGCCTTCTGAAGCCGACTGCGTCTCCAAGCCCCAAGAACGGCATTTCGGTGGGGGGGGGGGACCACTCGCAATTTGCGGCTAAGCAAAATTGCCAACAGGGCTTCTGTAGCTCGGCGCGCAATGTCGTTGCAGACCTGTTATTTCAGGACGGTGACGTTTCAGCACGTTGTCGAGGGTCAGCGTCACGGGCCCTGCCAGAACGCTGTCAGAACACTTGCTTCTTTTCGAGGAACGCAGCTTAAAATAGAGGGCCTTACAGAGACGCAGCTCCAAGCCTAAGCTCAAGTGAATGGACAGAGAAAAGTCAGGTTTCGTTGTTGCTGAATTGCTGGAGATGAAGATAGCTGGAATTTTTCACCACTCAACAGATCATCCTTTATGTATTCATCCATATATATAATCATATCTGAATACATTTAAGACCGCAGAGCAGATGGACTTTCCATTGACTTTCCATGAACCTCTATGCTGTGAAGTTTTTACAGAATGTATATAAATTCCACAAATGCATGAGCTATAGAAGTATGTGTATTGTAGGTTTTAGACTCCAGTAAGATACTTGAATTAAACAGACCGGAGTGGGATGTTTGTTTTAGGCTCATGTAAGAGAATTAATTTAAATACACTGGAGGGTGTGTTTTAGACTCAGATAAGATCATTGAATTAAACATAGTGTAGAGGTTTGTTTGTTGTAGACTCCAGTCTGATAATTAAATTAAACAGACCAGAGGGTTGTGTGTTTTAGACTCAAATAAGATCATCGAATTAAACTGACTGTAGAGGGTTGTTTGTTTTAGACTCCAGTAACAGAATTAAATTAAATTGACTGTAGGGTTGTGTGTTTTAGACTCATAAGATCATTGATCAAACAGACTATAGAGGGTTATTAGTTTTTGACTTCAGTAAGATAATTAAATTAAACAGATCAGAGATTTGTGAGACGTACGATTAATCAAGATAACCGAATTAAACAGACTGTCGAGTTGTAAGTTTTAGATTCCTCTTGGATCATTAAATGAAAGACTGTAGACGGTGCTATTTGCAAGTACTGAATTGGACAGACTGTGTTGGAATATATGCGTTACACAGCAGAGGGTTATGTGTTTTAGACTTCAGTAAGATGAAGCCATTTTGCAGTCAGCGATCTACAGTGATACAGGGTTCTGTAATCAATGTGGTTTTGGAGTCCCTGCAGCTAACAGTATATCTGAGGTGTTTTGAAACTCTGAAATGTTCACCGCGTTAGAAAAGACAACAAAAAAACAGCGATTTAAACCATTTCAATCATTCATTTGTTGGAATTGTAACCTCCAAAACCGTCACCTTTTTTACTTTGTGTAGTTGTAAACCTTTTTTCAGCTTACTAACAGCAGTGATGGGCAGCGAGCTGGAGCTCTCATTAAGTGAATACCACTCAAGAGTTACTCGTCAGGGTTTAAACTCATGGTCTGACAACCATCTCCTTCTGTTATTCTGAGGCCTCAAAATCTTTTAGAAGGACAGCCACGTCACGGTAGGTTCCGTGTGCAGCAAATTGTCCAGATCGAATGGCTTTGACGGGACGTTTTGCGAGCTTCTCAACAAATAAAAATGTCAGAGTGCCTCACGATCGTTAGCACACATGCTTAAGAAAAAAAATACACATCCCGTCATGTCCACTTAAAAATAAAAACTCAACAAACATTTGTTTGTTTTCCAAAAAGTCAACCGTTTCCAATAAACCGAAAGCTATTAACCAATAAAGGCGTTCAGTCAAAGGTCACATCGTGTTGACTGAATATTTAAGCTCTCAAGAGATGGTTTGTAGCAGCGACAAATGTTGGGCAGGAGGCATAGTGGAACGGTGAGTAGCCACCCTGTTACTACCCAGCTCAACTTAAATGGCCTCTTATTTCTGGCAGTGAATGTATGCATCCTTCACTGTGTCACACAATGTATCAAAAAAGTTTTCGATTGTATAAACGGCACCGTTGATATTTTATACTTTCCTAGAATTTACACTACGGTAAGTGTCAATTGTTTCTGTGAAGTTCGCTGATTTTTGTATCAGTCTATTAGTTATGAATTTATTCCTGTTTATTCTGCTATCAAGGTTTAGTTTTTTCCTGTTTAATTGCATCTAATTCCATCCAGCCATCTTTCCACTTTGAAATAGTTTGCTTAGAAAGGTACCTCCGGATTTATCTGATGCTAAGTTGCTCATTGTCTCATTGTGCTCCTGTTACCCCTAGGATTCCATTTCTTTAGCATTTCTGTGTAACTAAGAGCTGATTGTGTATACCGGATGAGAGATTATACTTTTACATGGACTGTGATGTAAATCTGAAATACTACTTTTTATTCTTTGTTTCCAGAAGTGGGAGGTTTGGCTGCACAGCGGTGATTTATGTACTGTAGTTAAGTGTTTCTCCTATTAACTGGCCGTTGAAGAGATAACTGTGATTTTCCAGTGCACCCAAGGGTGATGGTGCGTAGATCTATTTGTTTCCTTCAAGGAAATTTATGTAACTGTTACAAGTGTATTCTGACTGCAGGTCTATATTCAAGCCACATCGATACTACAGGAAAAGAAAGAGTATCAACTTTTTTTCATCTTAAAAACACAACAGACGACTGAAAAGGCATCGCCTTCATTTTGTGTCGGTGATTTAAGAGCTTCACTGTGTTGTATGAGCAGTAAAGAAGGGGGCCTCAGACACAGGAAATGATGTTTTCGAAGATGATCCTTTCTGCGCAGACAGCGGTGTCTGCGCATAGCTGCACGGCGTGCGGCTGCTCGGTGGTATGTGCGACTGCGTCGCAGCTGAAGAAGTGCGTCTTTTCTAGGGGCGCCGGTGTGGGTCCGCGTGTCGAAGGTAGCGAGGCGCACCGAAGTCGCGCACGCCGTGAGCGTGTGTGTCACATTCGATGAAGTGCGTCGTGTTACCTCGCATCGGTGTTTTTCCGGCAGACGAGATGCGTCGTGTAGGGGTTTTGCATTTGTGGATTTGGTGGACAGGAGCCTGCTTCATTTCAATCAACATTAACGTACTGTTTGTCATCCCCCAAAGTCAGAATAATATACAGGGGGTCCTCGGGTTACGACGGTCTCGAGTTACGACGTTTCGTGGTTACGACGCACTCCCATAAATTAATTAAAAAACCTAGTTTCGACCTACGCGGTTTGGTTCGTACATACGACCACAGAAATAAAGATAAGAAATTGTTGTCTCTTTTTTTTTATTACTGTTTCATTTAATTACTTTATTTTATATGTCCTTCATGTGTTGTGTGTCCAGAGTGAGTGACTTACGGTGTTAACGTAGGTATAATTTAGGTATAAATTCCGACTTACGTCGAAAATTGGCTGACGACATTTTGTAGGAACGGATCCCGTTCATAAGTCGAGGACCCCGTGTATATATATATATATTTAATCACATTGCTAAATATGAGTACATATTTTCCCAATATGCAGTGGCATAGTAAAGAAGCTGTGGTATGAAACATTTGTGTGTTTGTGGTATGAAAAAGTGATTTATTTTCAAAATTCTGGTCATCGTACATAAACGGATTATAGAAATATGTAGTTGTGAGTGGCTGTTTTGTTCACAGGGCAGAGCTGCAGTAGCAGAGCGTATTCCCTCAATGCAGAAGTATGAAAACATTGTGGAAGTCTGCAACGATGACACCATTATCACAGCTCCCTTTCTTCTCAGGGTGATTTTGGGTGAAGCTCAGTGCTTCTGAGCTGTGTCTTTTATACATGGGGTTGGTTTGTGGAGCTGCTGTCATGTTACACGCCACCTGGATTTATTTGGACAAACACAGTCCCCTGTCTGGACCAGGTGCTGTGGGACTGAGAGTGCAGAAGGGTGCTTCAGAACTAACACCTGAGACCGTCCCAGGCTGGGAGAACCTTCATACGCTCCATCACTCTCCCTCTCTCTCTTTCTCTCTCTATCTCTCATGCAGGTGTGTGTGTGTGTGTGTGTGTGTATGTGTGTGAGAGCGCGCATGCATACATGCATGTGGGTGTGAGTGAGAGAGACGGTGTGTGCATGAGTGTGTGAGTGTGAGTTTGTGAGTAAATGTGTGTGTGCGTGCGTGCGTGCGTGCGAGTACGTGTGTGTGTGTGTCAGTGTGTGTATCAGTGTGCGTGTGTGTTCTGTGCTGCAGAATACTGACCACCTAGGCACTCATGTTCCTGTCGCTCCGATATTCCTTTTGTGGTCACTGAATGGCTCAATCATTCAAAGATAAGGCACATTCATTTGGCACATAACATTCCTCTACAGCATGGCTGTCAACGTTAGTGTCCTTAGTTGTATTATAATAATAATCATAATAATCGTAAAAACAATAATAATAATAATAATAATAATCATCATCATCATTTGTCTGGCTTGTGCGTTACTGTTTCCCTCAATGGCCTTTGTTGGACCTAATTAAATTCTTTTTATTGGATATATTTTCTGCATCCACAGTCCTTGCGTTTGCACAATACACATTTCAGAAAGGGATATATTTAATTAGGCTGCAATGAGACAAGTATGACCACGCTGTTCCGTGGACAGTTTTATATGACGCAAAGTTTTGTAGCGATGCATTCCATACTTTCCTGTAATAGCATTAAGGCACTGGGTGTTTGTTTTTTTTTTGTTTTCATTTTTTGAGACTGGCATCTGCTCTCAGCTGTTGTTGTTGTTGTTGTTATTGACGTCGTAGCGGGTTGTTTTCCGTAAAGCGTTGCTCTCAATCCCTCCAAACGGCGTGTAAAATAGTAGAAGCGCTGTTTTGCTGTCTGAGGCATCTTTTTTTTTTATTATCGTTTTTTTTCTGAAGTGACAATAAAGGAAGCCGCAGCATATGTTTTGAATAAGTTAAAAGCGGCGCGGTAGCGAGACGCTAACGCAGGTACTTTGTTTCAAGCGGCCTCCACTTCAGCTGCGCCATCATTCCGAACTGCACCGATGAGCTCCAGGTTCGTATGACTCCCGTACAGATTACTAAACCACACTGACGAGCTCCAGATAACTGATGTATGGCATGGCTTTGCCTGTGTGGAGGTTGCCCATCTCTGAAATCACTTCCGTGAAGTGTACCCTCCTCATGCCAGGGTCACCCACTCAAGATATTATATCAAATATGATGTTATATGAGGTAATAATACCATAACCATGAGAATGGTGCTGCTGATGAAAAAGATATATAGAACAGTAAAGTACCAGGGTAGTACATATTGAGTAGTAAATATAGGTATTGCTTCTCTGAAATGAACGTATTTTGATAAAACAAATGTCGATAGGCAATAGTTTTCAACTTTTGTGAGCTCTTGTTTGCTTGATCGAGCAAGTCAGTCACTAGTGAAGTTGATTTTGAAGTGGAGGGGTCATAGTTTGTAACTTCCCAAGAAGTCCTGATATCCAAACCTGTTCCTGAGTAAGTCAGTGCTAAACCTATCCCAGAATGCCCTCGCTGTTGATGTATCAGTATTCGTTGGGCTCACACCATTACTTTAGGCCTCGATGAGGTCACCCTCAGCTTTCCCAGTGTGCTACTTTAAGAAACCTTATTCATTTATAGGACAGAACTAGTCAAGTGCAATCTCAAATTCTATTGATAAATTCTCTTCAAATTCTCTTTCTAATACATCAAAATAGCAAAAAATACAGCATTGGGAACCAAAAAAAACATGGCGTATGGTCATGATGTAAAACAGTTCTTAAGTAGAGGTTATATCAACATAAATATGACTGGTCTGCAAACATCACGCATGAGTCTGCCGCTTCCGTCGCGCAAAGGTCACTGCGGTGTTTTGCATGTGCGTCTGTTCTGTAATGCAGATTTCATGGTGACGCTATGGTTACGTGTCTGTTCTGTAACACAAGGGTCATAGTGATGTTGTGGTCATGTGTCTGTCAGTTCTGTAATGCGGGGGTAAAAGGAGTGAGCAGTTCTGTCTCAGCACAGGGTTGCTTTGACATGAAGAACTCAGTATTTTTGTTTTGAACAACTGCATCAGCTCATGTTATTACTACTGTATATCAGATTCAAATATTAACATGTGTAAAGTCTGTAAAACATGCCACAATATACAGTGAAATTTTCAGTACAACCTTCAATCTCGCTATTTAATTTCTAGTTATCATAAGTGCTATTTGTTAAATATGAAATTCCCAAGAAATAGATTGCTGTTTTTATGAAATAGATTGCTGCTTTTTAGTCAGTGTAAACCATGCCGCACAAAACTGCTGTTTTAGTTAGAAAAAGCTGCGGCTTGGTGCAGTCATATACAAGCCCAGCTCTGTGTAGCATCTGATTGGCTTACAGCAGCCTGCTTTCAGAAGCGATTATAGTACTTCCCTGCCTGTCAGATGGGGGGATTCACAGCGATCATGTGCACCCTACTGCAAGCAGCGCTGACTGTTCTCGTCCTGCACATACCTCCCCACAAATTAAAATGATCTGTCTTTTTCCTTCTGAAATGGTGCAGTGATGTTTGCTGGCAGTGTGAAAAAGGTTGATTGTGGTGTTTGCGCTGCTCTAGGGGTTTGCTTATGGTGGAAACAGCATGCAACACAGGGAGGTGTAATTAGGTAAATGAGATAAATACATTATGGGGGAGGTTTGCGTGGAGACGGTTACTGGAAGTACGCAGGCGAGGGATGGTGCTGAGTTGAAACACCATATAGATTCAAATTCATTGCATCATAAGATCATGAATAGTTTACTGTCTTTTAATATTTGAAGTGACAATGGCTTCCCTTTTGAGTCGATCTCACAAAAACAGAAACAGTTCAACTTGTTCAAATGTTGTTTTTTCTCTGTTTCAATACATGTTTAAAATTACAAAAATGTTTTAAAATTTTCATTTTAACTTATGTAAATGACCCCATTTCCATGTAAAGTTATCCAATGTAGGGTCATCTTCATGGTATTTCGAAGGGCAGACTGAAATGTGAAAAAAAAACTATCCCCACATACTATAACATGTGAGAATTTTGTACAGTTATATATCTGTGTGTGAATGCTTTGTGTATACTCCCCAGAATTAAGTCTGCCCATTTCCAGCACTGTTGTCTTTGTTCGTCTCATTTTGCACCATTGTATGTATTTGACGAAAAGACTCAGGCGGCGTGGGAAAAGTTCCCATAAGGCCATTTCTGCATCAAGGCATCGTGCTGAACTAATTCAGCCCAAGCACTTTGCTCCGAGCCGCGTCTCGCAACCAGGACTGGAAACCGAAAGCTATTTCGTCATTAGCTCTTTCGCTCCCAGCCCGCGCGGTCATCCGTTCGTTTCCCCCCGCCGTTTGTTTACGGGGTCTGGGGCTATGGCGTTCAGCGATTCCCAGCTTCCCATGAAGGCTTTGGTTGAAAGGTACCCTGCGTCTTTAACACAGACGGCACACCTAATCGATCCTGAAGTTTCACCGCGCCCGCTTCATCGATTGGATTAAGGTGAAACGGGTCGTAGTAGGTGGGTGGCACGAGTTGCCGTGGTAACCAAACAATTATAGAATGCCCTTCTCTTCCTTTTTTTGTTAAAATGTCTTATTCTGTCAATGTTAGTATATATAATATTCTTGTATGAGAACATCTTTTTATAAGCAAGCTTGTTTACCAGGCAGTACCTGAGTACATTTTAAACCAATATTTACGTTGTTGTTTGCCAGAAGAACTGCTTTTTAATTGAATTTTAATTAAATGTATCATTTTTCTTCTTTTTCTTGTCATGTTTTATTTGGACGGTAATAGTTTTGGTGAAAATCAAACAATCCTTTACATTCATCACTGTTGACATTATTTTCAGGGTGGGAGAAAATATTGACAATATTGACTGAATTGATGTGGGTAAAATAGTGGTGGTCTTTTTCCATTAAGTGGGGCCCTGTTGGAGGTGTCTTAATTTCTGTACCCATCTATTAGTACATTAGTCTATTAGTACATTTCCCAGGATATCTGAAATAGTAATTAGTGAATTGCTTTGAGACAGACAGGGGTGTAAAAAAACAGAAAACCTCATCCGTTTTAACTCCAATGGAGGTTATATTTTCAGTGACAACTGGACCACAGTAATCAGAATGTGTTTATAATCCCATCAAAGGGAGAGCAGTACATCAGTGTTTCTCTAATCCCTTGTTAATGGCGGTGCGCGAGGCTCCGCCCACACCATCCTCACTGTCTCATCTGCAATTATATCCACGGCCGCGACACTGCGCCGGGCGGTTCTCTGAGGAACTCTCGCTCACAACAACACAGGCGCGCACACACACTTATCCTCCTTTCCTTCACGTTATGCTTTTTTTTTTGTTTAATTGTTTTTTTTTCCTTTTTCTCATTTATCTTTTGTTCTCATTTTCTTTGTTTTTTTTTTTTTTTTTTTTTAGTTTTTTTCCCAAGCTGCTTTGTAATGTCCATTCAGATGTATGCAAAATCAGGAACCAATCTGAGGATGAGCTACCTTTTCTCAAATAAAATACCTGCAAGGGCAAGAAGTGAAGTATTTGAGCTGCGAATCAAGATTGAGAGAGCTCTGATCTGTTTCCTACATTGCACTACTCCAAGGCACTTCATAACGGCCTCTCCAATACTGAAAATGTATTCAGACCTTTTTCATTTAACATGTACACTGCATTAGACCTTAATTTGTATTTTTTTTAGGTAGGTTGATGAAGTCAAGCTTGAAACCCACAGAGGGGCGTCTGATTGGATGTGCCAGGAGCATGCCCAGTGGACATGCACACCTGGGGCTGTGTCTCCTCGCCTTCACGTAATGGTTTCATTATGGATTTGTTCTTTTTTGTATTGTTAGCCTTGCTGGGTCTGGTTCAGGCATCGTTAGCGGTGGGCCCTCTGTGGATTGCACACCCTGCTCTGAAGCCCCAGGTTGCACGATCTCATTAGCTAATTAAACTCCCATCAGCTGATTAAACATAATTACAATTAAAATGAAGATTTAGCCATCGGAGCCACATTTGAGTTTTAGTCCTGAGGTACAGGGAGCATGTAGTACAATCTCATCTTGTATGGGAACCAAAGCAAAGGGAGGGAAAGAACTAAAACAGAATTATTTTCACAAATGCTTCAGGAATATGAATCTAAAAGAACTTCACAGGCAACTTACAGATTGTTTTGACTCTAGGAAGTACCGTGCCTGTGAGATTGCTAATTCTGCTAGGTGTCTGTTTTACACGGATAAAGGCTAAAATTTGAGAGGAGGCAGTTTGTTGCTTTGTTTCCCAGTCTGTTTGGGTTCGATCGCTTTCCAGACTTTACATCCTCATCTTTTGGCTCTAGAAACTTTGAGGAGCCAGTACCTCCCAGCTACAGATTCCAAAAAGGCCAGATTTGTTAGAATGAATATCTTGCTACACATAGACACAGTGTCCATCCAGCTAGTCTGTGAAAGTTATATTTTATTTGGTTTGGATTGTGGTTTGGGTTGGAGGTTGAGTAAAAGTTTGTGTTAGGGTTTAGGTTGAGGATTGGACTCTAGAGTATGGTATTTGGGTTTGGAAATGTGTTCTGTTAGGATTTGAATTAGCTTTGGGGTTTGGGTTTTGGTTTGGGTTGGAGTCGGGTGAGGCATGGGGTCTGGGTTAAACTTGAGGTTATGGTTAGATTTGGATGGACCTCACAAACCTTTCGATGCAGTGGTGTTGGACGAGTGCTCCTGAATGGACAGACCCTGTCAGCAGTCAGACCCTAGCTGGAAAGATAAGCCTTTTCTCTCACCGGGCCAGAGCCATCATTTTGTGCCTCATACTGGCTGCGGTCTTGTACAAAAATAAACTGTTGAATGTTAAGATTTAGTTTAAAAATACATGTGGGGTTGGTGAGGGTCTGACTGTGTGAAGGCGTGTCAGGTTTGAACTGGCCATGGAGCAGCTATCCCATAATCCCATGGGACTCCTGGACGGCTGCTTCAGCAGACTGTTTTTAATTAAGCCCTGTCATCCAAAGACATTTCTCACTACCTGATTTTTAGCTTATGTAATTTTTTTTCGTACATGTGGGGTTCTGTAAAGTTTATGTGTGCAAGTAAATCTGAGCGAATTATGAGTGGTTATGCATTATAAAGCAGAAACATTTGTATAAAATAGGGTTTTGAATAGACTGTTGCTTTCCATTTGGTGAAACTGCTTCAGGCATGACTGGGACCAATTGAAAAGACATTGCTTTGCCAGAATTGAGTATTGCATCCTCAGAGTCATGAAAACAAAACATTGTTGTCATTGGGATGGGGAGTGAATGCCTCCTCATTGGCTGGTGTTGTCAGCACTGTTCCTCATTGGTGGAGATAGCTCAAGCTGTCCAAACCCACAAGTAAAATCCTTTCCATGTGCTCTGGCTGGAGAGATGACGCAGGATGGTTCGTGGCCAAACCTGAATCATAGCGAAGATCTGCCATTTGAAATTTATTTTCTTTATGTTTCATTGTCATTGTGCTGTTACTGCAATTTGACACTGTGCAAACATGCATGAACCCTATTTGCACATATGATGTTTTCTGCTTGTCGTAGACCGCAAGCATTAACGAACACTGTGTTTTAGCAAGAATGTGAAGCATTACAGTACATTGTGTAATGGGAATATGAATAGTTAACATTGAGTGTAAAAGTGGGAATATGAAGCATTACTGAACAGTGTGTGTTTTAGTGATAATATGAAGCATTACTTAAACAGTGTCTGTTTTAGTGAGAATGTGAAGCATTACTGAAAAGTGTCAGGTTAGTGAGAATGTTTAGCATTACTGAACAGTGTCTGTTTTAGTTAGAATATGAAGCATTACTGAACAGTGTCTGTTTTAGTGAGAATGTGAAGCATAACTGAACAGTGTCTGTTTTAGTGAGAATGTGAAGCATAACTGAACAGTGTCTGTTTTAGTTAGAATATGAAGCATTAGAATGTCTGGTTTATGAAATGTTAAGCATTACTGAACAGTGTCTGTTTTAGTGAGAATGAAGCATTACTGAACAGTGTCTGTTTTAGTGAGAATATGAAGCATTACTGAACAGTGTCTGTTTTAGTGAGAATGTGAAGCATTACTGAACAGTGTCTGTTTTAGTTAGAATATGAAGCATTACTGAACAGTGTCTGTTTTAGTTAGAATATGAAGCATTACTGAACAGTGTCTGTTTTAGTTAGAATATGAAGCATTACTGAACAGTGTCTGTTTTAGTGAGAATATGAAGCATTACTGAACAGTGTCTGTTTTAGTGAGAATATGAAGCATTACTGAACAGTGTCTGTTTTAGTGAGAATATGAAGCATTACTGAACAGTGTCTGTTTTAGTGAGAATGTGAAGCATTACTGAACAGTGTCTGTTTTAGTGAGAATGTGAAGCATTACTGAACAGTGTCTGGTTTAGTGAGAATGTGAAGCATTACTGAACAGTGTCTGTTTTATAGTGAGAATGTGAAGCATTACTGAACAGTGTCAGGTTTAGTGAGAATGTGAAGCATAACTGAACAGTGTCTGGTTTAGTGAGAATATGAAGCATTACTGAACAGTGTCAGGTTTAGTGTCTGTTTTAGTGAGAATATGAAGCATTACTGAACAGTGTGTTGTAGTGGAAGTGTGAGGCACTGGCAGGGCTATCCCTCAGAAGTCTTCCTGAGAGCACTGCAGAGTTCATTGACTTTCTAATGATCGCTGGTCAGCACTATGTAAGCGTGATGGTTTTACGGGATGTTTTTCCCAGGCGCTGAATTGCTGTACTACTGAAATATTGACTGGGCCGCAGCCCCCTTCCCTAGCCTGCCAGCTCTCTGTCAAAATCTATTAAGAAAACTTTAATAGTGGAAGTTTTTTCTCTCTTTTTTCTCTCTTAGAGTGCAAGAATAACCCCTCGGCTGAAGATTCTGCAGTTATATCATATATTGATTTCCACCCCTTTATGCAAACCTATAATGTTTTTTTTTCTTTCTTCATATGTATTTATTTATTTTTATTTAAGCCTCACAGATTTCAGGGCAGATCTTCTTTTCTTGCAGTTCAATCTTTTTAAGTTTCATTGTTGTGATAAATTATAATTCATCCCAAGTTATTGACATTTTTGTTTTTGTGTATGTGTGGGTTTGTGTGTTTCTTTATATCACTGAGTGCAGACAACTCAGACACTGTATTTTAATATAATTAGATGTAATTAACTTTTAAATGGTTTAAATATTATATGCTTTTACACGACTGAATAATGTATTTATGTGTATATGATTTTACATATATATGCCTGCAATTATAGTGATAAACCTAGTGCTAGGGAAGTCTAACTGTAGTGAAGGTTTAAAGCACTGCAAAGCTGAAAGAGAGGTTGGTGTTTTGTTATGGTTCCCATATATTCAGCTTGTCAATATTTTATACAAGGGGGGTATGTTTATTTTATTTTTATGCTATTGCTACCTCATTCGCTGGTGTGTATATCATGGCCTTGCAAATGCACCACATTTTAACCACATTTTGCGGCTTTTTTTTCCGAGTCACAAAACAGTGAAAACGTCAGACTGCCAGTGCGTCTAACAGCCTCGTCGCTATTCGCCATTCGGGGATGCAGCTACTCATTCATGTCATTCAAGTAGCTCAAACCAGACATCAAAGACATTCAAATAGTCGGTAACACTTTATGTTAATGTCTGCTTATAAACTATAAATAAATCATTATGCGATACTTTGTTAACCATGAGTACACTTATAAATGGTTAATTAAGGAATTGTAATTACTTATAAATCATGAACAACAGCCTTTACATATGTGTTAACTCATGTTCATTCATACATGAAATATAGTTACAGACTTATATGCAGTGTACTAATGGTTAACAAACAATAAACTCATGAGTTATTTATAGCTTATATGCAGATATTAAAATAAGGTGTTACCAAATATTCTTTCATGGAACACCATATGGCCATCACCCTCTGCATGAATGACAGAGTGACTCGAATAAAAATGGCGTAGCAAATAACCCAGCGCACTATGCTATCAACAATATTCATTTAAACCTGTCAATGTATTAACTGCTTTGAAATATGGCAGCAGGCTGATTACCATCCAGCGATATAACAAATCGAAGTTTGGTTTATTAGTCTTACTGATATCACACACACCCCATGCAGTGTACTATTGTCTGTGATGGCTTCGGCAGACGTTCCCATGAAAGATAACAAAGGAGGGTGGGGGTGGGGGGTTCGAGCTGCGTTGTGTATGTACTGCAGACTTTTGCGGCAGTGGACATTCTTGTTTTGTGCATAGATATGCATATAGTATCATTCCCATCTCGACAGGCTTTGTTTTGAATTCTCAAAGGTGGATCAGTGGCAGAATGGGTAACATATTGTGACAGAGGTGATGTCTAAATTAATCATTCATGCTCTTTCACATGGCTACCTACTAAAATATTAATAATGGAATATATTTTATTCTTTCTCTCTGATTAGAGTGTGCACAGTGTATGCATGTTTATTTATACCCCTGGGATATGCTGGAGGGGTCAGATTTATGCAGTGAAAGGATCTCAACAGTGTATTATACACTTGGAGTTTAATGGTGGGAATATATATTTTATTTTATTTCACTTGGTGAGGAGTTATTTAGAATTTTATATTCTACTTTGTTGTGTAATTCCACATGTTCCTCATTACGCATAATTACTTTATGTTTCAGTGTGCAGTGTTTTCATTTTCATTCTTAAATCATGCATGCCATTAAAATGTAGTCTTACCTTAAGTTAGAAACCTTTTTGTCTGTTGTTGAGTTTTATTTCGACCTGTTTTCCTTTCAGAAAATCATATGATGCCTTAGAAGGTCTGTTTAGAAGAATGAAGGAGAGTGTAGCATTTAGTATTTATTTGTGTGATTTGGTATGGGTGCCATTAGGAGTATATCTCAGCATTTTGTTTCGGTACTTATATTCTCATGGATATATTTCCGATATATTTCCGGTATCACAGACCTGTTGCTGTGGAGTCAGAGGTGTACTGCTGTGAAGTAGTGGCAGAGATATATATTAGGGTTATGTACTTTAGCCTGTAGCATCTGGCATACGTATTCCCTTTATGGACCTGTTGCTGCTATGGCATCAGGGATATTTTCAAAATGATGTACTTGTAGCTGTAGAGTCGGGATATATTTTAGCATAGTATACTTGCCGCTTTAGCACCTACAATGGATTTTAGCCTTTGGGTTTTTTATTTTGTCTTTGTCCTTAAGTTCGTCTAGCCATAGGCATTTGCTGAATTTGCCCTGCCCTTTCTTTTGGATTTGTGCTTGTTTCGGATACAGTGATCTGAGTATCTCAAGCTCCAGACAGGCCCAGTGTTGCTTTGCTGTTCTGAAATTTCCTGGGTAGCGAAGAAAGGAATTTCTCCGGAAAGTTCTGTGCTGAGGTGCCGGTGATCTATTCGAGAGATTTAATGTGATGTCTTACAGACAGCCATCAGGTATCTCCGGCATTAATGTGTAGAGACAGGCAGGAATGTCAACTTGATCTGAAGGACATCGCATACAAGAGGTGAACACAGAGACGTAAATTAGCAGAAACCAGAGTCGGACACCAGCACAGACCGGCGAATTCTTAAAAGTGCTCCTCCTTCCTTCTACTTTTTATTGCCGTGGCATATACCCTGCTTCTACAGGGTAAGGAAAGCAAACCTAAAATTAAAAAGTTCTAGCCTACATATATATAGAGCGGAGTGCACTTCCCTCCCCAGCTGCTGTGGGTGTTCTGGCCTTTTTCCTCTCCTCGCTGTTTGGCGCCGCGTCAGATTTGTCTTTTCTTGTTCCGTTACCTGTGTCGCTAATTGAAAGAGGTTTGCCATGAAGAGGCTGGTTAGTACAGTAGGTCTGGCTCTCTTGGGGGTGGGGGGGTTCTGGGATGGGTAGCATGGGAATGGAAGGCGGTTCAATTAAGACATATTAAGCAGATCAATGAAAAAGATTGGCGCCTTCTTACTTCCTTGTTGCAACTAATTTGGTCTTGTGTCTGTTTGCAGTTTCCTCGGTCTCCACTCTATCTGAATGTATGTGAGTGAAACTGAGTGAGCCTCCTGAGACACCTGGGGAGGGGGAATGGAAATGGCTGGTCTCTGCTGGAAGCAGCCAAAGCGTAATCAGCTTCAAACTCATTTGCTTCTTATGTTTCATGTGTCAGACCTGTTTTAATACTCACGGGTCTTTTCCCCTGGAGTATGTAAACTTTATTGTTACTTTTTGGTATTTACTCACGAATGAAAGTCTATAAGCAATTTCAGTTTCAGAGATCATCATCCATGCATTTTTTTATACTCAACTTCTTTCCCTGGAGTATATATGCTTTATAGTTACTTTAAGTCACATAGTGAGGAATTAAAGTCTATAAACTATTTATCGTTTTTTCAGAGATCATCGTTGACGTGTTTTTTTTCTGTGGAATTAGTTCCTTGATAATTGTGTTGATGGTTATTAACCGTTTACACAGACAGTTTTGTGTCATTCACACTCTTTAAAAGGGTACCATATCTCAATTTAAATTTTAGTAATTTTTGTTTTGTAGAGTTTCTTTTTTTGTTTTTAATCATGACGTTACCCTTGTTCCTCATGAAATTCAAATCTAAATCCGCTTTATTGGTATGACACTTGTGTCACCTCAGCTTGACAAATCTCTTTCTGGAAACAATAACCCAGCACAGTATAAATGGGATGGAACAGTAACCTCCCGCTGGTGACAGACTGGCCTTTTTTAAAGCGTTTTTTCTCTCTCCCAGGCCCTGCAAGGTTGTCTTTGGGGCTGTAATAGTATCTGTCCGGGCCGTTATACCTGGCTGTCACTCATGCGTGTGACACGCGCTCCGCCACCGGCCTGCTGTCTCCACCAGCGTCCACTCGCTCCCATGTCCCCGAGAAGATGCCTCATTTTTCAGTGTCATACAGCAGGATTAGATTTGGCACCCGATTTATTGGGGGTGTTTGCATATGCATTTTTGAGCGAACATCTCTGAAGCTGGGGCAAAGCACCCTGTCTCCCATGAGTTTGGGCTTGTACGAGTTCGTAGTGCTCCCCATCGGAATCCACCCTACAAGTGGAGGCCCACAGCCTGGTATAGATCTTAGCCTTTGCTCTTTGAGACCATTATCTATGACTGTATCTTTTCGTCTTGATTTGTGTTTGTTTTATTTGTCCTTTTTTCCCCAAACATTTCACGATGGTGTGAGTCACACAGGACTCAGGCGAAACCCAGAGAGACTACGGCTGCTCCCTTTGTCCGTCAGGGGCATTCGCTCTGTCACAGTGGATAGAGCGAAACAGGAGCGCATCCTCTTTCTTCAACTCACCTGGGTGTTTTCTCCATGAAACCTTTCAACTCATTGGGACAATTCTGTATTTCAAAACAAAAGATCCTGTACATCTGATTGGATAGGATAAGTAAGTGATTCATGAAAGCTGATTTGCTTGGCAGCGTATACAGGCACCCATTTGAAACGTAAGCCTTGTCAGTGTCTCCATTGTATTCCATTGAGTAATTGTATAGCTACTGTACGGGGCACACTTGTCCTTAATCCTGAGGCTCTGGGCGTGACACTAGTAACCACATGCCATGTCACTCCTGTTTGCAAGTCATTTTATAAATCATTCGTCAGTCTTTTGTGTTGTATCCCTTTTTTCAGATTTCCTTTTTTAAAATCTATTTGAAATATTTTAAAACAATCAGTATATTTTTCAGATGGGGTGTACAGCATTTATGAAGTAGCGTATGCATGTGGTCTAAATGCTTACAGGGCAGTTATTTATAACAGCGGGTGTTCGTGGTGGTGGAAACTTGATGCTGCGGCTCACAGCTCTGGCATTTCAAATTTATCATTTGTTATTAGCAAAATGGAAGCTATGCGACCCCGTGGCCCTTGACCCCTGTGACCCGGCCGCAGACTCCCCCAGCCCTAAAAATCCCGGCGTACACCTGCGCTCGCGGACAGATCCCGCCGGCACCTCAGGAGCTGGGGAAGGCGTCTAATCGGAGCGTCACGCGTGTTGGCAGGGGAGGGACTGAAAATCCACCGTGGATCAGTAATCCACTCATAATGAGGGAGTCCTCAGTTAAAAGCTCTAAATCTTCGCATTAAGGAAGATTTAGTGTTTCTTTGAATGGAGAATTTGTTTCGAACATGCCACGTTAAAACGTCTGACAATCCCTCACTGTCTCAGAAGAAATGCTCCAGCGTTTTCCAGCGCGAAACTTGACTCATGAATATTAATCATGCAGAATATCTAAATCCGCTCCCATGGCTTCAACAACTGGCTTATAGTCAGAAGATGATGGTAATATTCTGTGTAATCCGGAATTTTCCATGTGCGTTGTATATCAGCGGTACTTTGACCGATGCGGATGTAATAGTGGAGTGGCCACATGCAGACGCAGCTGGCGAAGGCCGCGGATACGGCTGCGTGCAGACGCAGCTGGAGTCGGCGCAGGCACAGCTGGAGCTAGTGAAGCTTGGTCAGGGTTTCTGCAGGCTGGTGTCTGTATTGTGGCCTATTTCTGTAGGCCTCACTCACTACTGTGGTGGAAAGGTCACCATGGTTATTTTCACACAGAGCCAGAGAGAGTAACGGCATAGCCCTCTGTAACCCGTCTTTCCCCTCTCAGCTCTCGATTATCACGTTTTAAACTCTCCGGTCTCTTTACCTGTACAACAGGTGTCCCCCGATTATCTCACCCTTCACTCCCCCATCTTGCTTTCCCCTCTTTCTCACTCCTCCTCCTGGCTTTCCTCTCCTGTCTCACTCTCTATGTCTGTGTCTCCGTTTCTCTCATTCCTCAGAGTCCAGTGTTTGGTCCTGGTTACAGTTGGCTGGTATGTTAATCTGAGCTATTTGTATTGACAGTGGCTCTAGTGTGGGGGTAGTGACAGGTGCTAATCGCTGACAGGAGAAGTAGCTTCGGAATGCAAGGCTTTTCCCCCTGGCCCGGCGCCAGAGCTACCTGGCTCCCTTGTCCGTCCTCCCCCTCTCCAACCCCCCACGTCCCCCCAAATCTGTCGACAGCTGTTGATGGGTGTCTCCCGTCAATGCCCACTCGCTCCGCGCTCCCCTCCTCCGCCCCCCTCCGCCCACCTCCCCAGATTGTCATCACTATTATACTGGCTTTGGGTCATTTGTCTGTCACTGGCTCCTGACATGGTTGTCGATCCCGGAGCACGATTGAGTTCTGCACATACCTGTCCGCGCAGTCACCCGGTCCTCCCAAACACAGACGTTCACGGTCAGTGTCTGAGTTTGCGCCGACATTTAGGGGGTAACAGGGCAGACACGGTGGAATGTACATTGTTAGCGTTAGCATTAGCGCAATGTCACAGGTAACGGCAGCGCTGCGAATGTGTTACACATGCCGGCAATGAAATGATGTCTATGTTTCACTTGCTGGCAGTGGAACTGAGAGTATCTGGTGAAAAATGTTTTTTGTTTTATCGCAATCAACACCTGGGAAGTGCAAGAAATTTGTCGTTTTTTAAACATGCTTGTTCATCGTTGTTTTTTATTGCTTTTTTCTGAAGTCCACTTCAAAGGAGGGAACAGCAAAAGATGTGGCCTTCAAATGTGGCTTTGGTTTATGCTACTGTGTCACAGATGCACAGGAATGTGTTGTGCACCAAATGGAAAAATGGCATGACATGCTTAAGAAAACAGTGGCGGCTAGCCGCATAGTAGAGATTGCTGCTGTTACGATCCCTTCACCCAGCAGACGGGCCGATGCGGACTGCAGGTTCATCTGTTTACAGGGTGAGGTGCAGCTTTCACTCAGTGCGTTCTGGCACTGTACCACCACCCCATGTATAATTTTCAAACACTTCCCTTCCCGACTAGCTCCCTACATAGTCCAATAGACCTACTGAACACTGCCCCCACCCACCTCAGCAGTCCTATAGCCTCAGCTAGACACGCAGAGTTATTGGGCAGTGGCCTGTCTTCTTGCTCTCTGTAGGGTATAAGGAGGTAATATGTCCCCCTCCCTTTATAGCGCCCTCTGCTGGTAGTGTATGAGAGCAGCCCTGTCTGCAGCATAGCCTTTGGGGTTCCTTCGCCATTTTCTCTTCTGCTCCATTCAGTCCGTTTCCCTGATTTTGATTGATATTCATAGGCAGATATGTGTGAATGTGAAAGGAAAAGCACGATGCTGGGGTAGAGGGCAGCACGGTGTGCGTTAGCGTAGCTGCAGCCGTGCCCGTGCACACAGCCCTCCCGTTCAGACCGTTAGCATTCCGCTGATCGCCATGGGACACCTGCATCCGTGCGCCGGGCACCTTCATAAGGAACAGCGCGGCTTTAATTGGGAGGGAGCAGTTTTTTCTTCCTCGCGGCTCGCCGTCGATGAAGGACTCCTCAAACCGGAGCTTCTAAAGGTCGCTCTCGCTGTGCTAAAAAGGTGAGTGAGGTGGGGGTTGTTGGGGAGGGGTCGGTTTCTGGGATGTGGACGAATTTTTAAACAATGGCTGGCCCCTTCATTAGCACCCAGGACGGCTCCTGACAGGGGTGCGGAGGCGTGGCGTGCCAGGCCGAGCCCCGGTGCCATGCTCCGTTTACCCTCGTCAGCGCCCCCGTCTGCGGGCCCTCCGCAGCGCTGAACACAGGGCTGTCACACGTCAGCCTCAATTACACTCAGCCTCAGCCACACTTAACCCCTCCCTGCCTGCAACGCTCACACTCACACACACTTGCATATGCACATACATTAACACACACACACTTACACACATACATTAACTCACACTCACACACACACTTACATATGCACATACATTAACACACACACACACTTACACACATACATTAACTCACACACACTTACATATGCACATACATAAACACACACTCACACACAAACACAAACACATACACACAGACACATTAACTCATACACACTTACAAATGCACATACATTAACACACACACTCATACACATATACATTAACACACACTTACATATGTATATACATAAACACACACACACACATAAAAACACACTTACATATGCACATACATTAACACACACACACACACTTACATGTACACATACATTAACACACACTCACTAGCATAGAGTCGTACACACACTCACATACACTGACACACTCACACACCTACAGATACACTGATGCACACACACATACACGCTCACATATGCATACATACACACATGCTCACTCACATTAACATCCACATTTTCACACACATACCTACATATACACACACAGACCGAACATTGCTGGAATGAATGACATAAGCCGGACTGATGCCTGTCTTTGAAGTTTTACTCGTACTCTGGCGTTAGAGCAGGATTATTGGTGTGTTCTCTGTAGAACAAATGGGCTGGAGGAGATCGGTGATTCCTCCAACTGCAAATGAGTTCGACTGGGGTGTAAAACATAAACAAAAACAGCACCCACGGGTGCTCAGTCTTCCTCAAACGCACCTTTGTTTGTGCGTGTGTGTCTGTGTCTGTGTGTTCCTGCAAGTACATGTGTGCTTATCTGTGCGCGTAGGCACACGCGTGTGCAGGTGCTTTGTGTGACAGCGTCTTCCTTTTTTACAAGCAGTGCAGGCTCAGATCTCTGCCTTCTTTAAAAGGGCTTGGATCAAGACGATTCCGTCGTTTTGAAGGAACCGAAAGTTTCAGTCACAGTAGTATATTTATTTATTTCTTTGTTTCTCTATTTCGGTGAGCCAGCGCTCTGTCCTGTCCTTCGGTATTTGCAGGACTGATTTACACACTGGCTGAGATCCAGCGCTTTGTTACACTGTGAAAGGTGATCCTGTTCCAGTGCTGGGTTCTCCAGCCCCTCTGCGGGGGGCAGACCTTTGGGGAACGGGCGAATTGGGGCGACATTCCAGACGTGGCCCTGCGTAGGTTTGTGTATGTATCTGTGTGTTTGGTGTGTGCATGTAGGCATGCATTTGTGTAGGGTGAATGTAGAGTGTGTGTGTGTATGTGTGTGTTTGTGTAGCTGGGTGTGTGCATATATAGTGGTGTGTATATTGGTGTGCGTGTGTGTGTGCATATATATATATGTGTGTGTGTGTGTGTGTGTATGTATGTGTGAGCAGGCTTGTATGTGTGTGTGTGTGTGTGTGTGTATAATTATAGGTGGATTTGTGTATGTATAGGTGTATGTGTATGGGTATGTTTAGGTGGATGTGTGGGCATGTATACATAGGTGTGTGTATGTATAGGTGTGTGTGTGCATGTGTTTGTGTATGTATAGGTGGGTGTGTATAGGAAGATTGTGCCCATGGTACAAGATTAATTCCGCGCTGCCAGCACTGTCAGGTTTTGCATTGGGTCGCGTTTCATCGTGCCGACAAACAACTGCTCCGCAATCGGCTCTGCGTGCCTCTGCTGTTGTAAAATCTAAGTCATCATGTCCCTGTCCAATGATCTAAACAACATTAAAAAAGGTTGTCTCTACAAGACAGCATGTATTATTTATAAGCGGCAGAATGCTATCCGGGTTGTGTTATTATCATCGCCTTGTCTCTGCCTTTGGTGGCTCTGGTCTGTTGACGGATCCCAACACCCATGGGGAGGTGGGAAAGTAAGATTCCACACGCCACAGAGGAACTTCAAAAACCCGGCAAATTATTTGTTCGACTGCAACCAAAATGAAGTGTAACATTCTGTAATAGATTAAAAGCAGCTCTGTGCAAAGAAAGCAGCGAAAACAAAAGAGGATGGCAGACAAGGATTTTTAAAAAGGACAGTGACTGTGCTGACAATTGAGCTATAATATCATGTCCTTTATGAATAATTAATTTGATGGCACAGAGCACTCAGAAGTTAGATTAAATTAGTTCTGCCATGTCTAAAAACTTAGATATGCTTCATTAGCGGATGAGGAGGGGGTGGGGACGGTCTGTGGAAACGGTTTTGTCGATTCAGAAGTGCATTGAAAATGATCAACAGTCAGATTGTCACTGCAAAGGAAGTTATTTATTCCAACAGGAAACATGGGATGCATAGGTACGCTTACCTCACCGCACCGCTGCGTCTCTCGTTTACTCTTTTGTGTGACTAAATAAAAGAATTAAAGATGTTTTTCCATTCACATCAGGTTGTTTCTCTCGCTGTTTGTATTGGCTAGCATCAACTCCCTACCCAGAAAACTATGCCTTTTCTACAGGTAGAGTTGCGGTTGGTGCTCGTATATAAAGGGTGTATAGGGTAAAATGTAGTTGAGCAATTGGGTTTCAGCTTACCATGGGATAAAATTACACTAATTCGAGTAACTGATTGCTAAGCTTCTGGTTGACAATATACAGCAATTCTCTGGCTAATTGCCGAAGAAATTCGAGTTGAAAATTGTGGCGGGTCGTCATTGAAATATAGCGTGAGTGCCAGTTTTAGGCAGACTGTTGTGTTTGTCCTCGTATTCTTGGGAGAAGCAACGTTAATTCAAGTAACACAGCATAATACTGAAAGTGTTCACCTGTAACATCATGGCTTCTGGTGCATATTTAACATATAAACGTTACCAAAACACTACATGTGTTTTGGTAACGCTCACTGAAATGCTAAGTGAAGTCCATAGATAAAACAGAGCATGGGACCATATTGTGTAAATACAATGTGTTTTACATCAAAGTCAGTATTCATTTTATCTGAGTATTGACTGAGTATTGGCCAGCCTACAGGAATATGCATGCACTGAAAAGTGGAGCTTTCCTCTGCTGAAAGACATTAAACACCATGACCTGTACCTTGGCATTGATTGGATGTTGATTTCGAGGTACTTAACATTGATCAAAGTGCCTGGAACGGCCATTTTGTGGCCAGTCTGTCTTGAGAGGTTCTCATGAGCTCACGTTGACATGGTTTTGTACGGCTTGTCACTGGGTCATTGGTGGTACCATTTTTCAGCACTTATCATCAGTTGAGTGTCAGTTTCATCAATTCTTAATTTGTATGTTGATATTAGAATTTTTTTGTATCTGTTTATTGCTCGCTTAGAATTAAGCAGATATGATATTTTGTCATCATAATTTAATAAGATGCAAGCCACTAATTAATTTGGAGCCATTTTGGGTTTTTCATCTCACCATATTGTTTTCTCTCGCACTCAAAAGTTGATGTGTGCGTGATTGGCCATATTGTCGGTGGGGGTGGGGGGGTGTGAGCCAAGGCTAAAGGGAACTAAATATAGACACACACGCACATGCACATTATGTGTGTGTGATAGACACAAGAGCCTAACCAGTCAAACACACACTGAGAAAGTTAACACAAACACAACAAGCTCAAATCCCATCCATGTCCTACATCCTATGTTCACTGCACCTATCTAGCCAAAAGACTTGCTTGTTGTGTACATTTTAGCACTGTTCAGTCCCAGCCAATCTCCTACCTGCTCTGCTAAATGTTTTATGTAACTTGCCTGTGGTTCAATCTGCCTTGAGGACACACACCTGTAACACCCCAGTACAGTAGATGGCAGCACACACAAATTGATAGTCGCTGCAGTGTAGAATTTAGGACGTATTCAATGTCATTAGTAAAACTAGAAAAATCATTATGTGACAGCCACTGTAAACTCTAAAATATGAGCGGTAGAACCGGCTGTACCCACAAACCAGTTCAGCTAGTTTTTCATTCCGTTGTTTAGCTGGAGAGAAATAATAGCCATGGAATGAGAGATCACCTGAAGGTAAAGCCATTGGATGAGCTCCACCAGCACAGCTAATAGGCCATAACATGCTGTGGGCTGAGAGAGGAATCCACACACTTGCCTATGGCCAGTTGTGAAATAAAAACAAACGATTACCCAGCATTCAAAAAGGTGCAATGTGAAAGCGAACATCAAGTGAAGGCATAGTGCACCTCTATAGGTTTCTTGTCAAAAGGAAAAAATAATCTGCATGTTCCTTTAAAATATGATATATACATATATATATATGTCTATATCTGTTTATATATATTTAAATAAATGCTCATATCAACATAAAGCACAGTATATCATAATCAACTTACACTGCAGTAAACCATTAGACCAATCAGTGTTCTGGTATTGTCTTAAATTTCTGGATTTCTATGACAAACTACTGTGTGTGGGGGGACCATCTACGTACTATTGAAATCTCATGTTACCAGTCAGAAACAGTTGAAAATGGCCACCAACATGTATCAGGGACACACGTATGTGAGCTGTTCATGTATGACAGCTGATTCACACCATGATTTAGCTCATCGCTTGCTCGTGATCAGTCGGGATCGGGTAGATCCGCAAGTAGGATTTTGTTTTTCGTCACAAGCATCTCAGATGGTAACAGGGCTGCATGTGTAACTCCACTCCTGACAAAAATAGGATAGGTGAAGCACACACACAAGGCAATTATTAAGTAATTTGATTCTTTGGTGGTCGTAATTTTAACTGAGGGAGAAATACTAGCGCAACAAATGTATTACCTTACTTAATTGTTGATATTCTTCCTATCTGCCATTTTGGAGGCAATGTATTGGACTGGCACCAACACTTTCAAAATGGAATGAATTAAGTTGCAAGAACAAGAAACCCTAGTAAACTTAATCTGGTAATGTAATGTTATTTTTGTGGGAAAGAGTGTTTTTTTTGTTGTTGTTGTTTTTCTCCACCCAGTGACTTATTGCAAGTTTTAAAAGTTCGGTTGGGATATGAATTACAAGTTCTATGGAGAATAAGGGTGAAAATAATATTGGCAAATTAGCTATAACCAGAGGAAAGTGGTCTCGCCAAGTTACTGCTATATGAAAGGATGAGTTCGAACAGCTAGGTAGCTGAAATGAAAGTTAAGCTAGCGAGCTCGCAGATTATGATTTATTATATTGTGATTGGCTGATTGTTATTGTAGGGAAAAAAAAATTTGGTATGTATGGAGATATCAGTGGGGTAGCAAACTAGTTGTATTCTGGTTGCCTTTCCAGCGTGGTCGTAATACTGCCAGTTCAGAGTTGATTTGAAGCCTTGCACTTCACTCAGTTCTCGCCAGTGTATTCATGTCACACTGGCGTTCACCATCGTTTCACATTAGCTTGTTGCATCTATAGCTGAGACAAAGAAGTGGGTTTCCTTTATTTTGACTCTGCGCCAGAATGAATTTCACGTCTGACCCTGACTCAAATCTAATACCAATGACAGCGCAAGACTGACGATTGTAGAATGACTTAAATGGGCTTGTGTGGGATGTCTGTCGCTGTTTTGATCGCTGGTTAGCTACATTATGAGAGTAGCCGGTTTATGAATAAGATGACAGCAGGCAACATTTATGTAAATAACGTAAGCCAGTATGGGATTCTCATTCTTTGGAAAATGTATTCTGAGGTGTTTTTCAGAGCTTTGGAGTTATGAGCCACTTCAATCCATAAGAGGACAGTGTGTTGTTAACATAATGACTTAGACTTTTGTTCTGTCAGTCATAGGCCATTTTCTTGTGCTGTATAAAAGTTCTGGCCACCTTTAAGTAATAAGAAAATGTAATGTGTGCCCGACCATAGTTTTACAAAAGCTTATTATGCCAGTTATGACTGAACCCTCTGAAAAGACTGAGAACACCTTGAAAGTGCGTAAACACATATGCACACCCAATCGTTCGCATCCAGACGCATACAAAAGCACACACTGACACTCAGTCGCTATTGATTTTTTTTCTCATTGTGTGAAAATATTATGTATCTAAATCGTAAGAAAAAACACATTAATTGTGCGCAGACATTGCTTACTTATTGACATGAGCTGTGCGCGCCAACATTGTTAGCGTCCGCGTCGGGCTTCAGGTTCAGGGCTTCACCGTCTCAGTGACACCTCAGTGAATTCATGGGTTTGTTTTTGTGTGAAAACATGGCAGGAAAATATTACAGTATAAAAGTAGCTGACATCTTATTTAAGCATAGCATTCATCCTTTCACAAATGAAGGCCTTTATTTCCTTAATAGATAGTGAAACACAATCAACGCTACTGTGAGTTTCTCCTCTTAAGCTCAGCGCTTTAGGTAAAGGGGCATAGGGCGGAAGGGAAGGGGGAGTGGAAACACACTGTATGAGATGGCTGCACCCAACAGCAGCTCTCCCATGGACCTGAGAGACAATGTAGACTCACCAAATGAGAGATTATTTATTTATTTGCTTAGCATACGCCAGGGGGCAACTTAACCGTGCTTACATTTTTTTTTTTTTTTTTTTTTTTACATATAATCTGTTTGTACAGCTGGATATTCACCGAGGCGGTTCAGGTTAAGTACCCCGCTCTAGGGTACTGCAGCAGTGGCCCCACTGGGGGGATTTGAACCTGCAATCTTTTGGTTACCAGCCCAGTTCCCTAACCACTGAACCACTCAAACGAACAACCTCTCGTTCTCATTATTGTGTTCCTCGCAGTGCTCGTGACCGTGGGTTGATTGAACTGAGCGACGCATTGGTCTGACATAGCTCTCATTAGCTAACCACAGCCCAGGTTTGCGAAATGATTGATCTCCACCGTAGCCCTGAAGGCACAGTATTGATAGGGGCCCAAACAGACACATGCACATTCCCACACAGACACACACACACACACACACACACACACACACACGTAGATACACACAGAGATTCTCCATTCTCCTGAGCAAAAACATTTAATATTTAAATAGAGGAGTGATCTGTTACAGACTACACTGCGGGGAGTACAGTCTATCCCTGTTAATATTTGTCATTTGTAGTCTCGTTGTAATAATATTAGCACAGTTGGCACAGACACAGCTTCCAGAGCAATGTGTGTGTTTGAACAGTGAATGATAACAAACTCTTCAGTATTACTAATTAACATGATCCTTCAGCATATTGGAACATGATATTCATATTTTATGTCATGTGGAGGGGTAAATAAAAAAATAGAAAAATCTGTTTGGGGAAATGCATTTGTGTTTTAAAATGGAGCCCTGCAAGAGGGTTTGGTTGGATCCACCTCACAAACTTGACAGACAGGACTGATTGACAAGCACTCGTCCCGGCCAATCAGAAGGCTTCCCCTGATGTGCGTTTGGAGATAGGCTGCACTCATGTGTATTAATGATTTCAAAGTTTCAAGGAAAGAATCTTAAGTATTTGTAGCTGTCAGCTTCTGTCAGCTCTTTATGAGGTAGCAACGCTGAAAAGATCTTTTTATTAGATGCAAACTAATGTTTGATGTCTTGGTTTTACGCCCTCAATTTCCGTTCTTGCTAAATTACTGCCGACAGTCCTTTTCCCTGAAGGTTGTTTGTTTGTTTTGCAAGGATACATATTTTACACATCATGTTCAGATCCATTTCTCCTTCCTATTATGCTCTAATTTTCTGAATTTCTACAAGATACAAGCAGGGGATATTTTTAAGACTCTAAAAAAAGATAATATTGATATATTTATTTGCCTTTAAATAGGAAACGAAATGTTATTTTTAAAATAAAGTCTGTGGGATGAATATGCCAGTGAGATTTATTATTTTATTTTATTTTTTTTTACTTTTCAACAGCTGTGTGGTTTGCTTGGCTGTGCGATGGAGTTTGGTCCCCAGGTTGTGGAGTAGTGGGCAGTTTGCTAGAGTTTGGCCCCCAGGTTGTGGAGTAGTGGGCAGTTTGCTAGAGTTTGGCCCCCAGGTTGTGGAGTAGTGGGCAGTTTGCTAGAGTTTGGCCCCCAGGTTGTGGAGTAGTGGGCAGTTTGCTAGAGTTTGGCCCCCAGGTTGTGGAAAAGTGGGCAGAGTGCTGGAGTTTGGCCCCCAGGTTGTGGAGTAGTAGTTACCTATGTGGTTACTGACCTTAAATGATGATCTTGCACCGTATTTGTTTTTCTCTACAAACTTTTGTTATGCTCCTTTAACTTGTCATCAATGCCAGTGCTCAACCAATAGTTTGTCTCATCATGTGCCGCCCTTATGACTGCGATTGTTATGCTTTGTAAATGTGTCCGCTGTGCTATTGTTAGCCATGTGGTTGTAATAAACCCCTCTGCAGCAGAGCCCCTGTAAGAAACATTAACATCACCAAGATAGCCTTCCTGTGTCCGGTGAATAAAGTGAGTCTACTTATCATGCACTTATAATATGATAGCTGTGGTTACCTTTCTTAAATCTGCTTTTGACTGTTGTAGAAAGCTTCAGATAATTTTATTTGTACTTAGTGATAAAATTATATTCCACAACCAGACTGTAGTCATTCTTCGTTGGCTAAGCTACTCCGGAATGAACTACCTCATTAAACCTTCTCATTCATGGTTACATTTACCTGTGGGGATTTAAAAGAGCCATTTAGTTCACAGGTACAATAAGTAATTACAAATGTATAACAAATGTATAGCATGGATATTAGAGATTTGAATGTGTAAGAATAATACCTTACAACAAATTTGTGTTCTGAGTGTGGGATATTTAGCTTCTCTGGTTCTCTGCCTTCTCTCTGTTTGTGTAGTTTGATGTGCAGCTGTATCATAGAATAATCTCCAGTCTTCAGTAAGTGTTGCAGTCTGTGATACACACTTGTCTCTAATAAGCGCCTGGGGCATTTGGTTGTGGCAGCAAATAAACACTCTGGCGATCACCGGAGGTTTTACAGTAGCAGAAATAAATCACCTTCACTCCTGTCCTGGCTCTGTCTCCATTTACTTTTTAAGGCTTTGTCTCCAAATAGTGCTGAAAAAATTCATTTCCTGTCTGTCTGTTGGCGTTATTTGGAAGGGGGTGGGTTGTAATTAGAGAGTGGAAGAAAAACCTCCGATTAACGAATTAAATGTTATTCTATTTGTTGAAGTTTGCCGGCAGTGGGTGAGGAATGGAGTAAATTGGTGTCAGTGTGCGCGGTCCTGAACTCCGCAAGGACCCGTCAAAACATGCAAATTACAGTGACAAGAGGCTCTCACGCCGTCTCTTTGACAAACACAATTAAGGTGTTTCAATTTAGAGTCCATAATAAAGACAACTGCAGGACTCCCCAAGGCCCCCGCTAATTGTGTAGATTGCTTTTTAAGCTTTGAATAGTTTTATTGGATAATGAACTGTTAAGAAGTGTTAGATCTCTCTTCTTTTGGCGGAGTTTACAGATAGGCGATGAGACAGGCCTGAGGTGTGGTGTTGTACAGATAATTAAAAGGCAGATTTATGTTACGCGCTTTGATCTGGCTGTCAACTTTTGATTAGAGCCGTAAAATTCTTTAATCAAGTGTAATGTTGTTATTAACGTTCCTAACTGTTAAAAAAGGAGACGGGGGAACGTCATGTTTCCTGGAGTCCGCAGCCTTCATCTCGATACTTCCTCTCTGTGAAGTTTTTATGTGGATAATAAATTGTCGGCAGCGGGTGATTAGAAAAAGAAGATGTTCTAAAGCGTTTACCTCCCGCTACAGCTGACAACTTCGTAAGGCGGGTTTTTTTTCTATCTTTCTTTCAAGGTATGGAGCGCCAGAAAGAGAATGAACCTTCCTGACTCTGTCTCTATGGATGCATCTTAATCCAGTTCCCCTGATTTAAAAAATACAACACAACCACACAAACTAAGTGGGAATAAAAGTTGGTGCTACTACAACTAGAATTAATCGTAAGAGAGATTCTGTAAGAGTTCAGAAGGTGTTATGATGAAACTTGAGAGGATAAATCTGTAACTGCACGTACGCTTAACTGCAGAAAACCCCCTGTTTGAAACTGGTCCGGTCGTTGATTGACAGTTTGGGAAGCGTTGGGTGGCATAGTGCATAGATAGCTGTTTGTGGAGCTCTTTGTGGGTTTTTATTACTGTGTAACTTTGTCTTGTGATACAGCGGTCATGTGATGGTATTTATGGAATGGAATTGTAGGAATCCATATACAGTTGGCCCTCCCATATCGCGGGGGGTGGGGTGGGGGGTGGCGGCTCCTTACCCCCTGCGATGTGGGAGGGTCAACTGTATATGGATTGGCAAGGAGGCGCTTGCCAGTCATGGGGCTGACAGCTCAGTCCCCCACGATATGGGAAACCTGCGTAAAAATGTGTGTATATTTATGATATTAGACAATAAAATACATTAATATTATTAATATATTTTATGCATTTATGACGAACTAAACTTTTTTACGCTTCCTTTACTTTTCGTCTGCTACGCACATCGTCTGCAGCGCTACATGTTTTCCTGCACAAGGCCGCAAAGCTCGCAAACGATTCCCATTTAGTAGTTTGTTGCCGAAAATCGAAACTGCGATGTGGAAAGCCGCGATGTGGGAGGGTCAACTGTACATTATGTTTCATGAGACTGTGTTCGTGTGAGTGTGTGTGTGCTGTCGCCATTTCCTACCCATTTCGTGTGTGTGTGTGTGTGTGTGAATGAATTTATATATGTATATTTACACATGTGCGTGCGTGTGTGAGAGATAGAGAACGAGAGAGAGAATATATGTATATACGTGTGTGTATAAACACATTTGTACCAGTTCTGAAGCTGTGGTCCCAGCCAGGCGTCAGACACACACGTTTTTGGATTTGCATTTTGGATTTTGGAGAGCTGGAGGAGAGGGGCCGTGTGTCAGTCCACCCGTAGATGCAAATCCACATTTTTTTAATGTAAGAGTCTGCAAGCTGCCGGACCCGCTGCAGGGCTCTGTGCGGAAGGCAATCACTGTAGTGGTGAAAGTCCATTAGTCTCAATTTGGATGGTTCAGTAAAACTGGTTGATTAACTCCAGGCAATTAGCTCACAGACGCACCCCCCCCATCCATCCATGGTGTTTCAAGGGTGGCTGTGTCAGTAATATTTAATACATTGTGTCCACTTTTAATTCACTTCTACTGTGACATGAACAATGTTAAAGGAATCTGGACTGACATATGGAGGGACTGTCAGAGCGGGTGGAAGTCTACTGTGTGTGTGTGTGTGTGTGTGTGTGTGTTTGTGTGTGTGTGTGTGTGTGTGTGTGTGAATTTTTAAAACTAGTGCTCGACTGGTGTGTTTCTGGCATGGTTCACTCTTTAAGGCGTTGCAGTGTTAAACCCTCCATGCGAATCAATAGGAAACACAAATGTCTGCACGTCCGAAGGGGGCCGAGGAAATGAGTCTGTTCTCACCCCCATCTGAACAAATCGCTCTATTAGCCTCCAGCAGCCGCGTCATCTGTACCTATTAGACCTGTGTCTCATCCCACCACAACCCATCGTCTGGTCCGCCTCGTGTGCACACGTCGTCCGTAATCAGCGTTTTAAAAAAAAAAAACGGCCTGAGAGGATCCCCGCAGTCTCTGAGAAAGGGCCGCAGCAGAAAAAAAAAAAAAAAAACACAGACATTTCCACATGATGAATGGATAAAGTTGACTAGCCGGCTAATAAAGATTTGTCTTAATCAAGTGTGATTTGTCAGAACAGGAGCGTGCGGAGGTCAGGGCAGAGGCAATGAATAAAACAGCGTTCGGCAGAGGGGGCGGAGGGAGAGGGAGACGAAAGCTCTGATAAATATACTGTGATTACCCAATGCTAATATATATTCAAAGGGGCGGATTCTTGCCTGGTCAGCCGCAAAGATGCTGAGCCCGTCTCCGGCCGGATTGTTAAAGATTTCTCTTCCACTCGACCTCTTTTGAGCGCCGTGTGTACGCGCCCGCCCCTCCGTTCAGAGACAAACGATCAGCCGATTCAGCGTTTCGTAATTTTTTATTTTTTTTTGCGTTGTCGTTAATGAGGGGATCACTGGGCCCTCTTGTTTAATTGCTGGTAATTAAGGCTGGCGGTGCTGCCCTCTCCGTTGAAGAGGAGAACAGGGTTGCCTGTCCTGTTAGAGAAGGCGTTCTGGTCCAGAGCAGGACACCAGTCAAGGAGGGGGGTATCGGGGCAGTTGGGGTGGGGGGTGGGGGTGGGGCTGTTGTGTTTGTGTTTGTGCACGTACGTCAGTTCTTACATGCATGTCTGTACATGTTAGTAAACATACACACACACACACACACACATACACACACACTTTCAGGCTTCTCAGGGCCTGTTCACAGTTCATAAAAAGCGCCTTTGATAGTAAACTTTCAGAACTGCAGAAAGACAGACGGACTAGGAAAGACAGACAGAGAGACAGACAGGGGGTGAGAGAGTAGAAAGAGAGGGAGAGACAGACAGACAGACAGACAGACAGACAGACAGACGGAGCCCAACACTGGCAGTGGAGAGATGGAATACAGGCAGCTCCTGTAAAATTGATGATGTCTCCAATTATTTGTGTCCACGGGGGGGTGGGGGGCAGAGGGGGGGGGGGGCTGGTCTCCCGGAGCAGCAGCTGTGCTCCTGTGAGTATTCGCCCCCACCACTGCGGGCTCCACTGATGCTAATCCACGAAGCCGAGGTCTGTCCCAGCGTGCGCACAGGCATGCGCGGAAACACATATATGAGAAACACAAACGGTTTGTACAAGACTGGCCACTCATACTGACCCATGAATAGAAAGAGGCTAAATGGTTGCAGTAACTCAGAGCAACAGCGCTTAACACTCAGGCCCTGCAGCGTTCCTGCAGCCATTGCTCAAACAACAGCCTCGCTGACACCTGAAATCTATGGTTTTTGTGGGGACGTGGGATGGGTGATTTAGTTTCACACTCCTACAGGGACTTCAGCTGTGGTAAGGTGGGACTCACATTATAACGCGATAAGCTCTCATTTACTACCCTTAATGTCACCATTGGGGTGTGTCACTAATAGACTGAAATTACAGTGAAGAATTAGCATCAAATAAAGTTCCAAACTGAGAGGAATGAACACAGGAGAGCATGTAGGTCTTTATAAAGGAACCAATCTTATCTTCTCCTCTTCTGTGGATCCGGCTGTAATTCCCTGGGCAAAACAGGGAACAGCCAGAGACAATCCCGCCTGCTGTTTTCCGATTCGCATCACCAAATTGGCAGTTCCTCAATGCTTGACTGGAAACGTAAGATTCAGTTAAACCATGCAAGTATAAGTCTTTCCTTATATTTTTTTCTTCATGATTGTAATTTAACGTATATCCCTACCGTCAGTGCTACAAACTAACATTAGGTCCCCTGGGGGACATGTGTGTGTGTGTGTGTGTGTGTGTGTGTGTGTGTGTGTGTGTGTGTGTGTGTGTGCTTGTGCATGGTTTTTTTTCTATAACAGGAATTACATCTCAACATGTTTAGGGTTTCTGTTTTAATATTCATGTTGGATAGAGCTGTCCCTAGTGGGAAAACTAGGAACTACAATGGCTGATACTTGATTGATACCACAAAAAGTTTGGAGATTTATTTCCCTCAGCAGAAAAAATAACAATTACCTTTTACTACCAGGAGAATCTGCTGTATGTGTATAAAATTAAATGACAGGAGGAGAACAGTTTCATATAGTTTTACAGACATAGAGAAATTGTGGTATGCAGGGGTGTACTGTATGGCTTTTGGCAGCTTTTTATTTCTTGTAACTGCATCATAATCAGTATGTAAGATGGTACTGACATTGTTTTAAAGTTATTTCAAATAAAAAAAAAAAAAACGATGGAAATAAAAATGGCCACTCCATCAGTTCATATGTGTGTTACCAGCGTGTGTACAGAATGTGTTAGAGACTCTTAACTCTCCGTGTTCTGTGGAACAGGGGCAGAAAGATCTGAGATGGCGAGTGTCAAAACCTCTCCTTTCAAGGAGATTTCAAGTGGAAGCTCCTGCGTATGTTTCCTATGAAACATTTTCAGTACGTCCCAGTAACATTTTACAGAAACAGGGCCTGCGTGGACTGAAAGGCCCTCGGTGGGTATGGGTAGTGTAGTTTTTCTGTTATTTAAATAATTTTAATCAGTGACTGACAGCACATGCTAGTTCCGCCATTGAAGGCCCCACTGAGCTTTCGTCTCTCCTCACCAGGGGTCAGACATTACCGTCTATACCCTTTCACCCATCCGTACGTTGTGCTGTCCTGGGAATCGAACCCACAACCTCCCGTTTGCGCGCCACCCTCCTCAAACCGCCTCGGATCCTCGAATCGCACGGCCAAATTAAAGGCATGAATTAAGAACGTCATCGGTAATGAAGATTTTCCCTCCCTCATATTTGAACAGGATGGTTTTTAAATGGTCTCTAGGGGCTGAGCTCTTTAGGCAAAGCGGAAGCCTTCTCCACACGCAACCCAGCTCCAGGCCTACCGTCCAAACCACTTAAATTGTTAATTGGTGCTTTAACGGGGGAGGAGGTTATGCATATAGAATATATTCATTGCTAATGTAGGAGTGTGTCGGACCTGCGGCAAGTTGGAAATCCTCTCTCTCTCTCTCTTTTTTTTTTTTTTTTTTGCATGAAATGAGCTTGTTTTTTTCTTGGTTACTGTCCACAAACACCTGTATATGGTTACTTTTTTGCCAGCCAGTTTGTTAAACCAAATACAGGTTTGGTAGCTGAAGTGCTTCTGGAAGTTTCCTGGATTGTTTTGATAATTAATTAAATCCAAGACTGTTGTGATAACAAGATGGTTGCAACATTGTAGTGTGGACTGTAGACTGGCACTCAGACAGTGTAGTGTGGACTGTAGACTGGCACTCAGACAGTGTAGTGTGGACTGTAGTCTGGCACTCAGTGTGGTGTGGACTGTAGACTGGCACTCAGACAGTGTAGTGTGGACTGTAGACTGGCACTCAGACAGTGCAGTGTGGACTGTAGTTTGGCACTCAGACAGTGTAGTGTGAAGTTTAGACTGGCACTCAGACAGTGCAGTGTGAACTGTAGCCTGGCACTCTGACAGGGCCTGTAGCTGTATTGGCTCTGGCCTTTAGTGACACAATTGGCAAATTTAGGGATTCTTGGGGGAAGAAATAGAAATAAAATTGTAACTAAATTAATTTAAAAATGTTTAAAATTGAAAACTTTCTATAGACAGGATAACCATACCCATTAAAAACCTGCTTCATCACGATCAGCTTTGAGAAGTAATGGCAAGAGTCAGAGTATTGCAGACAGAGACTACGTCTTTGCTGTCAGGTTTCTTGTCTTCCTCAAATATCCTAATGAATAAGGAGTTAAATGATTATGGTATCTATATAGACACTGAATACAGGAAAAGGCATGAAAACAACCTATTTCGTAATGTCAGCCCCCAGATGTTAGCTCTTCAGTGGTCCCAGAGACACTCTCCATCTGGCTGCAGAACTTTTTGCCAGACCATCTTATCACACTGAAGAAAAGAAGTTCTAGACTTTGGTCCGATTCTCAGCCAGCTGTTCGCAGAAGTGTGACACATTTAAAACACGCCTCTTTGTTATTCAACCGCCCTCCTTAGTCTCAAAGTTTACGGTCTCCGAGCAACATTATTCCCTACCCAGCTAGCATGGCCAGAGCTTTTGTTGAGAATACCCCGAAATGGAATCGGGAATTACACCGGTGAGAAGGTTGCTACAAGAATGACAAATAGCTCTCGGCAGACCTTCCTCCATCATAAGAGCTCCCGTTCGATCCTCCTGTGCGGTCATTAATTCTAGTTTTACTGAGAAGTCTTTTCCTTGCTCTAACTTGTTTTTCTGTCTCTTTCATAACAAAACTCCCCATATACTCTCCATACATCTAGGACTGGTTTTTGATTTTTTTTTCCCAGGCAATGGTTGAGTCATTTCTAATAGCCCCAGTCCCTTAGCGTTCCATACAAGTTAGTCCGAAGTAGATTACAACCCTGTTTTCATCAGGACAGGCATAGCAGTGCCTGATTTGAATCGCTGCCTCCACCTGTAGACCCACTTTGACTTAGATAAAGTGATTCCTTTGAAAAGTATCACAATGTGGACAGTTCCCCAGTCCAAACCCCACCATGTTACCAGGCTAATGGCAGAGGTACATAAGTCTGGGACGACAGGCTAGACTGGATTTCAAGCACGATCTCAATTTTTGTCCCAAAACTAAATGATTTTCAGAGAGAGTGTTAATTAAAACGAGTTTTGAGCACAGTCCTGGTTTTTTACAGTGTGATTAGGCAGCACAAACAACCCCTCATTTACTTAAGCGCTCAACTTCATCCCCGTCGAGCAAACCAGTCTGAGGCTACTCTCCTCCCCCGGCACTGTGTCTCTATCCGAGTTCCACCTTGAGGCGGCAGTGCGCGCGCTGCTAAACATGCCTTCCCAGGGGGCGGACGGGGCATTATGGGAACATCAATTTGTGGTCAGATATGGAAGGGAAATATTTATCTTAGGGGTACTTGGCAAGGGGCGCTGAAATCTGAGCCTGTGATGAATTTAACAGGCTTCGGCTGGGAGGCCTCTTCATCACATTTTGATGGGTTTTACAGCGGGCGAAAAAAAGAAACCTTTTAATTTTCCGAATTCCTGAGTGCGTCTCACCTCCACCAGCCACACGGCTGGTCGTGGTCACTGTTGTTGTTAGCAAGTTAATAATGTTTTTGCTTTTAATGCTACATTTCTGAGTAATTATTAATATTAATAAAACATAATAATAATGCTTATTGTCATAAGTCTCGCTTGAAATATTTGAATTGAGATAAGTAATAAAAAAGTTATGGAATGTGTGTGGGAAAAGTAATGGAAAATAAGCCAAAAATTAATCATTCCTTTTTTCTACCGTGATTGGCATGTCCAGTGCAATAATAATTGTCATGGTAACCATTTTCCCTGCTTAGCAGACCTTGTTATCTTGAGCAGTTGCGTATGTTGTGCCCTGTGTAACCCACACATCCCCAGCCTTACCAGATTCAGATTATTGCACACAGGGAATCCAGCATATATCCTGCTGGCCCATAATGCATTGCTGTAGATCCCAAGTCCCTCCGCGCCCCAATGTTCTTACTGTAACTCCACAGTTCTTACGCTGGCTGAGCCAGGCTGCAGGCCCTGACAGACTGACTATGCTGTTCTTACTGAGTTTATATTTGACTGTTAGGTATTGGTAGAATTAGCAGTTTGCTGCATGAAGTGCAAATGTTTTTAACATACTCTTTGTTGTATTATGATGTATTGTGTAAGAGAAATACTTTCTTTCGATGTTGATCAGTGACTGAATGTTGTATTGAGATGTATGTCTTGAGGGACTGTCCACAGGGAATAATTTGGTATGATTTTAACACAGCATCCCCTTACATGTTCCAGTAAGAATTTAAGGGTTTATTTTGGAGAGTCTTATCTGCTGGTCAGTCTGTGAAGGGCTCTGAGTTATTTTTGTGCTCGCTGTTGTGTCTGTGTCTCTGTGTTGCTCCGCTGTGTGTCTCTGTGCTGCTCAACTGTGTGTCTGTGCTGCTCAACTCTGTGTATCTGAGCTGCACAGCTGAAAACCATCGTAAAGATCAGTGTTAGATCTTGTCCAGTAAGTACACATGTTTCAGACACAACCAGGACAGATGTGCACTTTTTGTTGCCCTTTTCATGTTATTATTATTATGACTGTTATTATTAATCTCTGGACTCAATCTGTTAATCTGAGCTATCCATCATGTGTCTATCTGACTGCTTTATTTAATCTGTGAATTCCTCAATCTGTCTAATCTCTGATGAGGAATTAATGAAGGTAGACTCGTACCCTTCCATCCATCAAGGGAGGTGGGGCGACACTTCTGCACCGCCGTTTCCCTCCTTTCTTCTCTTTTCATGCATGTTGTAGTTTTGTTTTTGTTTTCCTGCCAGATGTGGCCTATTCGTATCTCTTCCCCAACATGCCCAGAGCAAGTCTGTGCTTTGAGTAGAGCACCTGTATAACACTGCGCAGCCATGAGTGGAGTGTTTATTTTGGATTGCTCAATGGATTTGCAAAGCTTCCTTTGATCCAAATCTCTCGAACACACCCGCCCTCCACAACTAATGTGGCTGCTGTTAAGGGTGTATGTACGTGTGTGTGTGTGTGTGTGTGTGTTTGTGTGTGTTTTGAGCAATACCCAAAATACTTTAAAAATTCGACAGAGGGACACGTCTTTGCACTATTGCGAAAGAATGTGCTGGAAAGTCGTCTGCATTCGGCGCAGAAAGAAGGCCAGGAACAAAATCAGACAGAAGCCTAAGAAAGCAGATCAAAGAAAAATGTATCATTCAAGTCAATATAGAAAAAAAAGCAAATGTGCTTTGGATGTCCTGCATTCCTGGTGTGTTTGCTCCCAAACACTCACTGTACTGTTTGCACATCAGACACAGAAAGTAATGCAGGTTTTCAATCATCGTTAGGCATGTTAAGCCAATGAATGTAATACTTACATTCATCGGCCAATGACAAATGTTCCAGTCTGTCCAAAAACATATAATATTTTTAAGTGTAGCATCCAAAATCAGACAAAGCACCGTTCTAAATATACAGGCTTCAGCTTAAATTCAGTTCACTGAAATTTGTGACGTCAACTTTTACACAATTGCAAATATATAGGTCCAAGAAAACAACATTTTAATGTAAATTTGAGAAGTTCAAAAGGCAATCTGTCAATCACATTTTTTTAATATTTAAGAGGAAATCATGGCTGCAAGTGAGGTTTGGTGTCAAAAAAAAAGAGAGGGTCTTTCATTTGATACGTTTTTGCGGTGTACCACCTATCCTACATGCCAACAGAGCTTGTGATGGGTGGGCATGTGTTTGACGGGCTCGTTAAGGTAGAACAGATCTTGGCTCGATGTTGAGTCACATATTAAAATCTAGGGCAAAGGAAACTCTTTCATTTGATTTGCTTTTCATATGTATGGTGCCTTGCCCTCCCGCCAGTACAGATCCCCAAACACAATGCAGAATCACATTTTTCCTCATTTTACAAAAATCTGTCTGTTAATTTAGAGTCCATAGATTTAATATATCTCAATTTGGTCATCATAGCGATGATGAATCATGCTCTCCTTTAACCCAGCAATACTCAATACATTTAACACTTTGCTGTCCCATAACCCTGCACTGCTGAACACATTTAACACTTTACTCTCCCATAACCCAGCACTACGGACCACATTTAACACTTTACTCTCCCATAACCCAGCACTACGGATCACATTTAACACTTTACTCTCCCATAACCCAGCACTACGGACCACATTTAAAACGTTGCGCTCCCATAACCCAGCAACACTGAACGCATTTAACACTTTGCTCTCCCATAACCCAGCACCATTGAACACATTTAAAACTTTGCTCTCCCATAACCCAGCACCATTGAACACAGTTAACCCTTTGCTCTCCCCTATTACTCCCATAACCCAACACTACTGAACACATTTAAAACTTTGCTCTCCCATAACCCAGCACCATTGAACACATTTAACACTTTGCTCTCCCATAACCCAGCACTACGAAACACAGTTAACCCTTTGCTCTCCCCTATTGCTCCCATAACCCAAAACTCCCGAACACAGTTAACCCTTTGCTCTCCCCTACAGACTTGACCAGGACTCTTGCTCGAAGATTCGCGTTACACATGGTGTATCACGAACTGTGCGGTCTCAGTGGTACCACTGCTCTGCTGCAGTGAAGTGGTGATAACCTCGTGGCTCAGATAATGACAGAAAGATTATGCAGAGTTAGCCTGAACATTGTGTGTTTGGGGAACTGCTGCCAGCGTGGCTTTGAGCTGCCAGTTGGCCACTGTCGTTTCTGACATTTGGAGTGGGGTGTATAAATCGTATCTGATTGTGTAACCGTATAAATCCCAGATCAGCTGGCAGAGTACGATACAATGGAGCCGCGATACTAATTAAGGAAGCAAAAGTTTGTTTTCGGAAGATCTCTCATCGTGTCATCTGGTCAAAATCAAAGGCTGGGCTCGGTTTATTTTATAAATATCTGCTGCAAAGTTTTCTGTTTACCTACAAAAAAAAAAAAAAAAAAACGACCTTTATAGATAAAGCGGAGAGGGTCTCTCTCTCTCTCTCTCTCTCCCTCTCCCTCTACCTCGCTGTCTCGCTCCCCCTCTCTGCGCTCTGCCAGGAGAAACATCTCGTAGCCCCAACCATCTGGCCATGCCTGTGCGTTCACATGCGATCACCTCAGAGGGGTAGAGTCTGAGACTGCCACAAACCCAGCAGGAATTACTGTACTCGTGTTAACCAACCCTGGAACCGTTTCAGCAACCCCCCACCCCACGATGCCGCCGGAGCACAAGGGCACGCAGCACCCCACATCAAAGCACTGCTATTGGCTACCGGACAATCTCTTGAAGCCCTTTTTCTTTCGGCCCAATGCGGTAGGTTTTTTGGCCACCAATGCTACGCCCCCGCGGGGGTGAGACCGAGGACTGGAGAGAGCCGACGCGCCGCGCGGCGAACGGTTACACACGTATATGCGTGCGCGCGGTTACCGCTGGATGAGAGGAGGCTGAGTCTCTGTCTGTCCTCCATCGCTGTTATGACTGTTGGGCCCCAACAGCACAGAGTGTGCTCCCATTACTTAAGTGGCTTTGATGCTGTTACTCAGAGCGGCTTCTACCTCGCTTCTCACCTCTTCTGCATGCTATAGCATCTTTCACCTGTTTTTTCTGTTCATTTTCGTTTTACATTCACATGCACGATCACTTTGGGAACATTAATTCCTTCACAAACATGACCTTGAAACAATGAAGACTCCATTTAACTGTCCTGAAGGCTCTGCTTACGACGTACTGTGGAAACGATTAGTTATTTGTAGGCGGGTTAAGCTTCTCTTCAGATCACGGTTCCAAAACTTTTCCTTGGTCCCCTTGGGGTAATTTGGATAAATTGTGCAATGGTTATTGCTATTCAAACATGACATATTAATAATCTTTTGGTCTTTTTCCAGTGATATCATTTTTAAATGGATAGTTCACTTGAGCATAAATTAAAACAGCTCGAAGGAAAGTATTTAGACATTGCATAATTTTGGCTTCACCCTGTTAAGTAATCAATACAGTTTGAGCTTTCCAACACAGTTTCTGCTGTAGGCAGGCAGATCCAGGGTGCTCCATTTGAAAGTAAAAAGAGCTGGGACATTTGGCCAGAGAGTATTGCTTTATTGGTAACATATTCTATAGAAAGCTTTGTTGAATGGCTGTTTCTACTATGTTATTATCATGTTATTACCGTTCTAATAAATAGCATATGTTTTTTTGGGGTAGCAGCCTTTAGTAATACATTTATGTTATTATCGTGTTATTACCATTCTGAGCCGTATTTTTATGGATGGGGAAGAGCATGTACCAATGTATTTATAATACATCACTATTTTATTAACCTGTTTTACAGAGCAACCTTTATGTTGGCTTAGATTCTATTGTTTTATTACAGTGTTCGTTACGGCCATTTGTAATTCATTATGTTTATTATTACTTGCAGAACAAGTTGGACAAGAAATCCTGGCCAACCTGCATGGTGACCGGGAGAAGATCCAACGGGCAAGAGAGAGGGTGAGTGTGAGGTCTGGATGGTGTGTGTTCTGTCTACGCTCTTACCCCATCCCAACCATGCCCCGCCCCACCCCGCCCTGCCCTGAACTTCCCCCACCTCTACAAACCTGTGTGCAGATTTGTAGCTGCGCAGGGCTGCGCAGAGCAGAGAAGCAGTGTGTGTGTGTGTGAAGTGGATGTGTAGCTGGAGGCAATATAGAGTCCTGCTCCCCCCGGGTCTCAGAGCTGGAGGCAGAGACAGCGTGAATCACAATCTCACCCTGCACCTACCCCAGCAGGGATCTGTATTATTGCTGCTGTGTGTGTGTGTGTGTGTGTGTGTGTGTGTGTGTGTGTGTGTGTGTGTGTGTGTGCGCGCATGCATGTGTGTGTGTGTGTGTACATGCATCTGTGTGTCTCTCTGGGCATGTTTGTGTTGGTCTGTCTTTTTTCTGTGTGTGTATATGTGTGTCCTCCTGTTTTTCTGAGGGCGTGTGTATGTGTGCGTGTCAGGTCAGTATAAATGTATGCATGTGTAGGGAAATGCTTATTTCAGGTGGATTTGTTTGTGAACCAAGGAAGAAACAAATAGAATAACATCCAAGCGGGCCATAAAGAGAGATCACGTCACTGTCCAGCACAGCGCAGCGCAGCGATCCGCCCCGCGGCCCAGCTTCCTTCCCAGCTGGCTGCAATCAACTCTGACTGTCAGATCCAGCCCAGACGTTTGCAGCGATGCATCGATCTGCAGTTTAGTGATAGCATTGATCAGAAGGTTTAGCATTTCAATTTAGAGCCAACGAAAAGTTATTTAGAAAAAGTTTGCCCATAAGTAGGCAATAGACAGTAGGTAAAGTGTGGGGGGGTGTACTTTTGGGCATATCGGGCGGCTCAGATGATCTGACACCCAGCAGGCAGGGGGCGCCGCGGCCTGCCGCTCTCTGTCACCACCATCGCGGAGACCCCTTCCCCCCCAAACTCAGACATCAGGTGACAGTCCCCCCTCTCTCTCTCTCTCTCTCTCTCTCGCACCTGTGCCACGGCGCTGCTCGGCGATGGGCTCGCAGTGGTCGCTCTTCCTGTACCCCCGCACGCTGTGCGATCGCTGTCAGGGGCCGTCTCAAATAGCTCTTTGTGAAGAATGCTTAAAGATCACAACATGTCAGCAGGTATCGCGGGCGATTTCAAAGGAAATAAAACATCTCCTTTCAAAGGTGTGCTGTCTGTGGAGAATAGCGGTCCCCTGCGAGCCTGCAGCCTCCGCCAGTCCTCTCTTTAAACACAGAAAGGAGATGTGAAGCAGCACCATGTGAAGGCCTCTAAACTGCTGCCGTTTTCTTTTTTTTCTGCATTCACAGAAGAGTCAACAGGAGTCAAAGGAGCATCGTTTTTAACCCTTTGAGCCTCTGTCTCACACGTGGTCTCACACACACGCATTCAGGTGCACTCGGTTTCACACAAACACATTAACAAACACATACTCATAGCCTCACACATATTCGCATGCTCACACACATTCATACTGTCACACTCACATGCTCATAGATCCAAGCTGTCATACACACTCACCCATTCACATGCTCACATGTTCATGCAGTCATACACACTTACACACTCACATGCTCACAGATCCATGCTGTCATACACACTCACACATTCACATGCTCACAGATCCATGCTGTCATACACACTCACACATTCACATGCTCACAGATCCATGCTGTCATACACACTCACACATTCACATGCTCACAGATCCATGCTGTCATACACACTCACCCATTCACATGCTCACATCCATGCTGTCATGCACACTCACACATCATACACACTGTCACACACTCACATTCACATGCTCACAGATCCATGCTGTCATGCTGTCATACACACAGATCCATCACACATTCACATGCTCACAGATCCATGCTCACATATCCATGCTGTCATACACACTCACACATTCACATGCTCACATATCCATGCTGTCATACACACTTACACACTCACATGCACATTCACATGCTCACATATCATATCCATTCACATGCTCCATGTCATACACACTCACACATTCACATGCTCATATTCACACATTCACATGCTCACATGTCATACACACTCACATTCACATGCTCACAGATCCATGCATCCATGCTGTCATGCTGTCACACACTCACATTCACACATTCATGCTCACATATTCATGCTGCTGTCATACACACTCACATATTCACATGCTCACATATCCATGCTGTCATACACACTCACACATTCACATGCTCACATATTCATGCTGTCATACACACTCACACATTCACATGCTCACATATCCATGCTGTCATACACACTCACACATTCACATGCATACACACTCACACATTCCATGCTCACATATCCATGCTGTCATTCACACTCATACACACTCACACATTCACATGCTCACATATCCATCCATGCTGTCATACACACTCACACACAGATTCACATGCTCATATCAGATCACACATTCACATGCTCACATATCCATGCTGTCATACACACTCACACATTCACATGCTCACATATCCATGCTGTCATACACACTCACACATTCACATGCTCACAGATCCATGCTGTCATACACACTCACATATTCACATGCTCACACATTTATGCTGTCATACACACTCACACATTCACATGCTCAGATCCATTTCATGCTCACTCACACATTCACATGCTCACACATTTATGCTCTCATACACACGCTTGCACACAATCTCACTCTCCCATTCGTACACATTCTTACACACATTCACACTCATAGTCAGGGGCATTCTCAATCACATGCAAACACACACATGAATGCACAGTAATTCATACGCACCCACAAAACTTTAATAACAGATACCCCCCAACCATGCACACGTATAGATACACACACATACATGCACACACACACACACACACACACACCCAGACACAAAGGCTAACCATGCAGCAAGCATCTTGGAGATGTTTTAAGATATTTACTGCCGCAAATAGAAGATGACACTCTCAAGCTACAGCGCACAAAGCTGAGTTTCTGATTCCCTTAGAAGTTAATTCTTCCTCCATTTTGATGTCTGCGCTGAGAGATGCTGTCCCAAGTGCCCTCTTCCGATTCTTTTATTCTGTACTACTCCACTTCTGCAACATTTGAGCATTTCAAACAAAGCGCTGCTTTGTATCATTTTCAATAAAAGAAAGATAAATTGCATTGAGACATCTCGATAAATTGCTTGCAGGTTTAATTGTTTATTGCAATTTGTGTGCGAGAAGCTTAGAAAGTCCTAATTTATGTGTAATTTACACAACTGACAAATACTTTTACAATGCAGTTTATGTTACATTACTTTCATTTATCAGACTGTCTTATCCAAAGCGACTTACAGCATCTAAGTCCATACGCTTTTCCACCAGCGCTGCAAGCAACAGTGATACAAATGTGGCTAATCGCGCTAGCATAGCAGTAAGTCCAGGTACTGCATCACTAAAACACGAATGTATTTAACTGTGCCACCTTATAACCGTGATATACATCATGAATACCATTATGCTATAAGATTGGGTTAGGCTCAAGCGCTGTACTCAGATCAGGAGAACGGTCATACCCAGTCTCAGTTTCACATCAGGAATTCCTCTACAGTCCGCACAGCCAGTGAAATCATCCACTGGGGTCCTTCCTTTAGAAAGCACTCGGATAGCTGTGAAGAGGATGTGTACACTTCAGTCTTGAAAGATAGGGCAGACCGCGATATCATGATTAACATATACTTTTATCGAATGTTTTATTATTCGAACAAACTATTTGCAAACATGATGACCTTGGCCTTCCTTAGTGCGTTTTGGCAAACTTCAGTCCTGGACGCTACGTTTTTTGGGAGGGATGTCAGTCTAAAGACAGCGATTTACAGATGGAGATACACTTCTTTGTGTCTCCAGGAGTCGCGGGCCCTGGTGATTGCATCGGGGATCACAGTGTTTTTTTTCTTTGTGTTATATTTTTGTTTGTTTTTTGGAAGAGCCAAAGAAGTCTCAGGGGTCAAATCTATCGCGGGGAGAAGAGAGACAGGCGGCTGCGGGCCTGGCGTCGGAGCCAAGAGCCTAATCCCACCCAGAACCACATCTGCTGAGAGGGGACCCACGGACCGGGGATCTTTATCTTTCCCCCCCGCCGCATAGTTTGAGAGCGCAGCGCGACGACACCCCCACGGAGCCCCGAGTAGGGATCCCCCACATCCTCTCAGCGATAGGACCCCCCCCCTTACCCCTCCCACCCGCCACAGAAATCTGACTACGCCGAGAATTTAGTGGCTGTTGGTCATGTGCAGTGTCAGCAGCTTGAGCCCCACAAGGAGCTTTCAGTAGAACATCTCCCAGTGAGCCGGGAGAAGAGAGGGAGGGAGGGAGGGAGGGAGGGAGGGGAAGGGGGAAAGAAAGAGGAGAGAGAATGAAAGACGGAAGGGGGGGGTTATAAAAGAGAGTGAGAGAGAAGGGGAGAAGTGGAAAGGAAGAGAGAGGGAGAGAGAGAATGAAAAAGGCAAGGGGGAAGTGGAAAGAGAGAGAGGTGTAGAGAGCGGAAATGAAGTTGATAGAGGGATGCATGCGGTGAAATAATGAAGAGATTGTTGTGATTAGTATATGTTGTTTTCCACTCCCGGGGCCACCCTCTCCTGGTGGCCTGTGGAAATTCCCCTGTAACCCCTCGCAGTGACATCACTGCCCTCAAATTCATTAGTCTCCCACAAACCGCGGTTCTCCCTGTGTCTCCTCCCCGTTGTATGCCTTTACAGATAAACACAAATTTTCATTTGTCTGAATATGTATGAGTCTGAATGCTCATTTGAACTTCTCTTTTGTTTTCCAAAGCTGCGAGAGACAGACGCCAACTTAGGGAAGAGTTCCAGGATCCTGACAGGAATGCTGAGAAGGTAAGAACAAGGTAGGGCGCAGTCTCTCGCTGTCTCTTTTGTGTTTGGAGCTGGCTTTCTGCGCATGTACTTCAACACATGTGCAGAAACACTCCAGACGAACACGCGCTCATACACGCATGCACACAGGCGCGGGCCCAAATATAAACAGACCAGACTAATGTAAAAAAAAAAAAAAAAATCTGACACATTCAGAATCCAGAAGTTTATAGCATAGAAACACAAACTTTACACACTCACATACACACGTGTACACACACATGCACATACTTTACACATGCATGCACACGTACACAACTTTTCTACACGTACTTTACACACATGCCATTTCATAGCAAGAATTGATCTTTGCTGTTTGTGTATGCTTTTCAGTAGGCCTGCGTAATACATTAAATTAGGATTGTGTACATGCATATACAGTCACACATACACACACACACACACACACACACACACACACATTCATGCCTTTATAGCCACAGACATGCACTTACACGTACAATCACACACATGCATATGTAATTTCACAAGCACAAAAAAAAGCAGAATATAATCCGCATACATACATTTGTCAATAGCGACCAAGTAGCAGAGTCACAGAACCGGCATGAAATAGTATTATTTTATATGTTTATTTGTGTACATGTGTATGCATGTGTGTTTTTATATACAGCTAATTTAACAGACTTACAAAAAGCCGCTGAACACACCTCAGGCTAAGTGTCACAAGTGTAGACACAATCCTTTGGATCCATGCCATTCCCAAAGCAGGCCCCCCACTGTCATGTCTTTGACCATCAGCAGCCTAACCTTCTCATTCGGACCAAAGAGTGGAAATAGCTCTGCATATACAGACATATGGAGCGTGTGTGTGTGTGTGTGTGTGTGTGCGTGCGTGCCTTTCACGGCAGGCGGCTGTGTGCATCATCTTCGGGCAGTCAAACCCACTCCGGCCCCTTTCCGCCGTGCCTGAAAAAAAAAGAAAAATTACTTCACGCCCTCACAGGGAGGCTTCAAAAAAAAAAAAAAAAAGTGGGGTGGGGGGTGGGGGAAGAAACAGAAAAAAACAACTTTCAGTTAAACGTCTGTCACATCTCCATTTTATAAACTGCCAGGACGGCCGTCCCTGAACCATGACGCCACCTTTCTGATTAAGAGTAATATGTAAATGACACCAGCTAAATTTAAAATCCAGGGCAGGAAGGAAGTGCCAATTGAAATGGATGCTTCAGCGCCTGTAGACAATCAGGAGGGGCGCGAGGCGCGCGATAGGCCCGCGGTGACGCCGACTGTAACCGATATTCTGCATATGTCTCCATTTTGTCAAATCTCATTAGAGGGTCTGCCCGCCTTGTGTCATTGGAGCTGTCCAGAAATCATTCATCATTTTTTTCCCCTTTAGTTTAAAGTAAATAAGAAGCTGTTATTTGAATAATATCATATTAATGTGAAAGTTCAGCTGTCACTAAATGGGAAGACTTAATCACACGTAGCATTTAGAAATGCTACGTGTGAGCGCGCGGCTCCACTTGGCTTTCAGGGTAGCGGATTCAAATAAGGATTTATGAGTTTTCTAAACCAATGCGTTTCACTGCGTTTATGCTTGGCAGAGTCCGCTCTCCCCCGGTATGAAAGCACAGACAGGCTTTTTTAAATAAAATAAAGCATTTCTTAATATTGAGTTTGTATGGGTTCTCAAAAGTCATTTATAACCAGGGAGCGCAAAGAAAACAAATACAGATCCAACCGTCCTTTGTTTAGATTTTTCCTAGATACTGACAGTTTGTACATTCATTAAATTACATCTGTGGGCTTGAGATGTTTGATTAATATTGTGTGTGTGCGCGCGCATGTGTGGTTGTGTGTGGGTGTGTGTGTATGTGGTATGTGTTTGTGTGTTTAAGTTCTGTTTTTCTGTATTTTTTCAGTAGCAGTTGTGCTTATTTTTTTCTTTTCGAGATTTATGGTTAGCACTGGTGTATGAAAATGTTTTGTGAAGATAAGGAGTGGGTGGACCATGCACTTTCGTTGTACAGCAGTAATTTCTGATGATTTCAGCAGTTAAGTTTTTGTGCGGAAGGTCTTACATGCGTATTCCTGGTTGACGTTCCCTTCTCTCTAAAGTCACTGCAGTTACATTTATTATCCTTGTGAGTCTGTAACAAAAACCCAAGTTTATTTTAGAGTCGTGCATCAGTCAGTGAACTCGAAGCATTGTTGCCAGGTTCCTGAGATAGAACAGGAAGTTACTGGAAGATGTTTATGATTTTCATTGCAGGGCTGGATTTGGTACTGCAGACAAAAAAAAAGCAAAATAAAACACATTTTTTTTTTCAAATTGGGAGAAATGTCAGCCTTGCTCCTGTTTAAAAAGACAAAGGTTTCCCAGTGTGTGAGGACCTATAATTTACTGTGCTATTAACACTGTGTTCCATTTGGTGTCCTTAGAAATCAAAGCCACAGTCAAGACAAACCATTTCAGTATATGCACATATGCATTTTATATATGTATATATGTATTTTTCATTCCAAATGCAGGCAGTATTTGTTACCTACAAAATGGTTTTAAATTCAGCCTCATCAGACTATAATCTTCATGTAATCCTATTATTAGTTAGTGATAGAATTAAAACATATGGCATGCCTTCCTAACGAGGCCATATCGTAATCGAAACAGAGTAAGAAACGGGAAGAAAATGCTGAAACGCGGAGTACGAAGAGTACCGAAAAACCCAGTCAAGTTATTTATAATGTTCAGGAGAAGCAAACCTGCGGTGACACCGTCTATTCTTTTTTTACCTTTTTCATATCCCAGCATGCAGTGCGGGACAGGGCATATCAAGCTGCTCAGCTCTGCGGTTAGACTGACACCTGCTTCTGCTTAGAATAAATTATTCATTCCGGCATCACAAGCCCTAAGGGCTTAGATTATATTGTCACGGTCTCACTGATCTCATTAACTTTTAATGTTGTGATTAGAAAAGCGAAAACACCAGTGATACTCTTTTTTACGGATAATGTCATTTATCGTATAAAACTGGTTCTCAACAATTAAAACATCGGTCTTAATGCATCACTCCCTAATGCACTGTCTTTTCCTTTTTTTGAACGGCGATTTAAATTAACAATAACTAGCAAATCTAATAATAGCTTGAAATGAGAAGAGGAAAAAACGGAATTGTTTTGGAAATGAGACGAAGGGAAATCGTTGGACACAAAGTTTCAGATGGTTTATTTTTATTATTTTTGGGTAGTCGCGTGGGCGGTGGTTTTCGACCTTTTGTGTCAGCAACGTTGGCCTGTCGACGCTGTAGAAGCTGGTCTTTGACCCCGCTGTCTCCGCATACAGTCCTAACATTCACACAGACATCAGCCGGGATCACTGGAAACCAAAATATCTGAAAATAAACAGAGATCAATGTTACACTCATGGAAGTTGAAAAATCTGTTTTTTAATTCATCGAATGATGAATGTTTGTTTTTAATTTATTGTATTCAATTCTGTAGCTAAACAGTTTGCATTTAGAAGAATCTATTCCCAAAATCACATGCTCATTGTCGAGCCATGTTTAGGGAAAAGCCTGACATCTTGAGTGACAAAATCATGACATCTCCTTGGAGATTCAGCATACTTTTTACAACAGTGACAGGGAGGGACTGAAAGAGAAATCAAAGCGTCTTAGCTGTGGGATTGTACCAGGCCTGTTTTGGGACCTGTTCTTTTACCGGTACTGGGATGGTAGATTAATTGTTGGTAGATTGGGGATGTGGTTCTTCAATTGATAAGGCAGTGGTTCTGATATAGACCCAGCCTGCACTTGTGAGATAGATTAAGCAGTGGTTCTGAGATAGACCCAGCCTGCAGTTGTGAGATAGATTAGGCAGTGGTTCTGAGATAGACCCAGTCTGCAGTTGTGAGATAGATTAGACAGTGTTTCTGAGATAGACCCAGCCTTCAGTTGTAAGACAGTTCAGAGAGCGTCTGGGCTGGGTCCCGGTGTCTCAGGGCGGAGGGACGGGGCTGACAGTGAGGAAGTGCAGCACGCTCAGCCAGCGCACAGTCATGGGGTCTGCTACTGCACCACTCACAGGTCACACTGTACGCCTCTCTCAATGGGACCTTTGTGCTGGGAGAGCACCCTGTGTGTGTGTGTGTGTGTGTGTGTGTGTGTGTGTGTGTGTGTGTGTGTGTGTGTGTGTGCGTCTTTGGGGGGCTTTTGTTTATTGAGGGAAGAGGTGAGCACCATTCTTAGCACACGCAGCATGATGGGATGAGAGGTCAGTACAACAGCAATGTGGTCACATTTTTACACACTAATCATAATAATAATGATAATGATAATACATTTATTTATTAATAATAAATGTTGCATGTTCTACTTTCAGTATGGTCACCTGTCCTATTAAAAGTAAAACCGTTCGCAGGGTCTCACAGCACTGACCCGCCCACTGACAACACCCCCACAGTACTGACCCCCAATGCAAAACGCCTGACTTCCCCCCCAGCACTGACCCCCCACAGCACTGATCCTCTCACAGTACTGACCCCCCCAATGCACTGACCCCCCCACAGCACTGATCCTCTCACAGTACTGAAACCAACCCCCCCCCCCCCACGGCACTGATCCTCTCACAGTACTGTCCCCCCCCCCCAAGGCACTGATCCTCTCACAGTACTGATACCCCCCCCCCACAGCACTGATCCTCTCACAGTACTGACCCCCCCAATGCACTGACCCCCCACAGCACTGATCCTCTCACAGTACTGATGACCCCCCCCCCCCCCCCACAGCACTGATCCTCTCTGACAGTACTGACCCCCCAATGCACTGCACTGACCCCCACAGCACTGATCCTCCCCCAAGGCACAGTACTGACACCCCCCTCTCACAGCACTGATCCTCTCACAGTACTGACCCCCAGCACAGCACTGATCCTCTCACAGTACTGACTGTCCCCTCCCCCAAGGCACTGATCCTCTCACAGTACTGATACCCCCACAGCCCCCACAGCACTGATCCTCTCATCAGTGATCCTCTCACACTGACCCCTACAGCACTGACATACTGCAACAAAGGAATGGGAGCTCTTTGTCCCCAGCTGAGCTGCCTTGGTGGAGTGAAAGGATGTTAGGAAAATGTTTAAGTGGTGTAAGTATTGTTGTTTTGGCCCTTTACATGAATTCAGCACTGACAAGTACACATCACACATACTTAACAAACACCGCATTTGAGGCCACAAATGAACAATAGTTGTGCTGATTGTTATATGGATTGAAATTATACATAACTCTAAACATTTTGTTTTAATCAGGCCTGTGTTTTTTATTCTGTAGTGTTCTTGTATGTTTCTCCCATTTCCTGTCCACAGAGATTTCTCTAGGTTAAAATATTTCCCATTTTGATAATTTTGATCTGTGTTCATCCCTACAGTCACCACCTATATTTTTTCCAGCTGTATAATTTCTCCATCTATAATGAATTGGCATTACTTTACTGTTAATTAGACCGTAGTAAGGTTAGACACGTGATCCTTTACAACAAGTCATGGCTATGATCTGAGACCACCGAGGACTTTTCTTACCAGTGACAAATACGTTAAGATGTTTTTCGGGGGTATTTTCTCCACAATTTAGCAAACGTAAACCTCGGCCAATTAGCCTCGATTGTATAAATGGTTACCATTCTGAAAGGGAGCAGCATGCGGTCCGAATTTTAGGATGTGCGTACGGATGCATGTCATCGGACAAAGCATACGTTCAAAGGGAATCGTGAAGGATATGTGCCGGTTTTTATTCTTCCGTCACGATGGAGGTGGCAGTTGTGCCACAGTGGGGGCCACGTGCTGGTTTCGGATGCTGGGAGAGAGTGGGGGCGGCGGGGGCGGCACGGCTGGAAGTTTGGGGGTGTGGATGGGGATGGGGATGGGGGGGGGGGCTGTGCTCTCGCGTTCACATTAATCAAGAGTTTTCCAAACAGATTCAGGAGGAACAGATCAAAGAGCCCAGCCCAGAGACGTCTGTCCCGAAGATCTCCAAATTTTTACTTTCCAAGTATTGGCTTTTTCCTTTTTTTTTTTTTAAATTTTGTCTCCCAAGCCTGGAATATTAAATATGTGATATGTAGGTCATATAATTAATGAAATGCAGAAGCAGGGGAATGGTGGTAGTGGGATGCAAATGGAAGGAGTCTTGGGGGGCTTCTTGAAGTCTGTTGTGAAGTCTAACAAAAAGATTTAATATTATTTTTAATTGGAGCTGAAAGATAGAACAAATTATAGTTCAGTCTGTGTTTTTTTTTTTTAGTCTTTTATTTATTTAGCTTTCTTTTCTTCCCATCATAGGATGCAGGGGAAGGCCTCATTAGGATGGAAGAGCCCCTGGGAGGGGGGGGGGGGGGGGCATGGGCAGCTTCGGCGGGGTGGTGGTGGGGGGGGTTAGGTTTCAGAGGCCCACAGTCACATACACAGAAACAGAAATACACACTCTCGAAAAACAGTCAAAGCCTACCAGTGGCAAGCACTATACTGTAAGTTAACTTACTGTAATACCACTTAATAATTAAACAAATATAAATAATGTGGAGAGTTTTTTTATTATTTTTTTTTTCTGTGAAAAGTACTGTCTGATTTCCATAATCAAATGCAGTGTGTATTCTGGCACCTTCCATAGGAGTTTGTAGTGACAGTCTAATGGCTGTTATTTGCAGTCTCATTATATTTCAGTCTTTGCGCGCTTACTCACCCACCACCGAGTCTGCCGAAGCAGGCTCGGGCCCACAACAGCAGAGCGCGAACGAAATTTCCTCTTTCATCAAGGAGTCGTAGAACGGAGAGAGGTGTGGCGTTCACCTTGACTTGCACGTCGCTTTGAGCCGCGTTGTATTTTTAGGTTTCGCCTCCGATGGCGTGACACTCATCAGCCATGCTAAACGGGCCGCGCTTTTCTTTTTTTATCGTTATTATTTTAGTCTGTGAAACACATCTTTAATCTAAGCGTTTTAATTCAATACGGTGGGAATGATGTATTTTAGTCTTCTGTTTGTACTTGACTTTTAAGTTCAAATCTGTGTGGAAAATTAAATGTCACAATTCTGCTTACAATATTATTGCCTTCTTTTTTATTTATTCCCAAGACCCTCTAAGTTTGTCACGCTTGTTTGAGCGGCCATCATGTAGTTGTTATGTAGCCGGGCATGGGACCGAGCACAGTTATATGTTTGGATTCCTGATGAGGTGAACACAGGGTCAATGTGAGAGGCGTGAACCCTTCCTCTCACCACAAGACCTGTTTATAAATCTGAGCTTTTCTTTAATATATAATTAAAACTTGACAAATAAAACATAGACTATGTGTTTCAGTCTTTAAAGCAAAATTTCTGAATAACCACACTTCTGAAAACAAAACAAGCTTCTGTCGTCATCGAAGACGATGACTGTTACATCACTATTTTACATGTGTCAAAATAAACCGTATCAGCTTGGGTTCAACGAAACTATCAAACAGGTTAAAACACCCATACACAAACTTCTCCTCCCCCTCCTCCCCGAAGATAGCAAAAGGGTTAATATTCAAGAAATACATTCAAAGCCGTAGTTCTTCGGGCTCTTCCTCCTGCATTGGTTATCCTCGTCATTTCTCTGTTGAACTTTAATAAGTACACGTAAGAGAAGTTGAAATAGCCGGAACTATGTATGGAGAGAGCAGCATTAAACCCTGTCCCCTGGGCCAGGGTCCGGTCCCGCAGGCCCAAACGTGCCCCCCCTCACCACCCCCCCACGGATCCAGCGGGCTCTGATCTTTCCCCTGTGTTCCAGCGGATAATTCCTTGTACTACATTTGTACTCTTTCCCATCTATGAATTTATTCAGCATCGCTGATATCCTTTAGTTCATTTTCCTTTGAGACAGCCAATCTCCTCTATCAGCTCTCTGTGAATTTTTTTTTTTCACATGTTCCTGGCAAACGAAACGGCTTCAACCGTAAACGTGAAACAGATCAAGCATTCTATCGTCCTGGCAACCAGAGCTGCCTGCATTTTTTTTAAAATATATATTTATATATATTTTTGCTTCTGTACATTACTGTACGATACAGTAGATCTCTGAAGCAATGAACAGAAGTCCTGGTGTTTTTGAAAGTTTGGCCCAGTGCCAGAGGAGGATGTTCTATAAAGATGAACAGACCTTTGTTGAACTCGGGTACCGTGGGTTTTGAATTCTCAGCTGAAACAAACAAGTTATTGAGGAGATATGGAAGTGAAATAAAGCGATGGTAGGATCTGTGTGAAATCGACTCTGTGTGAGTCCTGCAGCAGTGCGAGGGGGGAACGACAGCTTCGCATGCTTTTACAGAAGCAACAACTGTTTAGCATGCTTCTGCTTATTTTGTAGAAATCTCTAGCACTCTTTACTCAATGGGAACAAGGTACCTTGTAGTGTTTTCTGGAGCTGATAACTTCCTGGGTCATCATTCTGCCACTTCACTTCCTTGTTCCCTGATTTCATCTATGGTCTTATCCATGCTCTGTTTTGTTATCTATGGTATTGTCTATGTTGTTATCTGTGGTGACATTTGTGATGTTATCCATGTTGTTATGCATGCAGCTGTGTTATTATCTATGGTTTTAACTATGATGTCATTTCCCTTTTTTCATTAGCAGTTTTTTTTGGAGGTGGGGGGCGGGGTGTTGCAGTTTTATTTTTTTGGTACATTTGTCTTTGTTACTGGTGGAATATGTATGAATGCAATGGGGGAACCAAAAAAAGGAAAAAAGAAATGTGAAAATGTGGAAGGTTATTTATTTATTTATCATCCCAGCCCTGCTGGAGGAGATGAAAGGTCCTCAGCTGAGTCTCTCCAGTGGGGGGGCTGCCGTCCTCGGCGCAGAAGGTTCCAGAAGTGACAGGACGAATATTCTAAAGCCCAGTGCAGCCACTTTTTAAGCTCATTACCTACAGCAGCCCGCCACACAAATAATGCCGTTTATTCCTACAATGGCACTTAAACTGTCTCTGTTTCTCTCACTCTCCTATTAGTGCATGCTGAAGGAATGTTGTGAGGAATGGGAGAAAGAGAGAGAGAAAGAGATGTAGATAGAGGGAGAGAGAGAGAGACATAGATAGAGAGAGGAAGGGTATGTGTTGGGTTTCTGGAGGGAGGCTGTTGTTGTTATAACTGCTGCAATGCATTCTGGGCCATGAGGAAGAAAAACTGCTGATGGTTCCCATATGAAACTTCATAATTACTGGATCGTCTCCTTTTTTGTGTCTCTGTTCACAACATCATCATTTTTCTTGTTTCTGAGCTGCATAGATACACCCTCATTTTACCCTCGTTAAGACCAGCGTCTTGCTCTTATCATTACGTTTCTTGGTGGGCTAAACTCGTAAGTGGGAGGAAGGTTCTGCTCGACCGCCCCCATAGGCTGAACACATGTTCCTTGTCGTTTCAAAAAACTCCGGGAGACGTAAACTGATAGAAGGTGTTGCTAAATCCTTTATCGGTGTGTATTTACATGCATGTGCATGCGTGCACACACATTGTGTGTTTGAGTGAACATGAGTTAATACATTGTAATTTAATGGCCCACCTCCATCATATATATATATGTGTGTGTGTGTGTATACAAATAGGATGCATGTAATCGCTGATATATTACGAGGAGGAGCTGTTTCCCACAGACATCAGGCTGCGTAGTTTTGAGGAGCGAGGTGTGTGCGGCGGTGTGTTTTTGAGCGGTGTGTTTTCTCCCCGCGTCCTACGTGACACTGAAGTGATGGTTTATTCAGGGCGGCGCGGGCGAGGTGAGCTCCTACAGGCCGATCACAGGCCCATCATGGGCCTCTCGCTTTCGTCATTTAAGATCAGTCGGCTTCCCCCCCTTCCGCCTTGAAGTGGCTAAAACGCCTCTCCAAGCTGAGGCGCCGTTTTGATGTGGTGTCTAGCGACTGTCGAGTCGCGGCCCGTGCCACTCCCTGTAGGGGAAGGGAGGGAAGGGAAGGCTTCCATCCAGAACTTCCTGTCCCCACGCACCCCCTCTCCCCCCCCCACTTCCTAACTTTTGATTGACATCAGCCAGGTGGGCACGAATCTACACAGGGCCTTTTTTTTCATAGCGCTACGTTGATATTTTATTCTGAGCTGTTTCGTTCCCACGCCAAAACAAGAAAGAACCCATGACCCAAACGGATCTGTTCCATAACGGGTGCAGTAGTGTAAGGATGAAAGATTGGGGGTGGGATGCATGTGTGCGTGGGGGAAACACGCGCTCTGAGAGAGAGGCACGGTGGAGAGTGGGCCCCACGGTACTCCGTAAAATGAAAAATGAATTTGCCGTCTAAACGAAAAGGTGTAAAGTAAAAAGAGCCGCTTCCTGCTGCTCGTGTGGGGAGTTCCCTCTCCCTCTCTCCTCCGTGCTGTTTGAAAGTGGGTTTGAAAGCCTCGGTGCGAGTTGTCAGAGGGAGAGATTCTCCCTTCCTGGGGACGGGGCTGCGATTAGGCATGCATCCGGACGTGTGACGAGAACGCTGTCCCCAGTCCCCGCTACTCTCCCGCTTGCGTCACAAAGCCTTTTATGCACATAACGGAGGCCTCGTAGCCGAGGTCATTTTAACCCATACCAGGAGGGTCTTTGGTGGGTCTATAGCAGGTGGAGCGTGACGCAGTTACCCTTTTCCTGACATGAATGTCATGGATCGGTCTGGCTGCCATACTCTGCCATGACTGTACAAACCACAATGCATGCTGGGAAATGGCCATCCTTTTATCTGCAGGCACTGGTAAATCTGTGGATCAGCATGTCGTGGGTCCGTATGCGGGATTGCTATAGAGCAGTGACTCCTAACTCTGCAGCTCCAAGTATAGCATAGTGTGGCTTTATCAGCAAAGTGACATGTGAGACATTGTAGGGGTCATGTTGTGAACACAAAGTTTGGTCGTGTGTAAGCAGTGTGAGGCAGTAAACTATATGAGTGACATGTTGCTAAAGCATGTGTGTGTGTCATCGCTAAAGCAATGCTACCAATGTAAGGCGTTGGTAGCATTGTTGGCGTCAAAGCAGTTAAGACCAGTATTGTAAGTATAAGAGTAATGTGTGCCATTGAGAGCACTGGAAGAGGAGTTACTCATATTGCTAGTATTATGAGAGTAATAAATAGTATTTTAAGCATTGTCAGAGCAATATGAGCCATTTTTAGTCCTGCATGAGTAATGAGTAGCTTTGTTACCATTGTAAGTCACCCTAGATAAGGGTGCCTGCCCAGAAAACAGATGATAATACATATTATTAGTTTTAAGCCTTAAATGCAATTCATTAAAGCGTTTAAATCAGAGATAATGGCAATCACTTACAGTTTTCCGGAGAATCCTTGCATCTCACAGCAAGTCAAGAGCTGTTTTTTTTTAAAGCAAGCTGTGCTTTGTAGAAAACAAGACACAAAAAAAATCAAATTCTGCCCCCTCCCCACCCCATATTTCATTTAGAAATGTTTAAGCTGCATCTGTTGTTCGGCGCTCTGATCTGTCTTTGGTTCGTTGGAAAAGCTTGAAATATTTACGAGTTCAGTGCTTTTTTTTCCCCCCGTTTAATCTCGTATCTTTTCTTTCACCAGTTCCTCTGTCTGTTTGCCTTGTCTGCAGGCCTGCTGCTTTCAGGAGGTGAAGAAGGCGCAGCTCTGCCGCCGTTCACAGGGGCTTGACGCCCTCATCTTACGAGTAGCTTAAAAAGAATCCCTTTATCACCGCGCATTCCTAACAGAAATGTGAAGAGGTTCTAACATTGTTGCTGTAGAAACCAATGTTTTTTTTTTTTTTTTTTTTTTTTTTTGAGCAAGGTCCTAGAGGCCGCGTTGTCAGGCTTCTGTTGTGGAACGTTTTGAAGAGCCCGGCCACGGGGACTCTTTTCACAAACACTGTCACAATGTTTATGCAACAGCAAGTTGAACCCAAACAATGGAGGACATGGATGGGCTGAAGACACTCATGCTGAAGTTTGCGGGATAGCCTTCAGCTTCAAACTGTTTGTCAACAGACCAAGACGTACAAAGCTTGTGGTACTTTTTCTACCATGTTTTGATGTCAATAACTGCGATTGCTGCATTGTATGGTCCTACCGTAGCGTTCTATCTGCTGTTCGTCATCACAGTGGCCTGACAGTAACTATTTCTTCATTGTATATTCCCAACGTTGCGTTATATACATGACCTTGGGATGGGTCTTTGGTGTTTGATCCTCCAAGTGGCCTGCAAGCATTGCTAAGGAGAAAGACAGCCCAGTTATGTGGATGGGATATAGACCTAACCTTGCTAGGGGAAAGAGTGTTGAGGTGGCATGTACACCATCTGCCAAGTTATGGGTTGGTGAGGCATGGTCCATACCTAAACAACACTTTTCAGGTGTCCTCAAAAGAACTGTAAAGTCCAGTTTGAGTCGTTACAGGAAGCAGAGTCTGTTCCCACTGACCTCATATAAACACACAGAATCAAGGTGTAACTTCATATCGCCAGCATGGCAAAGGCCCAAATGCGGGCTATTTCAACATTCTATTTTCTTGTTTTGGAGCTGATATCATTAGGAATAATTTTAATGTTAATCATGTAGTACACAGACACATTTTGAGGAATTTTGTTTTCACGGATTTGTTAAGAGAGTGTTTTGTACATATGATGCACTTTGCTATTTTACATAAAACGTCTTTTTGCTGCGATAAAGTAAACCAAGATGAGGGATTGGCTAGAAGCTTAATCTCAGTTGATGACAGGGAAGGAACATGGGGTAGGAAGTTAACCTGCCCAATGGGATATGAGATAGGAACTTAAGCTGGGTGAGTGGGGTGATTAGGGAAGTTTGTGCTGAGTGGGGTAATTAGGGCAGTTTAACATGAGTGGGGTAATAAGGGCAGTTTAGTATGAGTGGGGTAATTAGGGCAGTTTGGAATGAGTGTGGCAGTTAGGGCAGTTTGCGATGATTGGGGTAATTAGGGCAGTTTGGAATGAGGGGTAGTTAGGGCAGATTGAGCTGAGTGGGGTAATTATGGCAGTTTAACATGAGTATGGTAATAAAGGCAATTTGGGATAAGTTGGGTAATTAGGTCAGTTTGGGATGAGTGTTGCAATTAGGGCAGTTTGGGATGATTGGGGTAATAAGGGCAGTTTGGAATGAGGGGTAGTTAGGGCAGATTGAGATGAGTGGGGTAATTATGGCAGTTTGGGATGATTAGGGTAATTAGGGCAGTTTGGGATGAGTTGGATAATTAGGGCAAATTGGGATGAGTGTGGTAAACATGACCCCTGTTTTCCTGCCACAGGTGAGTATGCCGAGTGCATGCGCCAGGTGGTGAGCTTCAGGCCTCCGCCTTTTAGCGGAGCTTCATCGTCTCCATTGGCCGACCAGGAGGGTTTTCCCTCATGTTCTCGGCGCTCGCTTAGCCTGGCCTTGATTTGGACTGCGTGGAGATAAGGGCCATTGTGCGGTCTGAAGGGAAGCCTTGGGCACATGAATTCAGTCTGCGTGCCTTTCAGCGCTCCGCCTTTGTTTCAGAGACTGAGACGAGCTCTCGGGCTCGTAACCACGGTTGCTCAAATTGAGGTCTGATGTTGAAGAGAACGGTTACAATTGAAGGCGCACTTTCCCTAATAGAGACTCCCTGATAAAGCATTCTAATTACTTCATCTTTATCAAGCGCTGTAGGCCGTGAATGCGTAAAAAGGATGTGTCAAGGAAAATATGTGTGTGGTGCTGGTGACTCAATTCATTCCGCTGTTTTAAATAAAAGAGCACATCTGCCACTTGCCTTCACATTTTATTTAAACATGTCTCTTTCCCACACAAGACGGGAGCTTTCATGTTTTTTCCCTCTTTTGTCTTTCATAATTTTTTTCACCCCACTTTCTTTTTTTTCAATTAATTTTTTTTTGTCTTTAAATTAATAAGTTCGTTGATTGAATTTTCAATGTCACTTGCTCTCTCTGATACTTTGTCGACAATTCTGCTGAGAAGGTTGTGTGTGTGTGTGTGTGTGTGTGTGTGTGTGTGTGTGTGTGTGTGTGTATGTGTGGGGGGGAGGGGGAGGGGGTGGTGTTGGAGGTTGAAGGGTGAGAGGGGTGGGAAGGGCTATAAAATATTAACAAGGACAAGGACCCCCTTTGTGGTGAACCTGAGAACCTCAAAAACCATTCTTTAAATGTTTTATTGAAAATCATATTTTGATAGTGTTTTTTTTTTTTTTTAAATAAAAGACGCATTTTCAGATTCCTTGCTCTGGGACCATTGATTGCTGGAATTTCTGTCTTTGTCTGTGTTAAGGTCGGCGTTGACTGAACCAGAGCAAGGCCACGGCAAAAGTGAAATTCACAAAGTCTACAGGGCAGACTAAAATGCTCTTAACGCTGTATGTTTAATACTTCAGTAGAATTGTTAAAAAAATATATAAAAATGTCATAATTACTATAATTTCCATAATCGTTAAAATGTTAATCGGTCAACCTTTCTGAAATGGGTTCGTGGTCATCAGGTTTGAGAGGGTTGCTTTAAAAACATATTCTGGTACAGACTACAGTGTAATTAGTTGCGAATGTTATCAGTAGTCTGACCTATTAGATTGGATTCTACTCGGTATCATTAACGTACCTGAACACTTTAAGAACCCTTGAACCCACCTGTTCTTCACAAAGCCTTATTTTATCTTAAGACCGGTCATTATCCTCCGTCGGTTTTTGTTTATTTCATTGACTCTGCTAAATCAGAAGACAAGAACGCTTAAATACTTCATTTAAGCAACAGTAGCATGTGAGTTGTTCTTTTTTTGGCAACCATTGCCATAGGCTTATGGGTGTTTCGATGACTCTGTGAAGCTAATTTCCTTGACAATGAAGCAAGTAAACTGAATAAACAAATTATTATTATATCCAGATAGATAACTTGAGGATGAATGTGCGTTTTGTACTCCAGGAGCATTAACTATGTAAAGGACAGGATCTTCTCAGTTTCTGCAGTTTAAGCTCTCATGAGGTACACATTTTTCTGAAGTTTGCTAGCCTTGTTATGAGATGGGCGCAAAGCTGGTGTTATCTACAGCTCATGGAAGGATTTAGCTCTTTAAGTGTATTCCTCAAATAATAAAATTCACTCGACTAATTTTAATTCCATTTACACTGTCTCTCTCTGTAATGTGACAGAAAAAGTATGAAATTGGAACACCAATTAAGAGACGGCTTTCAGGTCACATAACAGTGGAGTAATGGCATTGGTTGGCAAGTTAAGACTAATGAAATTAGAGCCAAGACCACACCAGCTCAACAACGTTTCATGTGTGCTGGATAGGTTGCTAGCTAGCTAAGCAGTATTTAAAGATGATTGCTAAGGTAAATGTGAAATTCACTCTGTCTGTTTTCAAGTTGTATTTAAGCTGTTTAAGTTGGATATCTTCATATCTTAATATTTTTTGCAGATTCATAAAGCTATATTTTCTATATTGACACAAATATCAAGATTAATGTATCTTACCCGGAGTTTCTTGAATGTTGAATGCTTGACATTCACTTGAAGGTCCTTTAACTGCAGGCACTTAACAGCTATATTACCTTAAAAAGAACAAAACCACCTGTTACAGAACACTGTTGTAGAATACTCTCAATGTGGTGGATTGTACCAAACAGGACTTCATTAGGCAATCTGTAATTCACAGTTGAATTGCCTCCTTTTTACTCCCTGAAAATAAAAAATAATACTGAATAATTCTAGGACATGAGTGCATTGAAGTCTGGAGCCATTGTGTTTTGATGGTCTCACTAATGTGTCAGAGGAGTACCAGCGTTTGAACTCTATGTTTTATTCAATATGTTGTTACAGTAGGTTATGTTGTATAGAGGAAGGGAATACTTAGCTAATTGGAGAGGCCGTTGAACCCAGAAAATGAATGTTGAATGCCAAAGTAATCCGGTGAGTAATATGCTGATTTAGGCCTGGGCGGTTTATCTTATTTCGCGGTACACTGGTGTGGATTCATGCAATAGTGTGAATTTATCCGATACCTTTAACAATGGTTTTTCACAGTTTAGCTTGTTCAGGTTAATCTGTATATTTCAAAAGCAGTTAGCATTGCATGAAAACGAATCATTTTTCAAATAGGCCAACGCAGAGTGGGGAGGGGTGGCTGAAGGTTAAGGTTTATGGGGGCGGTGGGGGGAAGTAGAAATAGTGGAAGAAATGGGGCAACTGCACCGGGGGGAGAAATTCATATAAATACTACATTATACCACTGCAGCTGAGGAAGTACTTTTCGTTACACATTCTTATTTTTTTTTCTATTTTTATTTTCCCCTTACCCATACCAGTATACTTTGAATAGTGAATTTATTAAATGTTATTTTTATGTCTTCTGTTTTGGCAAACAGTTGTTGCCCTTCAGTCATGGATAAATTCATAATTTAGGTCCAAATGTGGATAGAAATACATTATATATGATTCTTTTAAAACTAGATGTTTAAGTTGCACGACGGCAACCCCTCTGTTTAAGTGAGAGGGCTTCAGGCTGGAGAGTGAGAGGTATTTTTATGGGCTATTTCACAGGCCCCCGAACAAGGCCTGAATCACACTTTTGGCCAGGCTGCTTTGTACTGATGTGTGATTTAGTCTTGGATCAGAGCGTGCACTGTGAAATACCTCCACACAGCTCTCATGGTCAGGGATCTGCAGTCGCGCGTCTCTCCCATTCTTGTCAGGCTGCCACTCGTCTCTGCGCTTTTCCTCTCTGTTGTCCTTTTTGAACTCAGTGCAGGACTTGTATCCAGAGTTGGGTCAAAGGTTCAGTGAGGCTGGGCTTCCATCAGAAACCCCGCGTCAACCCCACACTGGTTGCATGGGGCATTCCGGAACATTCCGACTGTTCAGCAAGCCCCCAGGCTTTGTGTAATAACAGGGTGATGTCCTGCTCTGACTCCGCCCAGTTTGATGTGTTTGTGTGGGATGTGTATGTGTGTCTGTGTATGAGTGGCTGAATGTGTGTGTGTGTGTGTGTGTGTGTGTGTGTGTGTGCTTGTGTGTGTATGTGTGGTGAGCGCCACACAGCACAGTGTGAACCCAGCTGGCAGTGCCCGAGTGGGCTTGGCCGCCATCAGGGTTGTTTGGGCTCGGTGAGGCGGCTGGCAGATCGTGGCGGTGCTGCCCCTCCGGCCCTGTGCCAGCTGGACTCCAGTCACCCCAGCCCTCTGGCCTCCCGCACGGCCCAGCCAGCACACAGGCCTCCACCTAAAGACAGCAAATAGCATCCGTAAGGATGCCATGTCTGCCCCATCTGACTGAGCAGGTCCTCAGTGACAGCAAGCTCAGCAGACTTTAACCACCACTGCACAACTCTACAGAAACAACATGCTCAGCAGCCTTTAACCACCACTGCACAACTCTACAGAAACAACACACTCAGCAGCCTTTAACCACCACTGCACAACTCTACAGTAACAACATGCTCAGCAGCCTTTAACCACCACTGCACAACTCTACAGAAACAACATGCTCAGCAGCCTTTAACCACCACTGCACAACTCTACAGAAACAACATGCTCAGCAGCCTTTAACCACCACTGCACAACTCTACAGAAACAACATGCTCAGCAGCCTTTAACCACCACTGCACAACTCTACAGAAACAACATGCTCAGCAGCCTTTAACCACCACTGCACAACTCTACAGAAACAACACGCTCAGCAGCCTTTAACCACCACTGCAACAACTCTGCACAGAAACAACACGCTCAGCAGCCTTTAACCACCACTGCACAACTGTACAGTAACAACCACCACTGCACAACTGTACAGTAACAACACGCAGCCCTTTAACCACCACTGCACAACTCTACAGAAACAACACGCTCAGCAGCCTTTAACCACCACTGCACAACTGTACAGTAACAACACGCTCAGCAGCCTTTAACCACCACTGCACAACTGTACAGTAACAACACGCTCAGCAGCCTTTAACCACCACTGCACAACTCTCCAGTAACAACACGCTCAGCAGCCTGTAACCACCACTGCACAACTCTCCAGTAACAACACGCTCAGCAGCCTTTAACCACCACTGCACAATTCGACAGCTATTTAACTGCTTTTGGCATCTTCAGCTGCAGAATACACTGGAAGGAACTAAGAAGGTGACATTTTAAGAAGCCTTAATTAAACTGCTATTAAACCTTTGTGAACATGTTATAACACAATCCTTATTTATTTTTCATTGGTATATTTACAGGGATTTTGTCAGAGTGTAGACCCAAAGTCAGGTGAAATCGTGGGTTATGCTGCTTTTGAATACACATTTTTACATAATAAAGTATTGCATTTGTTCAAGAATGATGTATATGATGATACGGTATTGTGGTTCTGCTTTGACTTCCATGTTTCATATGGGGGTCTACATGCTTACATGTAAATAGCACTGGACAGCAGTGCTGTTGTTGCATATCCCCATAATTAGATTCTCAGTCTGAATCTGTATTTTTTGTTGTTTTATTTGTTTTTAAATTGACGAATGCGGGTAAATTCTTAAAAAGGTGTTCTTATGAAAAGTAAGTCAAAAACTATAAAAAGAAGAAAAATAACAATGACTGAAAATTATTTGCTAACTCCAGCGGCTTGGATAATTCGTGGCAATTGCACATGTCCTTGTCAACCGTTCACAAGTTAAATGGTTAAAACCTGAACTAAACTTAGCGGCACTATTTTCCCTGTCACATATTTGCATAGTCCCATAGACTCTATAGGTAAATATAATGTATCTGTCCTGAATCATACAAAAATGCTGATTTGTCCCATTGGCAGTTATGTAAGTTTCCTGTAGTGTGCTTGATCTCTTTCTGTGGCAGTTAGCAATGCTCACAGTACTGTCTCTCCAACATTCATTCTGTTTTATTGATGTTCGGCTCCTCCCAAACCCCTGAAGATAACTGCGTCCTGCTCAACTCAATTATCAGCCACAATAACCACTAAACCAACTTTATTCCTCTGGCCTTACTGGCAAAATGCTTTCAGAGGGTCTGTGGGCTTTTCGACAGCCCAAACCCTCTCAATTATCACATGGGCCCGCGTTTGAAAGTACCTGCCCTCTAAGGAGGAGACTTTTACTCTCCTGTCTTTCTGTAATGAATTATCTTTGATGGTTTACAGTCTATCGCAGACCGTATCAAAAATTAAACAATTACAGAGGCACCATACTCGTTTCTTTTCTTAGGAACGTTAAAGAGACATTAATGCAGCGAAGCAGATTAAGCCAGTGCGGATAACTTCAGCCATCAGCACAGTTCGCCTTAAGTGCCAAGAACAGCAGTAAATCACATCGCATAGCCAAAATAATATTTTTAAAAAAACATTAACATGTGGAAGACTTCTTCCACCAGGTAGATAACCACTGAACGGATGGCATCAACTAAAAATATGGATGAAGTTAGTGTCCCTTAAATGCCCAAACAAAATTGCAGAATGAGAATTTGAAAAACAAAAAGGAGAGTTTAAAACATGAATGGCTGTAAAAATTTGGGGCTCCAGACTAACAGGCAGGCCTGGATTCTGGATGTCCAGTGCTTGGCTGGGGAGAATGGCAATCCATACGGAAGAAAACAGTTGGCAGCTGCACTCATGGTGTTACTAGCAGGCGTAGCAGCACTTTGTATGTGTGTGTAATGTGTAGGGAAGACTCAAAACACTGGCCAGACAACGCATCCAAGCAGGAGGAAGTTCTCCTCAAGCCCACCCTAGTCTTCAGGCCACTTTCATGGGCCTCAGCATTTTTCTTTCATCTCCATTACGGAGCAAATGGTTTAGTTTAAGGTCAGACAAACAACAGGCAGTTGTTCTGACTCTTAAGCAAGTTTTTTTTAAGCAAGTAGGAGGGATGGTGAGTTTTCTCCAATGTTAACTCTCTAAACGTCATTTTCTCCACATCTCCTCCCTCTTCCAGGTGAGGCCACACCCACATTAACTTTTTGACAGGAAGAGCACGTGACACAAAATGAAAGCAAAAAAAGTGTGTGAAAGACATCATGCTATCACCCACATATGGACGTCTACATCACGCTTTTAAGGCTTGCTCACACATCCATAAATGGTGGTGAAATATAAGCAACAACTCGTGTGCGTACCCTTCCAGTCGTCGTGAAGTAACGTGTTCACATTACGAAATGTATTTTCTCTAAATATCGTTGTTGGGGAACAGTTTTTGCAGCTTGGTTTTGTGGATGGCGTGGGGGCAGTGTAGCAAAGCAGCGTGGATTTCAAATGTTCGGTTGCGGAAATAGTTTCAGAAAAACAGAGTGAGTTACTGGAACTGCCCTCACTTCCTTAACTGTCTTGGCACATTCGTCTCCATTCATTCAGCTCATGTTTTTGTTTGTTTGTTTGTTCGTTGTCTGTCTTTACAGTAATGGTTACCCCCATCTGTGGTGCAGTGGAACGGGCTGTCACTATATAAAAAAAGAATTGGATAGCATCGGCGCAACATTTAGCGACGCGCGGCGAACGTTCACATGTCAGTTGCAGGAGAAGCGCTGTCACTCCCTCCTTTTTCTGATCAGTCCATAAACACAGACCTCGGCTGAACTGCTTCTGTCCATGAGCACCAGAGAATAATATGGCTACATTTTTTTATTTTTTTTTATTGCAGACCTTCCCAGATTCTGGCTTCATTCACTCATATTTAATAAGACATTAATGCGCAATGTATGATCTAAAAAACTGTTTTGCGGTGGAGTATTTTAGGACACGCTCGACATAAACAATTTAAACACTGCTTTCCTTTCACAAATCTTTTATTAAATCTTTGGCAGAGTCCGACGCTGGGTAAATATAACAGTCGCTGCAAACAAATAGCACCATGTCAATTTTGCTAGCTATGTGGCTTCTGTTCAGCGCTCGCTCAGTTTCTCGTGAAAATCCACCCGTCATGCCACCCGTAGCATTCCCTTGCCTCATGGCTGAAGCTGGACGTGGCTGGTCTTGAGACCTCCTTGGGCCTCATGCTGCTGGAACCGGCACTGGTAGGCCAGTAGGGGGCCTTCTTCCCTCTTGACGAATGAGGGAAATACCAGTGTGGTTGAAGGGACACTGTACAGTTGGAAAACATCTTCATGAGAAATCGATAAACTTTGACTGAAGAAGTCCTTGCTGTCTCTAAATACATATCTACCTCATTGCTGTGACAGAAGAATTATCTGTAAACGTGACTTAGGCACACTAAATAAGGATCACATTTCATTAAGTTATTTATTAGTGTTTTGTAAGCGATTACATACATGATGATTGTTCGTTACAGTGATAACTTGATGCAATATACCTTTTGGATGCCCCATAGTTAGAGGAATGATAAATCGTTAATGTACATGACAAATGGGAATTTGTTGTACAGCAGTGGTATAGTTCTAGAAATTATACATTCCTGAGACATTAGCAGCCAAAGTGAAGAGCAGGCTTTACTGCCTGAGTGAAGTACAGACATTACTGACAGAGTGAAGAGCAGGAATTACTGGCAGAGTGAAGAGCAGGCATTACTGGCAGAGTAAAGAGCAGGCTTTACTGCCTGAGTGAAGTACAGACATTACTGACAGAGTGAAGAGCAGGCATTACTGGCAGAGTAAAGATAAGACATTACTGACAGAGTGAAGAGCAGGCATTACTGGCAGAGTAAAGAGCAGACATTACTGACAGAGTGAATAGCAGGCATTACTGGCAGAGTAAAGAGCAGACATTACTGACAGAGTGAAGAGCAGGAATTACTGGCAGAGTAAAGAGCAGACATTACTGACAGAGTGAAGAGCAGGCATTACTGGCAGAGTAAAGAGCAGGCATTACTGACAGAGTGAAGAGCAGGCATTACTGACAGAGCGAAGAGCAGGCATTACTGGCAGAGTAAAGAGCAGACATTACTGACAGAGTGAAGAGCAGGCATTACCGCTAGGCTCATGATCTCGCTGCAACCCACCCACCAAGAGAGAAGGAGCTCGGGGATCACGAAAACAAATTAAAATATGAAAAAGGAGATTCTGCTCCGAACTCAAATAATGCTTGAAACACATCATTAAAGGGTTTTATTTTGTATTTATCTGTGTCCAGCGAGACCTGGGAAATGTGTGCATCGGTAGTAATTTTCAAGGCCAAACAATGAAATGGATATTTTTTTCACTTTATATGCAGTTGCCCAGAGTGTTATTGTATTGTTGTGCGTTGTATTGACTTGCAAAGTTACGGCTGGGGACGGCAAGAAAGATTTGCCCCCTGATCTGAGAGCAGCGATGAGAATTGCGCATTAGCTAAGCGACGATCTGTGTAATTTTGCAAGCCCTTAATTGATTGCCCCTGAAGTGCAATGAAATCCCTTGGCAAGCTCTTATCATAATTTGAAACTAATCCATTGTCTTGTCTAGAACACACTGACCCCTCTTATTTGTTGGAATAAGTGCTATTGAAAGCCTTGTTGCTTTCCCGTTCAATCACTTCTGTTTGCACACAATCATAATGACGATAATTCTCGCCTTGGTAAAAACCTATCCAAGATGGAGTCCTTTGTATTGTGTATGTGTGCGTGCATGCGTGTTCTGCAGTACTGTAGGCGCTTTGAGAAAGCATTGTATCAAATGTACTTGTTTTTGGTTTTGTATTGTACTTTTAAAAAAAAAATCTATTTTTTTTTGTTTTGTTTTTGTCCTGTTTTCTCCTTCACAAAACAAAGTCTGAGAAAAAAGAGACGCATTATCCCGGAGTTGCAGTTGAGTGAATGGCGCTTTACCAGTTGCGGACCGAGTTAATTGAAAGAACCTGTGAGAGCTGGTGGCCGGCGCTGTGTTTGCTGTGTTATCACAATATGAAGGGTGCCATTGTTGGGCCGGCACAGACCGGCCCTCCCTCCTCGTGCCAGCACAAAGGACCCAGTCAGACGGGTGACTCTCAGTCTGCCGAGCTGGGCAGCAGTAAGAGCATCACGCACAAACCACTATAACCACATAATGCTATTGTATATTATGCATTGTCGATGGTTTGTTTGTTTTCTATAAGGCATTTTTTTATCTATGTGAATGCATTGTTTCTTTAATCTGAATAGCGTATATCTGAAAGGCAACTCTTTTCTTTGTGTTATTTTACTTTATTTACATCTTTCGTCTTTTTTGCAGCGGGGAGAAGTTTTGAGTTTATGTTCAGTTTCGAACCAACACGTCGATGGAAAAAAAGGAACGTTTCAAAAAGTGACATGGAGAACCCGAACTTTGACATTTTAAGCGCTGCCAGCTCATAACTCGTAATGACAGGATTTTACGGGCAGCGCATACTGTAGGCCCTGTTTACTCAGTTGCAGTGTGTTTGGCGTGGGAAAGCTAGACCGCTGCCTCCCGGCACTTTATGTGAGTGCTCTTTTCCTCCATTTAAAAAAAGCGTAATATAAAATAAATAAAGCAACAAGGTGCAAATGTCTTTTTCTGGGGCTGTCTGTTTCATGGTATGTTGAGTTTCTCCACTGTCTGGATGATGTCAAATCGGGTAGCTCTGTCTTTAGTTTGTCAGTCTGTTAGCTGGTTGTTTTAGTTCAGTGTAATTTAGTTAAGCCCTTGATCACCGCGGTCAACAAATGTTTTCAGGGAAATCGTTGTCGTCAAAACACTGTAGTCAATAAGCAAAGCAAAAATAACCTTGCTGTGTGTTTGTGTTTGTGTGTGTGTGTGTGTGTGTGTGTCTATGGTTTTTTTTTGCCTCTCAGGGGTATTAAACTGCTATCCAACCCTGTACAATAAAAAGTACAAAATTTCTTATGAATGAGAGCTCTGGTTTCAGTATCACAGGGGTGGGGAGCAATTTATGTTGTAAGGTGCAGTGAACTAAACATTGAATTTAACAGCATGCGTTCTTTAAGCTGCAGCTTTAATATATCAGTGCCTTTCACTTAAATGGGTCCAGCCTCACAAATTGAATGTTCTAAAATGGCCCGGTTTTCGAATTATTTATGGCACGTGTAGCTTTAAGTGAAACACTTCAAACTGCACACATTAATACTTCTGACAGAACAAAATGAAGGTACATTTTACCAGATGAAAAAAAGATTACAGAAGCGCTTGTCCGCTGTTCATCCTGTCTTCACCTGTTTGAAACGGCGGCTTTGTGTCATATGAAAGCGGTCGCCCAATGTGCGAAAGGCGATGCCATGATCAGACAGCTGAGGGTGGGCAAAACTTTGGTCACAGAACCCCCTGCTGCGATTTCCACGGCGCCCACATTTACGCTGCGTTGAGTGTCCAATCCCACCAGACAGAACGGTTGTGTTTGGATCGCCGTTTTGACGGTAATCACCAGATCTCGGGGCCTGGATTGACAGCCCGAGTCTTTGAAGCACCCGGGCACATTACGACAGCTGCGTTTTAATTGGCTCTGAGACTCACAGATCAATACGCGTCGTAATTGCCCCACACAGGCGGGGTTTGAGACTCATTATCATTAATATTTAGACATGAAGGGGGACGATCCCTCAACGGTTAAACGTACAATGGCGCCAGGCCCCTTTGATGTGTTGGAGAAGAAGATCGATTGGAAATGAGGGGTCTGAAGGATTGGAAAGCTGTACGGTGCGTACCCCCCATGTATTGGATTTTTACAGGAAGTTGAGATGCTGGAAAGCGTCTTCACCGTCCAATAATGTGTTGCGTCGGAGGTGCCGTGACACTCCCAGAGAAGGGGAAATTATGGGAGCATGGGGGGAGGGACCAATCAATCTAAGACAACATCTGCTTTGGAGGGGAACATCGAATAATTGTGTAAATGTGTAGAAAAACGGGGAAAACGTAATCCTTTTTTGCCTATATGTGGCAGGAGGCTTCGAGCCTTTGGACTGAAAAGACTTTGATCCGCGGTCAGGTTTACAGACAGATATGGGAGAGCAAGTCAATGGGGTTTTGAGTGAGTGAGTGAGTGCATGAATGAATGAGTGAGTCAGTAAGTGATCGAATGAGTGGTTGTATGTGTTGGGGATTAGGTAACTGAGTTTGTGGTTGGGTGAGTGGATGAGTGTGTGGGTGGGTGAATGTGTGGGGGATTAGATGAAAGAGTGAGGACTGTGATGGGCAGGGTGGGCAAGCACAAGAGAAACACTAACTCAGTGGCCGTGCTTGGCGAGGATCCTCCTTCTGCAGTCCATGAGAAAAGAGGACAAAAAAAGGGTTAAACAAAGAGTCAGAACCGGTTTGGAACGTGAGGTCCACGTTTCTAGCACAGGGTGCGTGTCAGGTTGTGCAGCGCGGAGACCGAAGGAATGCCCAGATTACATCCTTTGTTTTGAGCCTTTGTTTTGAATTTGAAATCAGATCCGCGGGAGGCGGAACGGGCTAAACCCTCTGCCAGAGCAACACGTGATCCGCGGCGCTGTTATCCGACACGGCGATTAATGCGGCACTGTCACCTGATACGCAAGGAGCGTTAATGGCGGTAGTGACCCCCAGGGTCTCCCTCCACGCCCCGCTGTTCAGGCAGCGGGCTCGGCCTCCTCTCGCGACGCACACTTACCGGCAGGCTTCCTCTCCAGTCCCAGTTCTTTCATTTAGCCCTTTCACTACGGATCCAGACTCCCCAAATCAGGGTAATTTAGCGTTCCTCACAGGCCAAACAATGCCGAGGGTCTCCTCTTACACCCTCCGAAGCCCGCGGGTCCGCCGTACGCCGGGACTGGCCCGCGGGGAGAGCAGATACTTGAGGATTTGGGTCAGAGCGATATCCATACCGCGCTCGATTCTAGGCTTTTCCGTGCTGAATGTGAGTGACAGTGCGTGATGAGGTCGCCAATTGGCCTCACGTGGGCGTAGACCTTTGTGCCAAAATTCGAGAGTGACAACACTTAACAATGGTGATTGTGGTGACAAATGCTTTCACAGCTTGCTCACCTGTCCACACAGACGGGTCTGGCATGAAACCGATGGCCTGTTTGACACTAGTATGAGATACCAGATCAGAACTCTCGAGGACATTAATAACAGTCATCCATTCTCATCAGCTTTCAACATAGAGCAGGAAAAACTGTCATTTTCATGCATGGCCTGACTGTGTGTGTTTATATGTATGTGTGTGTGTGTGTGTGTGTGTGAGGGAGGGAGAGAGAGAGAGAGAGACCACAGCAGTGCAGGTAAACAGTGAGGAGGGGGTGACAGTGTACTGTTGACTGGAGGCTTTATCTGTCTTGGAGATATCACTCAGCCATTTCAGATATCTTTCAGACACAAATTAGGCCTGGTCCTAGACTAAGTTGGACCTTTAAGACACAACAAAGCTGCATGAAAAAGTTTCTTTTTAAAATTCAGATTGTTCTGCGTTTGGTCTGAAATTGTCCCAGGCTTCTTGCTTTACAAGTCAAGCTTTCCCAATGAAAATAACATACTCCAAGAATGGGTGGGAGTACAAGTTATATCATGAAGGCTAATTTGATTGGCACCAGTTTTTCCTGTGTTGGCCAATTTGATAAGTCCAGGTATGCCTGTGTTTGCCTGTTTTATTTGGTCCTGGTTTGTCCTGTGTTGGCCTCTTTGATTGGTCCTGGTTTGTTCTGTGTTGACTGATTTGATTGGTCCTGGTTTGTCCTGTGTTTACTGATTTGATTTGATTGGTCCTGGTTTGTCCTGTGTTGGCCTTGTTTGACTGGGCCTGTGGTCCTGTACAGTGTTGATTTGGGTGTTGGAAGCAGCTTCTCCGTGTATTTGAGATCACACTGTGAGAAATCACACAGGGCTGTGAACCGGCAGCCGGTGGAGACGTTCTCACCGGCGTCAGGAACCGTCCAGGACCCAGAAATGACGGGGCTGGTGAAGGCTGGGGGGGGTTGGCTCAAAGTCTCAGAGCAGTGTGGGTTCTCTATCCCAAACTCAGCCCAGCACACTCCCCCTATTCTTCCTCTTCATTTAAGACAGTCGAAAACTGGAGAGGGTTGCAGACAAAGAAGGAGAACAGTGTTGAAATGATTGGACCCCCTGGCCACACAGAGGGCCTAAATGTGGGATCAGCAGTTCACTGAGCTGTTCGGTCTCCCCTCTATCCGCGTGGATGAAGTCGTTTTTCCCCAGACTTCCCAGTTTTGCCTTGCTCTTACTGTAGTCTCTGGCCCTGTTGCGGTAGGCTTGAATTCGTTCTTCAGCACAGCGATGTGTTGGTGTATGTGCGTGGCTACGTGGTATTTTTCGGGTTAATAAGCTTGGTGGGTTGATGACTGCGTATCTGGGGCTGGTGGAATCTGTCCCTCCTAACAGATGGGCCCTCAGCAGCCTGTTTACTGAGGCTGCATGGTCCGAGCTGGTGTCATCACCGATTAAGGTGCTGAATGCTGCCATTGTGGCCCTGCCTCTCTGACACAGAGTGCCTCCTGCCTGCCCTCACACACATACACACACACATACATGCGCATACACACAGATACTCTTTCTCACACGCGCGCACACGCATGCACACACACAGAGCCACACTTATAGGCACAGGCAAATACACACAGATACACTTACACACACACACACATAGACAGATACACACGAACACTCACATACACACTTATAGACGTATGCCTACACATGCACAGACACTGGCATTCATATACACATATACATACACGCTTGCATAAGCATTTGCACACACATGTACACACACACGCGCGCCCCTAACCGGAACAACCCGGGTAAAAGCATGTGTGTGTCTAAAAACCCATGTTGCTCACATGAAAAAGAAAGCAATAAAAAACTTTTGATTATCATACCTGGAAAGTTTGTACATAAAAGCATAATAAATGAAACTAAATGGAAGACGCTGTGGTTCCCGTATAATCTTTCTTTATATTGGGTTGACATGAAGAGGCCTTGCCTTTGAAACTACAACAGCTGTTGACAGTCCTGACTCGCGCTGTCAGAGAAGCGTATTTGTGGTTTTGCTAGGAGGAGGCTTCAGCTCTGTCAGTAGCAGGTTGACGTGTATCCCTGTTAGAAACATTCCCCGTTACAGCGTTTGATCACTTCAAAAGCTGTCAATAAGAAGCAAGAGATTAACCAGTACGTTAAACATTATGTTAAATACAGAAATGAAAGTGCTGAGCTTTTTTAGATATCAATCTTTATTATTTATTCGCAAATGCAGCTTTTTGAAGAATCTTACCTCGTTTTTTTTATCGTTTCTCAGTCTTACTTAATCTTGTGGCTGAATCTGTGCTCTTGAAAGCAAAGATTATGACTGTTACTTCACATAGTTGATGTGTTGCTATCACCAGGTCATATCAGTAAGACTTTCACATAAACATTAGAGACTATGGTGCTGTTTTTCATCGTAAAAATGGAGAGTTTTGCTCATTCTCGCCTTTTAAATGACTCCAACATAAATGTCTGAAAATCTCATGTTAATTCACAACACAAGCACAAACACATTTTATTGTGCAGAGTGCTCATCCCATACTAAACTGACTGTTGTTACTTTTGTTACGAGCATTCTGTGGTTTTATTCTACTTGGAAGCAATTAAGCAATTAAGCAAGGGTGGTGTTAGTACACATTTATTCAAGAAATAGTTAAAAGTGAAACGCAACCAGTATATGTGCTTATATGTGCAGATTTCAACAGAAAGTTCAGCCTGGTTTCTTCTGGTGTGTGTCAATGCCTGCGTACACATGACGGTTGAGTCCTAGTTTGTTTCTCGCGCGCACAGATTTGTGTGTTTCAATGAAAAGCACAAACAGACCTCTGTTTTTTGTTGTGACTTTAACTAGTTTCTGAACAGCGAAGCGCGTCAGGTCTGTGAATTAATGAGGACCGATGCTGCGGAGACCGAATAGAGATTACACAATTCATCCCGTATTATGTAATTCTCTGATTGTTTGGACTACTCAAGCAGTTTATATGCCGCCATTGTCAATTGTGCGATTGTGTGTAAGGCCACCCTGTCTTCATAGCTAGATGCATCCTTGACTGGATAAAAACAAAGCGGAGCGATGTCTCCATGAGCGAGGCTGGCATTGAGCGGCCGCTGCCGTGCTCTCCGTTTATGAGAACGCACCAGGCTAAAAGGACACGGGACGCTCCCGCATGATAATTGTATGTAATGCAGAATTTCTATGTTTGTCTGTTCTTTCTTTATTTTCCTTAACCCCCTTTTTCTGAGCTTTCGTTTATTTTGGGTTGGACTGCCGATTTCGCGGGGGACTTCCACGATTGACGTTTTGAAATAAACCACAAAGTGCGCATGCGTACAGTGGACCTCCTTAGCCAGAAATTGCAAAAATAACAATCAGAGTCAGGCCATAACTCAACTCATGCGGCAAAGACAACTGAGAACCGGTGACTCAAGACTTAAACTGAAAACACAGGTTTCAATCAAAATCTGTTCTCAACTATGAATGCAAGCAGTACTTTTTCAGAATTCAGTTTTTGCACACAAGTTAATTGTTTGCAGGATACTGATAGGCTTTTGGATTCCCCAACTGCATAAACATGTTACCTGTTCAGCCATTTTTAAGATATGCATAAAAAAATCTGAGCTACAGTAATAATTGGCTGAATGTACTTGAGGGAAATTAAAACTCCTCCCACATTATTACCATACACTTAGGTTGTCATAACTGCAGCAAAGGTGTTTGGGAAATTCAATGAAATTGAATGGAAGCAGCTTGCTGATCCACAGCCATGTTTGGGAAGTGACATCACTCATCATTTCCTCCTCCAGGGGTCACCTACAGGAAGTGCATTTAGATTGAAAACATTTTATTAAAAATAAGAACAAGAAGAAGAAAATAAGAAGACAATGTTGAACACACACATACACATTTATCCAGCTGAATGAGTATGTGGAATTACATATCTTTTTTTTTTTTTTTTTTTTTTTTTACTTTTTGTCAGTGTCTGCGTATTTAAAAAGGGAATGAAAATGATGATGGTTCTAATTTAAGATGCTTTTCGTCTGGTGGGATTATTTTCTGTAAATGTGATCGGTATAAAACGGTCAGAACAGCCCCAGACCTGTTGGGTTTAATTGGCCGTGTCCTTAAACGCAGGTGTGCGGTTTGTGTGGGAAACAGGGCTACATTGGGGGGTGGAAGGGGACATTTGAGAGTTTTGAATGAAACACAGTGGGAATTTGACACTCCTGTAAGGTTGCAGTGCAAGGACCAGCTTCTTCAGATTACCCCTGCTTCCTATGCTCCTGCTGCCCTCACAACTGATCTCAGATCAGTTTACCCGCACATGATACTGACTGAAACTGATCTCAGATCAGCCCTTGGGGCAGAGTCTGTCAGCATTGGAGCCTCCTGCCCCAAAGCAGAGGGAGTGAATGAATGAATGAATGAATGAATGCCTTCAGAATAACAGCGCTAATTACCAAGAGCACATTTCACATTTCTGCAAGGCATTCACCGACTGTGATTCACCTCAGTACCTGGAGTGTTCAGATTGTGTTTGTGTGTAAATGTGAGTGAAAAAGAGTGTGGTGTGTGAAGACAAATGTTGTGTGTGTGTGTGTGTGTGTGTGTGTGTGAGAGAGCGAGTGAGAGAGAATTGTGAGTGTGAGAAACTAGTATGAGAACAAGAGTGTGGAGTGCATGTGAGCGTACGAGTGAGTGTGTGAACTGTGTGTATGTGCGTCAGTGTTTGTGTGAATGATGTGTCAATGGTGAAATGTTATCTGCGGGGCTTGTCGGCTCCTGCAGTCTGCCTCGATTGTCTAAAGGTTTCCAGCAAGTCGCCAAAATTCCTGTCTGGACAAACAGAATCCTGCAGAGCGGTGGAGTAGCATCTTTGCTTTAGCCTGCGCTGTAATAACACGATTTTAGCGTTTCACACACACAATGGGGCTCACTCACCCTGCCATACCCACGCCGCTCTGTCAGCCGCAGTCGTAAATGGTAAATTCAGCTGAAAGCGCCTCTCCCAGCTTGAGGGAAATTTTTGGCCACAAAATATGGTAACGCTAATGAGAAATCAGTGTTTGTGTTTCTTGCGTTCTTAAGTGGCGCTTCGCGGTTGATGCTGCGGAATGTGCGTAGCTGTTACTGCTCCTACATGCCCCGAGTCGAACCATGAGGTGCTACAGGGCCCTCTGACACGCTCAGGTTTCCGCCTTCCTCCCGCTCTCGCGGTCGCCGTGTGCGCCCCCAGAATCCCTTTCCTGCAGATCCGCGGTATTGTGTGTTCCGCAGCTGGCGACGGGAGCCAGGGGGCGCGGGAGAGGGCCCCCCGGAGTCGATCGAAGGCACCCCCGCGACGGGTTCACGGAAACAGATACATTTGGGTCTGGGAACGGGAGGGGGGGGTGGGGTGAAGGATTGAATTTTGGCATTCTTTTTGAAAGGGTTTTGACTGGCAGTCATAAGCGGGAAAGCTATGTGTGACGGCAGCTGTCAGAGCGGCCGTATCCCTCTGAAGAACGAGAGAGATAAAGAGAGAGGGTGGAACACTGAGCATGCTCACACACAATGCCCCTCCATCTGTGGCACCCCACCCCATTGTCGGAGGAGTAGCGCCTCGCTACTGTACGCGACTTACCCCCAAATAGATACCAATTGTACTCTTCCCTCTCTTTTTAGTTATTTTTATAAACTTTAAAATGACTGACAGTATGGTATAGCAGATGTGCAAAAAAAAAAAAATTCCAAGTAAATAACGGAATCTCACTTGGCTCCTCCACTCTCTAATCAAAGCAATTTCCTTTTCTAAATGAAGAGGAGAAGAAAGGAGACCGCTTGGGAATAAAGCACAATTAGCATGAAGCTGATTATTAATATCTGTCTTTTGAATGTTTGCAAGCCCAATTCTTTCTACTTTCCAAAAAGAAGAAGAAGAAGAGAATCAGAAGAGCGTGTTATTCACTCGTGTGTTTGACGCGCTCCTCCGAAAGAGCTCAGCGTTTCAGAGCCGGCCGTCCTCAATGCGCTCAGGTTACAGGCCTCGTTTTCAACAAAGATTTTGAATATTCTGGAAAAAAATCCATTTCCATTACGGTCAATGTTGTTTTTTATCCCCGTACCGCTTCCTACCCTCATCTCCTCCCAAAATGGCGAAACAATCATTTTTAGACATTTTTTTTTCTTGATTTAAACCAGTGATGACTCTCGCTGTGGAGGGCAGGGGTCATTTTGTCAGTGATTGGCAGTGTGAAGTGGCTCCACCCACCATCGGGTAAATTAAGTTTGTGTGTACATCACTGGTCCTCACTGCAATATCCTACACACACGACCACCCGCCCCCCACCCCAAATTGGGGCAAAACCCATTACTAGCAGGTAATAATCTACTAACCGTAAGTAATGGCCCACAAATGACTTTCAGCATTACAGCCATGGTACATACTGCTGAAAGCTGCAGCAACTGCGCCTGAAACTTGAGAGGTTGGAATTGAGTTTTGGGGGGTGGGCGTTCTTTATGGGGGTGGAGAGCTCATAAAGACACATCATTGCGGAAGAAGGATGAAAAAAAAAGTTGCCCACAACTTCAAATTAAGCCTTAAAAACAAACGAGGAGCCTCAAAATGCATCTTCTAAAACATAACTTTTCCTCTCATTAAGTTTAAAACTGAAGTAGATTATTTGCATAAATCTTGTTTAATTTGTATGGGCATGGTAATTTATACCAGAAATTTTAAATAGAACAGTTTAGTAGAGCAGAAGGTGTGTAATGTATGGTCCAAATGAATTTGGACTCAGTGTAGCTCAAGGTAAATGATGGATTTTCCTTTCTTTGAGTAATTCTGTTATTTTTTTGTTTTTATATTGTATTTATTCATTTATTTATTTAATAACCCATTTTTACAGTCCAGCTTGTTAGAAAGTCTGTGTCTCAGTTTAAAATGTCTTTATGGGCAGGAAGTACACAGTAAATCTGGAGAAAGAGTAAAGACATGCAATGAAAGGAAATATAAATGAATTGTTTGTAAATTTAAATCAATCAATTGAAGTAAAGTCAATAATAAAACAAAACAATAATGAAGAAAACGGTTTTACAAATATAATGGTCGGAGATGGATGTGACACCACATACAGCAGAAACAAGAATGACAATATGAACTCTGTCTCTCTCTCTCACTAATAACAGTAAAGTTGGGGATGAAGGGGTTAACCTGTGCAGCTGTGACAGACGTAAACTTTGTTGCTGTTATCGAGCCGGTGTTGATGAGCGCACTCTTTCTGAACACTGGAAACGCTGATCTGGTTTTCATTGTGGAGTGAAAGGGAGGCAGCGTACAGGTGTCTGTGTCGGAGTTGGTCTTTGAGCGCCTGAACTTCGGTTCAACAGGGTTCAGAGTCTCAGGATTTCCTCATCGTTACAAACGCGGGGAAACCGGAAAATCCCACACAGGCGATGCGCCACAGGGCAAAAAAAACGACATCTTTTTTGAACATTTTTAAAAGCGACAAAAATCATCGTCATTATTATCTTTACAAATGTGTCGTCGTGAAAAAGACAAGAAAATCAAGTTCACAAAGTTTTGAAAGATGAAAACATAATTACTGTTTCGTTACATGTCATGTTGTCATTGTGAACCTTCCTTGCATGTTGTGTCATTGTGAACCTGGCAGATAGGTATGCAGTTGCCCATGTTGTATATAAACTCTAAAATAAAATGATTCAAGTACAGTAGCTAGAGCTATTGCACAGTTATACTATTTGTGGAGACCGTTTGCTAACATGGTCCCACTAACAGTGTAAGGAACGTTTGCTAAAGCACATACCTCCCAATCACAAAAAATAAGCCTCTAAGCGTAATGACAGTTGAGGGCATAATAAGAAAAGACTCTGCTGTGTGTTCTGGAAGGCATGTACACATCAGCGTGTAAGTGGGAGCTGCTGACGTGGAAGACACCGCGGTAAACAATCACTGTGAGAAAGACAGGGGGTGCCGTCCACGCGTCACCCGAACGGGGTTTTTTTTTCGGCACAGATAGTGTTTCCAGGCCTCCTGGCCTCGCCCCGTGGTGTGAAATGAGCCGGCCAGCCGCTCCTGAGCTGCCTGCGCTATGCTAACAATAGCAGGTAAATGATAGGGAGGCGCAGTGTTAGCCGGGGGGAGGAGCCACGTCAGCTGGCCCGGCCCCAGCGTGGAAACGCCAGGGCCCCGGGTTTGCTCAGGGCCCCCGAGAAACACACGCCAGTCATGTCATTTCACTGCTCTCCCTCCTCCTTTTTTTAATCCCTGTTTTTGGATGTCCCAAAAAGGGCAAAAAGTCATTGAGTTCCTCAGTTCTATCCTCTTGTCAGAGATTGAATGCAGAAAAGTTGTTGATCTGGTTTTTATATATTGTCATGTTTCAGATTTTGTTGAAAAGACAGAAACGAAAATGCTTACTGATGACACTTTTTATACGTTACTTTTGTCCGATCGCTTTCATGCATCAGGTATGTGTTTTCCACATGGCACTCAGATAGACACAGTGTGCACACGGGCTGTTGGGAAATCGTTCTTACTCAGCCCGATTCAGCTCATTATTGGCCGGTTCGTCTTGGACACACCCCTCTCAAACTCGGATCCGCCCATTTCAGGTGGGGGGAAAGGGGTGCTGTTTTTTGTGTGGCGTTAGGAAGCTTGTTCAGGTATTATAAGATTGCATAAATGTCTGTACAAGACATGTACATGTTTGTGCCCGGGGGGGGTTGGTGGGGAGCATAACGATGATAAATAAATGAGAAGCATATGCTCTGAGTGTTCCTGGCCCAGGGCCGCACAGGTTGTTTACCCCTCAGCACATTTCTGCCGGGGACGCGGGCGGGGCTGGGCAGGCCGCGCGGTCAGCCCGTCCACGTACGCTGCGTTACGCCGCCGTGGCTCGCATGCCAGGGACGCTGCTCCCTTCCTGGAGACAGACAAGGAGAGCATCTGATTGGCCGCCGGCCAGGGTACTCTCACAAAGGCTTCTTTGACAGCAGGTCAGTCGGTTAACCAAGCAGCAAAAAAAAAAAAGAAAAAGAAAACTGCCTCTTAGCTACTGCGTACAACCTCGCTTTTTAAAACTGCTACAGCAGAAAAAAAAGGTCTTTATGTTAGTCAAAGCATGCAGAAACAGATCCTTTTTTTTTTTTGCTTTCTGATTTTTTTGTTGTTGAGAAAATGCTGTGTAGTCCCAGCCCATTTTTGAAATTCATTCACTGCTTGTTAGCAAACATTGGTCTCGGTGGTAGTTAGAGGGGTCAAGGTTCAAGAGAAAGCTTGACCCGTCAGCAGGCATTTTGCTGGGCTCTCCACGCAACCTTCTCCATTATCACATCTAGAGAGGCTGGATTAGATATAAATGAGCAGCAGCCATTCACAGCCATATGCGCCGCAACTATGTCTGCAGTCTTTCTCAAGGACACGGCATCAGTAATGGAGTTTGAATTTTCGTCTACGTATTTATTTATTTATGTCAAACCTGGTATATTTTTCGAGTTCAAGCATCTTGATGGGGCAGATCATATTCATCTAATGCCATATTCTTCATGAAGTATCATCATAAATCTATAATAACATCACTGTTATCCCTAATGCACTTTAAGATACAGTAATGTTTGTTCAAAATTCATTTTTATAAATGCATGTGAGACATCGTCAGATTAAGCCAAGTCTTTTCCAGCACATTTCTGTCGTTAATATCACTGCGTTGCGCAACAGCGGATGTTGTTGTCATTGTAGCAACGGCGTTAGGTAATGTTGTTGCAGGTTATGTGTCACGGTTGCCATAGTTATATCGGTAACAGTAGGTTATGCATTTTGGCTGCAGCGGGGCAGCTGTGTAGGTTTGAACGCTGGGTTGAAGGAGGTAATGAGAGACGCTAATGCAGAGCTACGTTAGAGAGCTTATTATCACCAGGAACTCCCGTTCCGGTTCTTATTGGCTCTGCTGCTTATTATTCTCTTTCCCATACCGCCTCCATTACAGCGCGCACACTCTATTCCCTGTGTGCCATAGTACTTTGCATATGTGTGATGTTTAAATGTTGCATTGTTAACTGGCATTGGTTAGCCCTTTGGTGACCCAGAAGGTATTTGCTCCTTTGATCAGAGAGCAGAGCTTCTATTAGAATGAAACACCATTGATTTAAAAGAGGAAAAAAGAAAAGAGGAGGATGGGGGGAGAAGCAGAGAGACTGTCAGTGGGGGAATTGTTCCCATATCAAATCGCCGCGGAGGCCAGTGACCCTTCACTTCCTGTTTTCTGGAGACGTGCACTGTGGTGAAGTCGTCACAGGGAGCTGGGTCAAACCTGCACCAACAATGGAACGATTGGGGCCAAAGCGTGCATAGTCAGTAACCAGTCAGAGGGGGATTTCTTTATTCTGTTTGGAGCAAAGCATTTTAATTGGTCCATACTCTGCTTGTTTGCCTGTCAGTCCATCATAACAGAAGTGGCTCTGAGGTATTGAGAAACGAAGCCTCAAAAGATGGAGTTAAACTGGAGCCGCAGGAAGTGAAGCACCAGAGCACGAAAGTCAAACCATCTATTACCAATGAAGGCAATGCTACAAACCTTACCAACTAACCATCTATTACCAATGAAGGCAATGAAGGAAGGCAATGCTACAAACCTTACCAACTAACCATCTATTACCAATGAAGGCAATGCTACAAACCTTACCAACTAACCATCTATTACCAATGAAGGCAATGCTACAAACCTTACCAACTAACCATCTATTACCAATGAAGGCAATGCTACAAACCTTACCAACTAACCATCTATTACCAATGAAGGCAATGCTACAAACCTTACCAACTAACCATCTATTACCAATGAAGACAATGCTACAAACCTTACCAACTAACCATCTATTACCAATGAAGACAATGCTACAAACCTTACCAACTAACCATCTATTACCAATGAAGGCAATGCTGCAAACCTTACCAACTAACCATCTATTACCAATGAAGGCAATGCTACAAACCTTACCAACTAACCATCTATTACCAATGAAGGCAATGCTACAAACCTTACCAACTAACCATCTATTACCAATGAAGGCAATGCTACAAACCTTACGAACTTTACTTGGATGCAGTGTCAGAAGTGGGTTGCTCTGAATGAGGGTTTGGATAGGTAAAAAAGAGTAGTGCAAAGAATGACACAGGACTGTCTGTTCAAAGGTGAACTTATCAGCGCATCCTGTAGAAGTTGGCCGTTGTAGTCGCAGTTTGGCCTCTCAGCAGACACACTGCTGGACATGTATGCTTTGAGCTCGGGGGCTTCGCATTCTGAGCTCATACAGCGGCCGCGGTGGTGTTCATCTGGATCTGTGCTGGTTATTGTCATCAAAGCCGCCTGCAGGGCCATGATTCCCGAAGCGTGTGTTTACTACCTGCAGATACTGCGCAGAAACACACCTGCAGCCTGACACTCTGCATTAGGGGAACTCAGGACAGGGACCCCACACCCACAACCAAACCCTAACATTTAGACTGAAACCAAACAGTTTTTAATGACTAGCAGGCATAGAAATGGGGTACACGTGAAACAAAAGAGGAGTACACAGTAATATTCGGTGGTAAAATTTGATACATTTTTGAAGAGTACTGTGTTTCATTCTTGTTGAAATGTACCTGTGCTCTGCCTTTCAAATAATATTATCCACAGGCTTTGTCATCGTGAAGAGGCAAGAGCCAAGAGTTGAGCCTCCAGTGGGACTAGATATGTTTCGCTTTTTACCGTAGTACAGTGCTATTGCGTGTATGATTCATTCTGGTGTCGATGCTTGGGGTGTATGTGTGTGTGTGCTAGTGTGTGAGAGACGGAGAGAAACAGAGAAAGACCATCCTAAAGGTGCGGCGTAATCGCCGAGGGCCTTTCAAAGGTGGACATTCTTGAATTTCGCTGCGGATTTCTGTCTTTTAGACCAGACCGTTTTCTTTGATTTTTTTTTTTTTTTTTTTTTTTTTTTTCAAAAAAAATAATGCAACTTCCCCCTTGTCTTTGCTTAGATGTGTTTTGCGTGAGTTTTTTGTATGACACCGAGCAGCAGTTTCTTCACACTGAAGACAAGGTGCTGGAGGCGAAGCACTTCGATTGGCTCCGCTGAAATCAATGGGCAGGCGAAGCAATGAGAGAGGCAAAGAGAAAGGAAGAGAGAGAGCGAGAGAGAGATAGAGACTGAGGGAGAAGTGCCTGTGTAAGCTAAAACATAAACAAAGAAAAATACCCATCAACCCGCGACTCAGAAGTTGAGTTTGTTTTCCAAAATCTCGGCAACGCTGCACACGGTTGCCATGGGCCAGACCGACACAGACGTGTGAACAGAACTGAGTGCCTGTCCTCCTTCATCCAGTAATTCATTCATACATTCACTCATTCATTCAGCAGTTGCTGTGCTGCTGTTTGGAGAGTACTGGATGATGCAAAAGTAACTAATCACAAAGAACAATGAGCAACCAGTGAGATACAAACAGCTACCTTCATATTTACCCTTTAGTAGGCCCGTCCCAGTGGTGTGACCTCCTCCCCTGGTTCTGGGGGGGTCATACTTGTACACTCATCCTCACTGCTCTCTGCTGCCTGTCCTTCCACTGCAGTCTGCTGTGGGCGAGAAACTTCACTCTTGAGTGAAGAGGTTGGGAATACCCTGGCAACTGATACCCTCCCTACCTGGGCCCTACCCCATGGGGCTGGCACCATGGGACCCGGTCTCGCCCCCCAAGGGAATATACTTACAGTTAGAAAACGTGATACCCTGTCCCTGACCACCTTTATAAACCAATGTACTTACTCTGTCTTAGTAATGTAGCACAGTGCCTGCATTAATACATGTTATCAAATGTGCTATTAAGATAGAAATCAGGGGGGCCAACTGAGAAAACTCCTCAAAACGGTACAGTGTCCAACTTTTGTTCTGTATTCGAAGCAGCAATATTTCTGGATGTAACTTTATGGGGAATTTATTGTTTTGAATGTTCTTGTGATTTTAGTATCAGATGTCTAATATCCATCCGTGCAGAATAAAAAAAAAAACATCTATTATGCAGTTATTAATACTTTATTCAGCGTTAACAGCTGCGCCGCATTCTGAGGCGTTACCATGACAGCATCTGTGTGTGCGTACACGCACGTTTCTGTGTGTGTTCATGCATCATGCATGTCTGTGTTTGTGTATTCATGCGGTAATATATCCCTGGACAGGGGATCCACTGTCCCAGGGCAGCATGTTTGAGTTCTGACAGTACAAGGGAAACCTACAAATGCACTGTTTGTAATACAGTCTTTGTACGTTTCACTGTTTTGGTGTATAACAGCAGTTCACAAAATATCTGTTTACATATGGTTACTGGGGTAACAGATATTTTAAATAATCGTATTTCTTATTGTTTATGAAAAAACGAAATAATTGTTGTTGCGTCGCATGCTTCATGTACGACATCTGCGGTCCTGTGGAGCCCGTAGTCAGGATGTGATGTCATCGTAGAACCTGTGTTCCCAGGCAGTGCTGATTACACCGGGATTACACTCCTCGCTGTGTGCCACCCCCTCTGCTCACGCAAAGAAAGCCTAATGTGTTCTGAGCGGAGAGAACCGAAAAGGAAAAAAAAAAATCTTTGTCAATTAATTTGTGCAGCTGTCAGTGTGGTTAGCCTGTTATCCTAGCTCTCTCTCTCCACCTCTCTCTCTCTCTCTTTCTCTCAGCGCTCGGCTGCCATAGATTTTCCAGCATTTTCCCCAATCTCCCCCCATCCCCCCACACCACCCCGGCTTTATTAGTCTGATTCAGAGCAAAGTCTATTGATTGGAGCCTCCGGGGCAATAACCAAATAGAGCTGGAGCAACAAGTCAATAACACTGTTATTGCAACCAGCCCTGCGCACTGGTGGCGTTTTCAATTGTTTCTACTGGATAGGAGAGAGCAATCATGAGCCAATCAGTGCAAGAGAGAGACAGAGAGCGAGAGGAAAACAGAGTGAAAGAATCCACTCAGGAATTTGTCATAAGGGGAAGTTGGCCTGAAATTTTAATGCCGTCACATTGATTATTTAGAGAGACTAAAACCTTGCTTGTCATGTCAGACACGGGGCTGTCCAACGACACTATACATTTTTAAGAATCCTGAGCAACTTTTTAAAAATTTTTTTTTTTTTTTTTTTGTGAGGGGTTTGGAAGAGCGAGCGAACATTTGATGAGCGTTGAGGGGCTTGCGGGAGGGGGGCAGGGGTTGAGGTCTGGCCTAGTGCGAAACGGGGGAGAAGACTGCAAGTGCTGTAGCACTGGTGATCAGTCACCTCTTCCCCTAACCCTGTCTGTAACTTATAATATATATATATCATTTATTATTTTTAATTTTTTTACTGATAAGAATGAGGGCCACCTGTTTCCTTCAGGACTGGTTCAGTCTTTTGTGGAATGCCGTCACACTTGTTTCAAACAGTTTCTTTTGGCTTTTGTCAGACATGAACGCGACAAGCTGTAAATATGTCAAAAAAAATATTAAAATATGACATAAATTACTTTCTTTCAGTGCTTGGAAAGGTTTTGAGGTCGTGAGGTTCTGTGCTCATTTCAAAAGGTTACGTGTTGTATTCTAATGCTATTTCATCTCCTCTGGGACTGTGCTTCCCTTTCAGATTTTAGCACCATTGTCTCTGATTTGTACACTTTGCCTTGTAGAGTGTGGGCTAAATACCGATAATTTCATTTGTTGTTAAGCTTTGATTACAGCAGTTTCCACAAAGACTGTCCCCTACCATAAATATCGGCTTGGTCAACCTCATGACACAGTTTTTGTTGAGACTGGGTAATGACTAATGACTAATGACTAATGTGGCAACTATCCAGTCGAGTATCCGTTTATCTCGTTTGCGGACTTTATCTTACGAACCCTGTCGCTCTTTCCTAATGCGGTTCTCCCTAGGCCCACGCTGTCACGACCGTCCACAGTGATCCCCTTCGGTGAATTAAGTCGTTTCGCTGTTCATGTGACATGCACACCCACAATTAGGGAACAAGCCATTTAACCTCTTTCAAAATGTGTTGGACCTCTCTGTTGCTTTAGAACCTCAAATACTGAAGTGTTGTTTTTAAAACGTCTCTTATAGCAGGAGCATATTGGTAATTATCCTTGGCATTAATACGAAACATGTGTAGACTCCTTATTGATTGAGAATTAGTAGCCTCAAAATTGGAGCCCTTTTCAGTCATGTTTCCTTTATTTAGTCTACCCCCCATGTATGTGTATGTGTTAGAGAGCGTATGTGTTTTATGACTAAATTGTGGTTTTTACTGTGAACATTAGAGACGACCCCTACTTCTCATGTTCTTTGCTCTATACGAGCTGAAATTACAGCTTGTAGCGTACATGTTTCTATTGGCACCGCTGTTAACAGGTTGTTGGAATGGGTCCCACCGTTGAGTGGTAGAGGGGAGGCCTCCAGCGAGGCAGTCCTCACGGCCCCATTCCCCTTACCGCAAGCTCAGCGGTGTGCATTACTTTTCCTTACTTTAAACAGCGACCATTTGGCAAACGGTGCGTAGGTAGTGAGAACCATTGCAAGGGTTCTGTGTGTCCACTTTCATAGCCATTAGCGGCACAATCTGTAGCATCGCTCTCTGTGTTCTTTATCATTGTGAGTGCTGTTGTTTTGCGATGTTGTTTTCAGTGTCATTTTTGTTTGCTGTAGTACGAGAATAAGTATGAGGTTTGTGATCCTGAAAGGTTTGCTAGAACGCTGCAGAATACAAATGTGCCGCTTGTTTTTTTGATTTTAGCAGATAAATGTAAGTTTCGGTTCCTGTCCAGTTTGTTTGCGTCTCCTCAGAGGAAACCCCGGTCCATGTGTGAAAGTGTGAACCATGAAACTCCAAACCTGAGACGGAAATGTGTTTGGAGAAAGAGGGGCAGCAGTGGAAATCTCAGCACTTACTTCAGTCTCGAAATGAAGTACGTGTGTGGTTAACACCCTTCACCTGGCATATCTATAAGGCCTTGGTATTCAAGCTGAAAGGCAAATTTGAAGAAATACCCCCAACAGAAACATAAATCAAGTTAAGCTGGGAACGTTACATCCATGATAACAATAAAATCCTGTGTTAATAATAATTTCCCCCTTTATTTTTATTCTCTGTCCTTTTACTTGGTGAGATTGTAATTGAAATGTAACATACTTAAAATGATTAGGCAATATATTAGTTTAATGGACCTGTTTTTCTGAGTGTATAAGCATGGTAAATCAGAATCATGTTAAATTCACTTGAGAATGTAAAGTAGAACATACAGTGCCCTCCAGAATGTTTGGGACAGAAACACTTTTTTTGTGGATTTGGTTCTGTACTCCACAGTTTTAGACGGGTAATCAAACAATTTGCATGTGGTTAAAGTGCATCCCAGCATCCCAGCTTAATTTAAAATGGATTTAGGTATTTGTATTTTATCATGTAGAAATTAGCACTTTCCGTTCATACCCCCCCCACAACACCCAACTCCCACAATTCAGTGCACCATAACATTTGGCTTCACATTTGTTTCTGATTGGTCAGTTGGGGACAATGGCTTCCATAGAGCTAGAATTATCATAGTCTTCGGCACATGTCACAATTGTTGCACACGCAATGCCAGTGATATTTCTGTGAGTAGAGCAAGTTAATCTCAATCACACGCAGAACGGTTTTACATGCGCTAAATGCTTTAGTAAGCCAAGCCCTAAGCACAGGTATAGGAGAGCTTTCAGTATCTAGTCTTGATCCTGGGCTTTTGGTTGCCATTGGAGTCCGTTGTTGGTGTTTGTTAACATGAGGACAGCTGTGGTCCAGTGTTGAGCCACTGTGAAGGGCTGGAGAACTATATATTATCATAGTCACTTACATGTCTGCTAACACATTAAAATAATAACTAAGAGAGCGTAGAAAACATGAAAGCCAGGATTTCGATATGCATCTTTTTCAGTGTATGTGCTGTTGTATCAAACCGAACATTCTGAACTGAACTGAACTGAACTGAACGAAACATTCTCAGATTAAAGTCTGTGTAAAAAGCCTTTCTGTGACAGAGTATGTCAGAGGTTCGGCTCAGTGAACGTTAGATTCTCAGTGACTAGCAGCGTAGGTCGTGTCTGATCGCCTAATGATAAACGTCTTTCATACTAAATATCTTTATTTGGCTCCGACTCTTCCAGCATGCTAAATCCAGCGTGATGTTTACTTCTGTGAAGCACGGAATTCGGAACACATCTCGCTGTGGGAAAATAAATAGTTGTGACTCCAGTAGTCTAGTGTCCAGGAAGAGTAATGAAAATAAATGAATGAATGCATGCGTACACAAATACATACATTCATACATGTGTACAAAATACATACATGCATACATACACATGAAAGCATATACATACACACATACATACATACACACACATGCATGCATACATACATACACACACGTTGACATATATATATGGACATACATGAAACAAATCATTTTTGACAAATAAAATGCATTAAATATTGTTGTAAATTGCGCATATATGTTAACTATGTGCTATATTTTGATACTGTAAGTAATGGTTCGCCAAAATATGCTGGTGAAATTTGTTTCTCTCATGATATTTGCACAACGCAAAAATCTTTGCAATCACATGCAAAGTTTTGGAATATAATTTTAAAAGATTGGACATTTCATGATTGTGAACAGTATTTTACATAAAAAATTTGGAGATACAGCTCGCCAAAACACAGATCCCATTATGGGGTTCATTAGAAGTGTAATGTGGGAATTGAGCTTGCAACCTCGGAGTTACACAGCCAGCTCCCTGCTATTATACAATACTGCATGCAAACGTTTTATAGAGTCAGCCTAATGAATACTACTTTTACCCTGTCAGTGCGGCTTTTGTAAGAGGGTGGAAAGGGTTCTGGGTAGAAAATGAATCACAGATACAGATATGTAGAACTTTGCTAGCTGCAAAGCGTAATGAGAAAGCAAATTTGCAGGTATGTTGTAATGCCATTACATTTACGCAAAAATGTAGCGCCTGGATGAAGGGACCGTGTGGGTCTCTACGGAGACCATTCCTGACAGCGCATTTGATTCTGGAACAACCAATGCAATATTTCACCGAGAATCATGTAAACTAGTGAAGTATTTGAAAGGCAGACTAAGATAACAGGATGCTGGGTAAATTCAGTGTGCTTTTATTCAAATATTTGCGGATTGTGCACAGAGTAAATAAACACAGAACGAGTCCCATTTAATGAAAGGTCCAAGACATAAACAAACATGGAGTCTTCTGCCGATTTGGCCTTTCTGCTTTATTTTCATGTTTTTAGTACATCGTATACCCCCGCCCCCTCCCCCGTCTCTGTGGCGACAGCGCTGTGGTAGCTATAAAAACAAAACGTTGTGGTATGAACTCATTTATGAAAGATGCTTGTTGTGATTTGCAGTGTTTCCTCTTAATGTTCGGAGTCATGTGACTCCCTGGTCAGAGGCTGCATGCTCACACAGTGAGAGGAACGTGTCTGCCCTGTCCCATCGCTGAAGAACGAACCGAACAGCACTTCTCCATGCTACAGGAACGGCTATCACAGTCCTTAGCGATGTTTTTCCTTCGTTTATTCTTTGCTAACATTGTTATTATAAATGACTCAGCAGTTTGAATGGATATTTTTTTTTCTCTGTGTTTTATTCTGCACAGTTTGATTAGTCATCCCAAATTTAGGAAAAACAAACTAGATCGTCATTGGCACAACAGAGCTCTGTTTCCAGAACTTTTGTGACAGCAAAATGAAAAATGTATATATACTTTTTAAATCTACTCTCTCAATTTTCACAATTCCTTACTTATTCTAGTCATACAGAATCCTGTGACTAACTTTCACTGTTCTCCAAACTTCAAGGAATAAGTCCGCGCACAAAAGACGACGACAGTGCGTCTTGAGACCAGAGTCGTGAGACTGAAACGCAAAAACACCACACTGCTACAGGTCTGGCCTAAACGTATAACACGTCTCACATACCGCCAGAGTCTGCCCCCCCCCCCACCCCCACACCCCACCCCCATTCCCAGCCTTCACCAGCAGCCAGCCAATGGCCCACGCACCCCTGTGAATTATGAGCCCTAATGAGATTTCAATACTGAGCAAACAATAAAAATTTATGTGCATCATAGTTTTGGAGGCCTGTGGTTCCATGGGTACTGTTTCGCCCTTTCAGCAACCCTGTAACACAATACACAGCCAGCTCTCCCAAGGAATGCGGAGGGCTTTGTGTCGGAAATCTTAGCAGGGAATCCAAATTGTGAGAAAGTAATTTATTTAAGATATAAACACAGAGTGGGGCGCGACTAATATTTCATGTTTCGCGGAGCAAACCTCGGTCTGCCCCACCCCCAGCCCCCCTCCCCCAAACCACAGTCCGGCTCTCCTTAAGTGCCATTCGGGTTTTTATGAAGCAGGATTCAGAATGATGTGCACCAGACATTATAACTTATACTTCTGTAGAAAAAAGTTGCTGTAATTAATTTTCGGTTAAGGTGGATGGTGTTTTAAAGCGTGGTCGTAGCCCTGTCCGTTGCATGGTGACTGAGCATTTCTCTCCGTGTGTGATTGCCACTCACCCTTCCCCTCCGGCCTGGCACACTTGGACTGGGTCCAATTTAAATAACATGGCTGCTAAAAAAGCCAATTTTAAACGGCACGGCTGGTAAAGGCTCAGAGTGTTTGCAGTCAATAGTAGACTTTTGTGATGTATCCAAGTCCAGTACGATCTCTGATTGGTTAAAAATGTTTTCCACTACAGTTTGTCTGAAACTGGTCCGGTTTGGACTGTTTTGTGCCTGAATAAAACTTGGGTCTTGATCTCTATTGGGATATTTTGTGCCTGCATAAAACCAGGCCTGGATCTGGATTGGGATATTTTGTGCCTGCATAAAACCAGGCCTGGATCTGGATTGCCTGCATAAAACCAGGCCTGGATCTGGATTGGGATATTTTGTGCCTGCATAAAACCAGGCCTGGATCTGGATTGGGATATTTTGTGCCTGCATAAAACCAGGCCTGGATCTGGATTGGGATATTTTGTGCCTGCATAAAACCAGGCCTGGATCTGGATTGGGATATTTTGTGCCTGCATAAAACCAGGCCTGGATCTGGATTGGAGACTTTTGTTTAGCTTTGTGTTGTGAAGAGGACCCACAGATTGTTCAGTGCATAATTTAAAGGCTCCATCCTACTGTACCGCACTGATTTCCACTCTGCGCCAGCCTTTTAGAACCAGATACTCCAGTGCATTTCAGATAGTTTGTGCAGCAGAAACACCACACCACACACAGTGAGTTCAGCGTGGTGTGTTCCTGTCAGAGCTACTGATTGAGTGTGCTACTCGCAATTTAATACAGTGTAATGCAGGTTATACACAGAATGTACCACTGTGAATTACAGATAAAATGCAATACAATATAATACAGATAAAGTGCACTACAGTGTGCTACAAATCGTATGTGTGAGCACTTTATGCATTGGATGTGATACTTGTGTGTGCTACAGCTAGAATGCGTTGTAGTACGCTGCAGTCAGTATGCTAAAATGTGCTACGAATAATTTGTGGGACAGTATGCAAGAGGCAGAATGCACAACGGAGCCCTACAGGTAGTGTGCACTACAAAGGCCCATAGATAGTGTGTATGACAGACCTCAATTGATAGAGTGCACTGTAGAGCCCTACAGTTTGTGTTCCCTACAGAGCTCTGTAATTAGTGTGCACTACAGAGCTCTACAGGTAGTGTGCACTACAGACCTCTATGAATAGAGTGCACTGTAGAGCCCTACAGTTTGTGTTCCCTACAGAGCTCTGTAATTAGTGTGCACTGTAGAGACCTCTATGGATAGACTGCCCTACTTTGTGTTCCCTAGAGCTGTACAGGTCTACTGGTAGACTGCACTACAGAGCTGTACAGGTAGTGCACACTACAGAGCCCTACAGGTAGGGTGCTAGCTGAATCCGCTGGCCTCCTGGAAGGACAGAGGCTGGCACCAATGGAAACGCAAGGGACTGTCCCAGGTTCCCAGTTCCCTTTTCTA
>CM040759.1:26577256-26657256 GCA_022829145.1 Albula goreensis
GTGTGTGTGTGTGTGTGTGAGAGAGAGAGAGAGTGTGTGTGAGAGATCATTTGGCTGTGTGTGAGAGATAGTGTGTGAGAGAGAGAGATTGTGTGTGTGTGAGAGAGTGTGTGTATGTTAGAGAGAGTGTGTGAGAGATTGTGTGTGTGAGAGAGAGTGTGTGTATGTTAGGTTGTGTTGTGTGTGTGTATGTGAGAGATCGCATGTGTGTGTGTGTGATTGTGTGTTGTATGCATCTGAGAGAGACGTGTGTGTGTGAGAGAGTGTGTATGAGAGATTGTGTGTGTGTGTGTGTGTGTGTGTGAGTGAGAGTGTGTGTGTGAGTGTGTGTGAGAGGTGTACAGATGAAGGGTAGAGGTTTGAGTTTCTGGCGCATTGTGGAGGTGTATCCCTGCTCTCATTAGAGCGGGTAATAAGGGGTGCTGGAAAACTGCTGAAAAAAAGAGATTTTAAATTTTAATAACACTGGTATGATTTTGTAAATCTTTCCTGACAGAAAAGTCCTCATTATTTTTATCTGTCTCTGAGGAATTTCTTTTCCACCACCTCCCCTGTTAAACGGACTTTTTTGGATTTCTGTATTTTTTTCTGTTTCTTTCTTTTATCAGTCGTCTTCTGGGTTTATGGCCTGTTTCTGCGCTCACCAGTTTGTTTCATGTGCTGGGGTTCTTTTCTGTGTCACTCCGGTTCTTGGGGTTTGTGTGAGAAGAGAGATTTTCTCAATTAGCCTTGTGTTAAAGAAAGTTCTTGTGTAAGGGTTTGACTTTTTTTTTTTCTTGCGGTGACCCCAACCGCCATGCTCAGCATACTACCGATTCGCCCAACGTAGAGCGGTTGCTCGGTTTTACCGCCATCTTGCTCTCTGTGCGCCGGCTCGATCGAACCTGAAGGAGGAAGACGCGGTCTTGGTTCAAGAAAACAAAAAGAGCATGGGGGCGGGGGTCACTCAGAGCTGTCAGTTACAGCTTTGGCCAGGGATGGAGCTCACAACCCTCCGTTATAAGGGCGGGCGCCCTCACCACAGGACTGGTTGGCCCGGGTGATGTTGCCATGGGAACTTCGACAAAAAGTAGGAGCCTAAAATGGCTGCTCGCTAAAGAGGAAGACATTTCCTCCCCAGCGCACTGAGGGGTCGAGGCTGTCAGTCGTGCACACTGTTGTTGTTATTGACTCCGTTGAGCCCTAGTTTGATTTGTAAAGTTATACGCGAACGCTGCCCCTGCTGGGTGGAGCCGGAATTTCAGCATGGGGCGCTTGTGTGCGTTCAACGTATAGTAACCGCGTGCCTTCTGGTCCTGCACCCCGAAAAGAGCACCGTGCATCAGGGGTCCTCACAACTCAGGTGCCTCTCTGATGCCTGTTTGCCTTTTTAATATTTACTCCAGTACATTTTGCGCTTTTTGTTATTGATTGTGAACCCGCTCCAAAAAAAAAAGAGTCCCCCTTCTGCTCAGTTTCCCCCTTTTTTAAATTTTTTTTTAGGCGAGCTGACAGCGGACAGGAAGTGACAGCGTATAAATAATAGAGCATCGGCAGGCCCCCGACAACCACAGAGAGACAGCCGCCATTAATAATGACCGTCTGATTATCCCGCGCGCTTTTTAATAAACATGACGGGAGGGCGGGAAGCCCAGCCAATGAGGGAGCGCCCCGCCGGACGCCTGCAGCGGGGGGCCAAAGGAACGAGGGGGCTATCGGAGGGGGGGCGGGGTTAATTCAGCCGGCTGTCAGAGGCCAGAGCTTACACTCCTAAAGTGTCACAGATACCATTTTTAAATAGATTTAAACATTGCTCCAGTGAGTATCACTGCTCTCTAATCCCTTTTGGATTAGCATTAGGGCTGCCTTGGGGCTCTCTCCTCCCACCTACCAAATGAATGTCAGAGCAGCTGTACCAAAGGCATATTAATCTACATTACTGTAGGCAGGCGGAGTCGCGGACCAACCTGTCTGAATACATGCATTCACTTACCGCTCCTGACCCAAGCTCCCTCTGTCATTTGCATTAGAAAGACTTGCCAGTTAGTGTTAAATTCATTTGTTCCTTATACACCTTTTAAAACTGTGCTCCTATTGCTGCCGCTGCTGCTTCTGTTATTGTCCTTATCTCAAATCATAATAAAATGTATTATGTAACATGGATATTATTTTATTATTATTATTATGATTATTATTATTATTGGTGTTGTTTTTTGCTGTTATTGTAGTGATTATGATTTTTGATGATGAAAATGATAATAATCATAATACTAATAATGTTGTTAGAATTTTGTCATTTATGATTTGTTGTAATATGAGTAATGATAAAATAATGGGTAGCATGTGTGCGTTTACTGAATCAGTGCAAAGAGGCTGAAACGTTTATCAAACACAGCCCATAGCTGACCATGGAATAAGCTGTCTGGCAGAAGAGCATGAAAAATATATAAATTCAAACAGTGCCATTTTCCTCGTTGCAATTTCTTTATTTGTTTAGGGACCAAAGTCACCAAAGTTAGCTTAGCATTGTTTTGCGTGCTATATCTCAGTATCGTTCACCTCTCAGGTGCAGGTTACCGTCTGACAGAAAGTAATATGTGTTTTTTTTTTTTTTTTTTTGCTTTAGTTGGATGCTTCAAGTGCATTCTCAGACAAATATGTAATGAGCAATATGGGCTGTGAGCCAAGCCAGAGTTCAACAGTAACAGTTGCCTGGCGGCCCCAGGGCGAGTGGGCGAGCGTCAGGGGAGTGGAGCCGGCCGGTGAGCCGTCTGATTGGGCAAGTGACAAACCAGTGCAAATTCAGCAGCATTTCAGCTAGCGCGGTGTCCGCTTTCTTTCTTTCTGTGTGCCCTAGCAAGCAAGCGTGTGTGGGTGTGTGTCTGTGTGTCTGTGTGTTTGTGTTTGCGTGACGGACGTGTAGCTCTGAGGAGCGAGGCAGGTCACTTTGGTCATTATTGGGTTGTCGTGGCCAATCGTAGCCTTTGAATGGTGAGGTCAGGTGTCCGATAGCTAATATGTTTCGTCTGAGTCATTTGCTCTAAGGGAGGCCTTTTTGATAATTTTCTGTAGATGCATCTTGTCTGTTAACATTCCATCGAAGGTCGTCTTTGTGGGCATTGAAGACTTTGCGATTTAGAGGGCTCACGTCACAAAAGCGATATTTGACCCTTGTTAGTCTCAGATTATTGTTAAAAATGTTTCACGGAATTTTATCACTCAGTTTTCACAAAGTGCTTTCACTTCGTTCACCGTACAGCTAACACTTTGTCATTTCCACAGAGGAATGCCTGTGGCATACAAACTAATTGTTCACCGTAAAGATGTAACAGCTTGTGGTCAATGGTGCTAGCTGTCTGTCCTACAACATTGTCCGATAACACTCCCCAGTGACACTGAATGAGCTACACTTTGTAAAGATGCCGTATCACTGTCCAGTTGTGCTATTTTCCAATAGTGCAATTCAGTGAAGTGCAGTGACTTAGGCCTTCATTTCTCTATTTTCTTCAGTATCACACACTAACTCAAGAATGACTAAAGACACACCGTAAAAGGAAAAGAAAATGTCACTCCGTCATAAGAGTCTTTTTCAAAAGTTGGGTAGAAAATGCATTGCGGTTCGTTTGAATTTGGATAGCAGTGTCTCTCCTGCGCCAACGCGCAAGGCTATAATCGGCTCCTATCCATATTTCCATTTCTAAGCAGCCCCGCCCCCAGGAGCCCCACCCCCCAGCACAGATACAGCTTGGCATCTCTGTTGGACATTCTCAGATAAATAATCACTGTAAATTATGTATGATAATTAAAGAGCCATGGGGCTAAACACGAGCATGTGAATTCCCTCCGTCCCAACGCCGCGGCGAGTTACCCCTCTGCTGACGCCCTGCGCCTGTAAACGTCCCCCTGAAAGTTCAGCTCCTTCATCTGCCATCCCTAACCCTAACCCACTCCTGCCAGCTTGGGAATGACTGTGTTTGTCATTTCCTGTTTTTGGGAGGGAGTGTTTTGTCCTGTTTCTGGGGTGGATTTTTGTTTCATCGGTGAGCTCCTTGGGGGTTTTTTCATGTGTGTGTGTGTATGTGTGTGAATGCATATGTGGTGTGTGTGTGTGTGTGTGCGTTTGTTGGGTGTGTGTGTGTGTGTGTGTGGGGGTGCATGTGGTGTGTGTGTGAATGCATATGTTGTGTGTGTGTGTGGGGTGTATGTGGTGTGTGTGTGTGCGTGTGTGTGGGGTGTATGTGGTGTGTGTGTGTGTGTGTGTGTGTGGGGGTGTATGTGGTGTGTGTGTGTGTGTGTGTGTGTGTGTGGGGTGTATGTGGTGTGTGTGTGTGTGTGTGTGTGGGGTGTATGTGGCGTGTGTGTGTGTATGTGTGTGTGGGGTGTATGTGGTGTGTGTGTGTGTATGTGTGTCTGTGTGTGTGTGGGGTGTATGTGTGTGTGTGTGTGTGTGTGTGGGGTGTATGTGGTGTGTGTGTGTGGTGTTGGCAGTCCGGGCCACAGGGCACAGGGCTGGGACACAGGGTAAGGGTCCACTGTGCAAGTGATGAATGGCCATCACTGGGCCCATTCATCTCCTGCTTACAGCACTGGACACTGGCCCCATTTTTCCAAGGCTTGTCAGCAAATGTGATAATTTTGTCATTTGTCAGACAAGACAAGGGGGGGCCAGAGAGAAGGGCGGGGGGGGCGTCACTAGAGAGTTACGATCACATTTTACACTTTTTCTTCTGTCTAGTTTTTCATCCTCTCTGCCATGTTGTCTTTATTCCTCCTTCATGTCTTCTTTTCCTTTTTTTTTTATAAATTGAAAGCTCCTTTTGTCGCTGTAGTTTATTAAGGTGACTGTAGGCACATTTAGAATGGGTGGAGGAAAAAAATTTGAAAGGCAGCACTTCTGTAGTGTATTTATGGAGAATTCCATCAGTAATTTCCTGATTTTATTACCTCCCAAAACCGCATGAGCCATTTTTTCCAGGTTGCAATAAAAAAAAAACTTCAAAAAAGTCAAACTACATTTGTGTGCGTGCGTGTGTGCGTGCGTGTGTGCGTGTGTGCGTGCGTGCGTGCGTGCGTGTGTGCGCATCTGCATGCCTGAATGTGTTATATCCAGTGTTTAATGTCACCAGTATATAATAAAAAACTCCAGCATGATTGCTCGATATGAACAGTAATAGTCCCAAAGCAGATTTGTCATGTGGTGTCAGATACATGAGACACGTCCTGGTACCTTCCCGTTGCATTTGTTTAGTCATCAGTCACAGTGGAAGATGTTTGCTTCTCACATGAGAAAAATGCAGCAGTCAAATGAACCTGTGCGACTTCCTAGCATTAGATATGAAGTGAGAATGTGCGATATGGCTGAGATAGATTATATGTGATATTATGTACTTGTATGTATTTGTATTATACACACGTATTTAACATACTACAGATGTTGTGAGGACATTGCGATGTGTTTGAGCTGTGACTTAGCACCCCCCTCTTTCTGTCTCTCTCTTTGCTCGTAGGATCATCCAGAACCGTATCCTCATCTTCGTCCTGGGAGCCATCATCGTCCTCACCATCATCCTGGCCATTTATTTCAACCTGAGAGGGCACTGAAGGGCCCCCCTCGCCCCCCCCCGCGCCCCCTCCTCCTCCTCCCCCTCCGTTTGATTAATAGCAGAAGAGTTTGGTCTGGAGTAATTAGGACAAATTGGTCACATGCATCATCTTTTATGCCGTGACAAAGGGGGTCTCCTCAGGACCCCGCACAGAGACTCTGACGCCCCCCCCTTCCTCCCCGCCCCCCCGATCTCGGCCTGTCCTGCCGTCTTTACCATCACTCAAGCCTCTTTGCATGAAAACTTCCGTTTTCCTTACAAGCACAGCCGGCCGCTGGGGCTACCTGAAGACACGTCCAGGTGGGAGCCGTGAGGGGGATTGGGAGGGGTGTGTGTGTTTATGTGTGTTTAAGGTGGATCTCATGGCAGTCCCTTCGCTTCCTATGATAGGAGCTCTCTCTCTGTAAGATAAATGTTTAGACGTGCTGTCTGGAATGAAGTTTTACAGCGATGTCCGCTGACAGATACGCGGGCAACAGAAACATAAAGAATTACCGTAACCGCTAAACCGCTGAGCGCACTGAGGAGCTACGCTCAGATGTAAAGTAGCAGTGATGACCTCACGCATGACAGTTACGCTGGCGCTAAAGTGGGGGGCAGGGCGGGACGGGAGAGGGTTTTCCATACGCTTAATCTCACATCATGTAAAAGTATTTTGTGACATAAAACAATACGTACAGTCAAACAGCACATTCGTGCTCTGATGTTCCATAATCTCTATTTAAAAATGTAAGTTAATGTGATTAACCTTTGTTTTCCTAATAACACATACTATCTGTTGAAGATTATATCATAACGTCATATGGGGAGAAAAATTATATGGATAAGGTTGTTTTACATAAATATGGCAAGAAGATTAATATACAGAATGAGATTAGTTTGATTATGTGTTTTTAGTCCAGCTGAATGTAGGGCCCAGGAAGAGTTTAACATCATCATGTGGGGACCAGCTCACAGTCAGCCGTCTGTGAATTCATTTGAGAGCGGGGCGTTTGAAACGTGTTTTACTCTTCTTTGCAAAATGAAAAGCGCTGGCCCCGTTTTGCTGCGTTTAGTGTGTCTGTGATATACCCCCCTCTGTAAAGACACAGCTTCCTTTTCTTAAGTGCTCTGTGAGGACACGTATCGTCCTCTCTCTGAAGTGTGCATGAAAAAGCATAAACGCAGAGTGACCTCACAGAGTTTACACTGGACTCAGTTAAGTTTGTGATGTGTACGTGTATCAAACGATGTAATCTTACATTTGAGAAATAAAGTTTTTGGTCTTTTTAAATATACACATTAACAAAAATGGTCACATAAGAATACGTTTTTTTTTTATTGTTGATTATTTATGTTTTGTTTTTTTTTTGAGGATGTACAGAAATCTAAGGTAGTGCGGGGCTGCTGGGATACTGGAGGACAGTGCAGCGGTGCGAGCAACCAGGGCCATTTGGTATTCTGTTTCAGGGCCTGTGGATTGTCTTATTTTGGAAGCGGCTTGGTGGGGGGGCTTTCTGTGCTGCCGCCGCGCGGCTCCCGGCTTCAAAGCCTCAAATTAATGGCCAACAAAATTGTGCGGCTCTGTCCGTCCCATGTGGGGCGAACCCGTCGAGAGTTATCATTAAGCTGAGGAATAATAAAAAAAAAAAAAGAAGGAGGAGGAGAAAGAGAAGGGAAAAATCCTGCCAGTTTGACAAACCTCATCTGATAATGACCATTACAAACAGCATAGAGGGTGTGTGTGTGTGTGTGTGTGTGTGTGTTTAGTGAGTATGTGTGTTAGTGTGTGTGTGTGTGTGAGTATGTGTGTTTGTGTGTGTTAGTGTGTGTGTGAGTATGTGTGTTTGTGTGAGTGTGTGTGTGCATGTGTGTGAGTGTGAGATAGTGTGTGTGCATGTGTGTGTGTTAGTGTGAGGGTGTGTGTGTGAGTATGTGTGTCCGTGTGATTGTGTGTGTGTGAGTATGTGTGTTAGTGTGAGTGTGTGTGTGTTAGTGTGTGTGAGTATGTGTGTTTGTGTGATTGTGTGTGTGTGAGTATGTGTGTTAGTGTGAGTGTGTGTTCGTGTATGTGTTTGTGCGTGTGTGTGTGAGTATGTGTGCTAGTGTGTGAGTGTGTGTGAGTGTGCATGTGTGTGTTAGTGTGAGTGTGTGTGTGTGTGTGTGAGTATGTGTGAGTGTGCATGTGTGTGCTGCACTCCTTCCTCCTGTCAGATGGTTTGAGTTGCTCAGACCCAGAGAAGGCGGCGTGGCTGCGGCTGTATTTGAAGTTGTAATGGTGTCAAAAAGTCACGGCTGACTGACAGCCGTCATTCCCAGAGGAGCTCATTAAATCATAAAAACTTGACAAGGAAATAATTGAGCATCGCCGACAACTTGGTACCCGTTTAGATGTTTTTATTTTCTTTCATTATTAGTTCTGGCTATTATGTTCATTAAGAAATTGCATTAAACAACTGTTAGGGGGGGCTAATGATTTGTTTATATCCTCTTTTTATTATTTAAACATTAGCCGTGTCGTGCGGATCCTTGGCTGCCTCGCTATCATCTGCTAGGTTTTTTTTTTTTTTCCCTCTCTCTCCGAGCCGCGGGTGCCTTTGGAATATGAAATAGATTATTCATTACCCTCCTCTTTGCCAGTGATTTGGTTTCATGTAGTGTCTTCTATGGAGAAAGATGAAAACTTGTCAAAAATAGGTTATATCTTATTCTAAGGGGCAACAATCGCGGCAGGTACAGACACACTTTAATATTTAATTAAGTCTGATGTTAACCCCCATAAGTGACTTTAGCTGTGAGTAACATACAAGCTCTGGAGAGGAAGTTATTAGTCTTCATTTGCAGCCTGGACCATAAGCATTCCGCTTTCCTTAATCCAGCACAACAGACAGCCTTTGTCTCTCTGTCTGTAAGAGGTTATCAAAAATGTGATCTGAAGAACAATGTTTGTTCCAGCTGATATCGATAGTGCATTTTGCTTCGTGCTGTAAATTCCGTAGTTTTATATTTTTTATCGTGAGAGGTGAGAAAACTTCAGTATTTTCATTAGTTGTTGTTGATGGGAAAACCACATGACTTTGCCTGTCGCTCAAGAGCAGTTTTTTTTGTTGTTGTTGTTTGCAAAATAAACACGTAAACTGAAAATACTCAGTGGTAGTAATACGTACAGTCAACGCTGACCGCGCTCGACACGGGCCCCCAACGTGTGAGAGACGCGCCGAGACGTTTTTCCCCCTGATTGGAAGATTATCCCTCCAAATGAAAAGATTTCTTTAGCGGGTGACACGCACCTCTCACGTGCTCGTCTGGCGTTTTAATAGACGGCGACGTGACAGACGTACGTGTTTGAGGGGATCTTCAGACGCAACAGTAAACGGATAAACAGCTAACAGTGGGATCGCAATGGGAGGCCTGCATTTCATCTTGCAGCCAGACTCTCAGACTCACCACCCTACAAGTGACGCCTTGTGTCCGGCGCGCAATTCACAGTGACAATGTTTGACAACGCCGAAGAGTTTGCCTGCTCGCTGTTTTTCCCCCTCTCTTTTTCTCTCTCTCTCTCCCCCTCTCTACCACTCTCTGTCTTGCTTCCCCCCACCTCTCTCTTTATCCCCCTCCCCTCCCTCTCTCTCTCTCTCCCCCTCCCCCACTCTCTGTCTTGCTTCCCCCCACCTCTCTCTACCTCTATCCCCCTTTCCCCTCCCCTCTCTCTCTCTCTCCCTCTCTCCCCTCCTCTCTCTCTCTCTCTCTCTCTCGCTTGTCTCTCACTTGTGGGGACCTTCCCTGTGTTCTGTGGGAGGCAGCAGGGGTTCGGTTTTGGCGAAAAAGCAGGACCTGCTTCATTTCATTAAACCGGGAAAATACGCTGCGATTCCCCTGAAACGGAATTAGCCTAATTGCCCCATTCTTTACCGAAGAAACAATGATGTGGCCATCAGAAATGTCTTGTTTGTTTGGGGTTTGTTTTCTTTAATTGTGTCTGTGTAAATACTGCTTAATTAAAGTGATTGGATTGGGGTGACCCCTGCACTCGGCGCTATTGTAACGAGCTGGCTGTAATTGAGCTGTAGTGTGTATAACAGTGGTCCTTTTGGATGTGTCGTATTTGTCCTTTTATCTCAGTTGTGTAGTTGATCTCCTCTTACTCCCCTGCTGGTGTTTTTTTTAATAGTGAGTTGTATAAGTGTGTGGAATGCCTATGACCTTTCACAATATCATTAAAAACAGTGTTGCGTTTCACTGACAAGTGTCTCCTCCACGTTTGTAATGGTAATAATTGTTTGTTTGCACGGCTGATATTGTGGATGTTTTACTACCTGTCTTTCATGTTATGCCGCTTCTCAGCAGGGGGCAATCACAGCACGCCGTTACCAGGGAAATGAAATCCATACGCTTTATTTGTCCTTTACCTCACGCAAACCCACAGGTTGATGGGGCAGGTGCCTCGGATCTCGCTCCGTAAGCCAGAGAAGAGAGGCCCAGAGTGAGCAGGCCTGGGTCTTCTGCCTGGAGTGTGCTGGTTACAGGGTTACAGCTGCCTGCTGCACATGCTCAGTGCAGCAGGAAGGGCACAGTTACAGCTGCCTACTGCACATGCTCAGTGCAGCAGGAAGGGCACAGTTACATTTGCCTACTGCACATGCTCAGTGCAGCAGGAAGGGCACAGTTACATTTCCCGACTGCACATGCTCAGTGCAGCAGGAAGGGCACAGTTACATTTCCCGACTGCACATGCTCAGTGCAGCAGGAAGGGCACAGTTACATTTGCCTACTGCACATGCTCAGTGCAGCAGGAAGGGCACAGTTACATTTGCCTACTGCACATGCTCAGTGCAGCAGGAAGGGCACAGTTACAGCTACCTACTGCACATGCTCAGTGCAGCAGGAAGGGCACAGTTACAGCTACCTACTGCACATGCTCAGTGCAGCAGGAAGGGCACAGTTGCATCTACCTATAGCACATGCTGACTGTCGCATGAGGTGCATGCCACACTGCAGGCAGGGTTTTGCACACTGTCTTCAGTGTGGATGTACACATATATTTTTTTTATCCCTATATGGTTAAGATTTATGTTCACATATTGTCTTAGATTTCATGGATTTATGTACATATGTAACAATTTTTTATACACAGTGCAAATCCCTCTGTGCTGACCAGTATTGTGGGTAAAATCTGTGGAGGCACAAAAAAAGACTTTTTACAATGAGTGTGTTTGAATTTTGGGTGTTTGTTGTTTGTTCCCTGTTCTCCTTCAAAGGTGGGCTTAGAGTAGCGCCATGAGAAGGCGCAGCAGGTTTACATGCTTCCGAAAACAGCACTGTCCCGGGAGAAGAGAGCTGCGGTCGGAGATCTCCAAACACGTCTGAGAGCAGCACCTCACACCCCACACGGGGTTGGGGGGGCTCGCCGTTCCCCTGTCCCATTTTAACACCGCGCCCCCATGCTGCCCCACCGAAACGCCCCTTATCCAAGGGACAACTGAAGAGCCTGTCGTTTTCCTTTTTGACAAAGCACTCAAGATAACCACTCCTCAGCTCTGAGAGAGAGAAGGAAGCTTTGGGGTGCCGGGCTGAAAAGGCAGGGCTGTCTGTTGAGCCTCATGGTACAATTTACTTTGCATATGATGTCTTACCAGACAAGATTCTAAATTTCCAACTGGGAGGCATCAGTGAAATCTCTGTCTTCAAAAGACGGGCTGCCAGTCATGTTCCTCGCAGCTCGAGATCTGAGCAAACGGTGATAACCCGGGACATATCTGTGGAAAACGGGAGTCAATCAACTTTGATGGAGCACATCCGCCATGACAGGCTACTGAAGGGCCCACTAATGAAGTGGGTGGGGGCACCGCTTAGCATGGAGGGGAGGGGGGGGCCGTGGCCACAGAAAAGAAGGGTCGGGGTGTGGGGGGGGGGGGAGGGGGGGATTGGTTGAATTGTATCTTCAGTACAACATGGTCCAGACCGGAGGTCCGCCCACGTGAACGTCACTGTCCATGAGGTCTATCTCTGTCATGGGTGGGGGGTGGTAGGGGTATGGAAAGGAGGGAAGGGGGTGGGGGGACGGCTAGAATAAAAAGGACTCCTGCTGTATTGTCTCAGTCTGCTGTATTGAAAAGGGAAAATCCTTGGAATCCCCCCAGTGTCGCCTTCTTGGATTTTTGGGGTGGGGGGTGGGGGTGGGCTGTGCGTGTGTGTGGTGGGGGGTGTGTGGGACAGGGGTCGGTGGGGGCTCATTAAATATTCATGAGAGAGACGTCCAATCATGGAGTTCTTCCCCTGTCTTACAGGGGCAGGAAATGGAATGCGGTTGATGTGGGGTCCCGCGGGTTGGCATGTGGGGGTCAGCTGAAAGGAAGGTTCAGGGGTTACACAAGTGCCGCGATGTCCCCTCATCCCGCCCATCCCCCAACGAGAGCGGTCCGTCATGGGGAGGGGGTGGAATCAGGCTCGTTCCGACAGAACACCCGGAAGGCTGAGTGCCAACCAGAAACCAGAAGACCAAGACCCTATGACCAAAAAAATCCTCACACACACACACACAAATACACTCTCAAAGCTGAACCAGCGGCAGGCCACGCATTTGTGTTTTTAGAGTTAACGATTGCTCACGTTATACCGGGAGAGAGGAAGAGAGAGAGAGACATGCATTTTACACCAGCAACAAAATGTTCAACTTTAGTTTCATTTCAAGGAATTTTCTGATGACCCAGGTGAGCAGACAGGATGTATTGATTTTTTTTTTTACACTCTACAATGACTGTGGGATTACCCATTTTCTCATTTATTTTTAAAGACAACTCCAATTGTGCCCAACCTTCTCACATCAAAATCCCTCCTTGACCCTGAAAACTGTAATTCTGCCACAGATCAGAGCTACTGAATATTAGCTTTTACAAAAGTGGTTAAATAAAATATGTTCAAATCGCTAGATCCCACAGGTCACGGCAGAAATTCTAATCAGGAGGGGAAGGAGCCCGCGCTTCCAGACCTGAGAGAGCCATGAATATCTGCTAGGATGGCCAAAACAAAAAAGATCATTAACTTACAACATGAAGGAACATTTTTTTTCCTTGTGAAGAGAATGTTGGTGTTTTTTTTGGAGTGGAAGGTATATGAAAAGTGGAGCTCAAACTCTCTCTCTGGTGAAATTGATCGATACGGACCAGAAGAATGTGTGCCCTTATCGGCAATGAACTCCAAAAGCTACACTGCAACATAGCCTTGTGATGGAATCTTTGCGCTGACAGACTGCAGTGTTCTCCTCTTTCATTGGCATAAAACTGACTAAAACTGTGGAATGAACATGTAATAAAATCGAAAATATTCTATCTGTTGTTTTAAACTCTGCAGTGCTAGTTTAGATACAAAAGCTTTTTTTTCATACTTTGTGTCCAGATAACCTATGTAATATATTCTCTTTGGAGGAGGGACATTACAGCTCGATAAAACTGTCGGGCTATATTCCCTTTAAATAATGCAGATGGGCTCCAGAGTAGATCTGCACAGGTGATTGGTCGGAGACTGTAGCCCCTTCCAAATGCTCCAGAAACCTGACACAGCAGATTTAACACTGTGGGTGTCAAAAGCAACACAATTTTGGTGTACATGCAGGTCTCACCAAAGAAGAGTCGAATGTAGTTCCTGGTCTGGTGTGATTTTAACAAACGTCATAGTTACTTTTCTGCAACGAATGCCAGAAATGTAACACTTCCACTCTTTTGCCCGTAACCCCAAGACCTGAACTAATTCGGATTTGCTGTCTGTGTAAGTCTGCAGGTATTCGCTGCACCGGCCTGTGTACGGTAAAGGTGAGAAAGCTCTGCTTGTTGTAAGAACACTGGTCTGTACCTAGGTGTCCCCCTAGGGGGCGCTGCTCAGAGCACACACCCATATGCACAGTGCAGGAGCTCACAGCACTGATGGTGAATACCCTTGTCTCTGATTAGTTACAGTGCTGGCAGCTTGCAGAGATTACCTCTCCTGTGGATTGCACCTTTTCACTCTCTGTAACCTGCTTACAGCATACAGCTAGAGTAGGACCAGAGCAGCCATAGCGAACCCTTACCAAAGAACACCACTTGAGATCTGACCCCGTAACCACTAAAACCAAAGTCCAGCGTGTGGTCCCTATGTGACCTCGACAACACCGGCCAAAAAAAAACCTGTTGTGTTTTCGCAGACAGTACTTATCACAAGTGAGAGTTGAGAAGGCCAAGAACAGGCAGGCATACTGAAACCATGAATAGATATCATGAAAAGTGAAGAGGATTTGAAAACTGAAGAGTAAGACTTCCTTGGTTTTAAAAAAAACCAACAGAATACTGCTACCAGGATTTCTTGTACCAGGTTATTTTCCCTGTCATGTTCCCCAGTAACCATTAGAGTTACTTTGAATGGAAACATCAAAAATTTCAATTATTATTTCGCAGATGGAGGCTCCAGTCGCTCAGCACATTTGGGAAATTTTATCTCATCATTTTGTGTCAGACAAATTACTTAGAATCACTTTGAGTTGTTTTTAATCAAAAGAGATTTTAATAAACTGGCAGACAGCCATATCAGATCACACACTTCCAAAACACAGCAACCTGCGATCGGATTTTGGACTTGGACCATCTCGTGGAATAAATATAAATACGATTAAATAAATTAATGATATTTTTTTTGGTATTTTATGACATACAAGTTCATAATTCCAAAGTCCTGAAAGTCATTGTCCCTGAAAAGTGTGTGTATGCGCTCGTGCACGTGTTGCCAGTGTCAGCAAGTCTTTTCCATCTAAAAAAATCATCACTCCGATTTATGTGTGGTCACTAATTCCAGACAGTTGTTTTTACGAAATGCCCTCAAAGTAATCTGGTTGAATAATGGTGTTTTTCTTTATGTGTACTGGTTAAAAAAACATCTTGGTGTGTGCTGTAGATATAAGTGTAACATCGTTAAAACAAATTCCGAAAATAATAATCGGGAAGATAAAGGATGATCATGAATCATTTATTGCAGCTCATTTGCATATTACAAATTTTTAGAGGAGCGCTTGGCATCAGTCTGGACGCATGAGCACGATGAAAGCAACGATCCCAGAGCCGCACCAAAACAAGTGTGTGTGTATGCATGTGTGTGTGTGTGTGTGTGTGTGTGTGTGTGATGGGGGTGTGTAACTTCATCATGCCAGCATTTCTGTTTCTCCCAACCCCAATTAAAATGTCCGTGTTTGCCACCGGTTTGGAGCAAGACGTTCGATGGATATAAGTTTAAAACACAAAAAAATGAAATGAAAACCTCTTGCTGTCGTACGGAGAGTTTCTGTTTACTGCACAAAACTAACTTCACTTTTTTGACTCGGGCTCCCTTTCGGCTTGTGTTGCAAAATTTTCCATACCTCACGGGCTGCTCAGTTTAGGCCTCAAATTCTGACATTCCAACCAATCAAACCAAATGTCCTCTCTGCGGAGATCCAACTAACATACACTCCCCCCCTCCCTCTCTCCCTCTCTCTCCGTGAAGGACATATATCTCGAACATCTCAAGAATTACCAATGATTATTTGAGCCATAATTCTCACGCTTGGCCTTATTACAGGGCTACAGAAATTTCCGAGCAGTGATATAAACGAAGACATATTCAGATGAATATTGTCGTCCTGTATACGTGCGGTAGATATGGGGTTCATTGTGCTATACAGTGAAGGGGATTAATCAGTTCATTTTTCCTGATTAAAAAAAAAACGCCTATTGAAAAGCATGACTTGGCGGTACATGCATGCGGCTACATGTGTGGAAGAGAGCTCTCCCCACATCTTTGAAGGTCATCGCTTTCATTCCCCCATGCGTATGTGCGCCATGAAGTGGGCAGTGGAGAGTCCTTTTTATTGGTCGCACACAGCAGCCAGGGACAAGGAATACTGGGAAATCACAATGGAGAAGGTAAGAAAACACAAGGGTTGATAAAGGGCCTAGAGGAAAAGTATAAAAAAAAAAACCTCAATGGCGAATATAAAGACATGTTTAGGTTTCATTGCTCTCGATTAATAATTCCTTACCGAACAATAAAGGAGCCATTGTCGTAACTTATAACTGAACTCTTGAAGACCTTGTAGCCTTGAGTCTTCAACTGTACAAATGATTTATTCTTTTTTATTAACTGACTTTCGTTCCATGGAGAGACTGAGTCGCGGAATGGGGGGGGGGTCCTCACTGTGTCTACAGGTCATCCCTGTCTAAACCCCCCAACCCCCATTTCTCACCCACATATGTAAAACCTGGGTGAGATATAAACCGGGAATCACAGCTTTACAACTGCCTGCAAATCCTCCATTTCCTTCCCAGCATCCTTTAGGTCTATACCTCTTCCATATTTATTTACTAACTAGGAGGTGATATGCAGGTGGAAGCCATCCCCCTTGTGAGCAAAATGTCCAAAATGCATCCCCCTTGTTAACCTGCCATCCACATCTGTGTTTTGGTTGGTGGTGTAGGGGCACCTATTGCACTTAACCTGTTTCCTAACTAATGATTGGGTCTCCTGTTCTCACCTTACATTAATGATTGGTTCACCTGTTATCTTTACCTTTTCCTGATTGGTTCAACTGTTCTTCTTAGATATAACAAACAGTGGTTGTGTAGCAATGCTGAAAGGAAAGGCACACACACACACACACACACACAGTGGTTGTGTAGCAGTGCTGAAAGGAAAGGCACGTACACACACACACACACAGTGGTTGTGTAGCCGTGCTGAAAGGAAAGGCACACACACACAGTGGTTGTGTAGCAGTACTGAAAGGAAAGGCACACACACAAACACACATGAAGTGGTTGTGTAGCCATGCTGAAAGGAAAGGCGTACACACACACACATACACACAGTGGTTTTGTAGCAGTGCTGAAAGGAAAGGCACACACACAAACACACACATTGAAATTAAAGGCATACACACACACACACACATGCAGTGGTTGTGTAGCCATGCTGAAAGGAAAGGCATACACACACACACACACACACACACACTGAAAGGAAAGGCCACAGGTTCAGCAGAGCTTGATGGACGGCACTCACAGCTACATGCTGCACATCCAGCCCCTTACACAAAAAAAGACCTTCACCAAAAAGAAATAAATAAATGTGTACATCAAAGGATAGCCTGGCTTAAAAAAGAAAACAAACCAACACACTTACACACACACACACGCACACTCACACATACACTGAAATAAAAAGAAGCACACATGCAGTTTACTCTCAACTGCTCTATTCCTTCAATAAAAGGAAAAAAATCTCATTGACCCAAACACGTGCAGCTAAAAGCAATGTTCAGTCAGACATTTTCAAAACACAGAAATTCCAGATTTTACCTTTAATTTTTAAAACCAACTGAATTCAATCAACATTTCAGCTTCACTTTGACTCACAACTGAATGTGTATTCACTGAATTTAGGTAATCATTGTTTTGTAAAAGAAAAAAAATGGGGGACGGGGTGGGGGGGAGGGGAGTAGAGTTTTAAAACCAGGAGGAAACAGACAACATGTCAATGCGTATACAAAAAATGTTGCAACACAACACAATAGCAGCTATGAATAAATAATCCGAAATCTTCTTCTGAAAACAAAGTCAAGATACCAAATTCTCAGAAATGAGCAGAAACAATTAGAAGGATACAATACACTTCAAATTCAATTTCTGTTTATGAAATAAAATTGCACCGTATCAGAACACGGATTTGGAGATTTGGAAGAGATCATGTCCAAATTACGAATACTGATGTTTCTACTGGACCTTCTCAAAGCAGAATGGATATACAGGTTTGAACTCTCAGTACCTACCTAGAAACATCCTTAGTAAATATGTTTCATGAGACTAAAGCTACAGTTAAAATAATTGAAAAGTAGGAAAAATATTGGATGGTATTACAGTTTGACAACCCCTTAACTCAGTGAAGATGTGATAGCCATAGCAACATATATTTATCGATGGAGTTTCCATTTCGTATTGATACTCTTCTGAAACACAGCATAACACACACGTGCGGCGAGAAGATAAAGTCTAACGATGAAACAGCATGAATCCGATCCACCCAGAGCTGAACCAGTGTCCGTCACAGATGGAGAAGTTTGTAGCCCGGTTAGTCATACAAATCAGAACCTGTGATTGCATTCCTCACCATCAATTTCATGTTGGTTTCTGTCTTTTGTGATGCTCAAATTCACAACTCTGTTTGCCTCCAAAATGTTCATCTGCAACATTTTGCAAAATTTCCACTTAACCAAGCTTCACTCTTCACTCCAAGTTACCTTTTCCATATCTGTTGAACCCCCATTTTCAAGTCATCCAAACACAAGTCACTCTTGCAACAGTGTGTAGATTGGAGTAGCACTAATGATAATGGGTTGGGGGGTGGAGGGGTGGGGGGGTCATTTGAATTGTGAAATCTTCCCCCCCGCTGTAGATGTTAGCTCTGGTCAGTGTCAGAAACGGTGGAATTATTGCCAGGCGTGGCGCATGAAGCTCTACTGACATATTGACTCCCCGGACCGGCCCCTTACGCCCCCTCCCAGCCCTCCCTCATTAAATATTGAGTGCACTGGGGGTTGGGCTCGAGGTCGTTGTGTTTGTTTTGCACAGTGCACCTGCCTGAACGCTCTCCGGCCCTCCTGCAGCATCCTCAATTACGCGCCGGCGGGATGGGCATACCCGCTAACGCAATTAGCGCATCCGTAGCCTTCGTTATGTCCATTTGTTTTGGTGATTATTTTTTAATAAATTTGTCTTACAATTTTCCGCCTCCATCTCTCTCCTCCCTTTTTCTTGAACATCTAGCCCTCTTTCATCCCCTTCGTTTCTCTCCGGCCTCTCTCCACCAACCCCAACACCCCCCACCCACCCCCCACTTTCACTCTCTCCCAGTGTACGAACCCCCTGGTCCCTCCGTCAGACTCACCTCAGTACAGCTGAAAGACCACATCAGACTGGCGGTATTCTTTAAGGAAGCTGATATTATATCTCCCCTTTTACCTCTTAAAAACTACTGAGGCGTCCATTTTCACTTTAAATTAACTTCAGAGGAAAGAGATTGACAGAAACACAGGAAGAGCTCACCTGTCTGACTGCCGTTTCTGTCATATTGCAGACAGAGACTCCCTCAAGCGTCATTTCACCTGCCGCTTCTCTGAATGTTTCTGTTTTAATGGTACAGTAATGACCAAAACACAGGGTCTCGATCTCTCTCCAGCCATCACCCAGCAGACATGGGCCTCTCCTATTGTATAATAACTCTCTTTTTTCCAAATAAAATCAGTAAGCACTGTTAATTGGAAGTTCACGATTACAAACACTCCAGGCTTAATTAAGCTTTGCCAAAAGAACAGGTGTTAAGAATATCATGTTGAATTTGAATGTTACGTTGTTCCTTTTGTTTGTTTTGTTTATGTTGTCTAAAATTTTGACTCAGTTTTCCTCTGAAATAGAGCGTGAATAAATCATTAACATAACACAATGTTACCATTCTCGTCCCATTCTTGACCATTTTTGTACGTGTATTTGTTGGTTTAATGAGGTAGAAAAACCAGAGGAGGACATTTTGACTATACAGCAAATGTACATAGTAGCTGGACACAAATGGAGTTTAATAGTATAAAAAATAAATCCTAACTCATCTGTGAGGGCAGTAATAGTTTGTATGATGTCATTTATCTGTGGTTTGTGCCAATAATCACTGAACTAAAGGGATAACCCTGTACCGTGGCCCACTCAGTGACATTTGACTTCTTTATAATTAACTTGGAAAGCCTAATCTCTCCCTTCAAATAACGCCTGGATATATTCCATTTAATATGCTTATAAGCTACATGTATTATTCAAATATGCAAATTAGACATAGTTAGAAAACAGACTTTTTGACACGGGGTTTCCGATGGTGAAGGCTCGGGTGCACCTTGCGGATAATAGCAGGGAGGTCCGAGGTTCAGGAGAAAATGGCCTCCTGGACTATCATCCAAGAGGTAAGACACCTCAACCGCCAAAAAATTAGTCATTTGCTCTTCCCTTCGAACAATTTCCTTAGCTTCCAAACAAGCTTATCCGATTCTGTAATCAGACTAACCCTCCACAGGGATAAAGGTTTTACTTATGGCCTCGCTGTCGGTATTTTATTGTATTTGAACAAAGCGAAACCTATTTAGTTTTTTCTCAGGTTTCGCACCTGAGGTGAACTTTTACCTGAATGAGGAACTTCCCTGTCACCAGAGCAACTTTGAATGCAAGTACTCAAATTCAGAAGACAACCAAACATGACTGTTTTTCACACTGCAGCTGTGCCACCAATCACGTATCGCTTATGGTCGGATCATAAACCTGCAGGTTCCTGGCTGGCCAGGAGAAGACACTAGAGAGGGAAGATGAGTGTGAAGGGCCATCGCACTTTGGTAGCACATTACCTACTTTAGATTCCTCACACAACGTGTGACTGTCTTCAAGAATAAGGTAGAATCATTTTCTGTCCACCCTTTGTTTTTATTGAGCCAAGTATTGTGAAGGTCCACTTAGACCTCAACCTAACTTCCAACGGACCTCCATTCATTTCACAAAACAGCCTGGAAGATGTACGTCTTGCACATATATGAACCACATAACATACACATGCGAATGTTAACAATTATTTACATGCTGTAAGGTATGAAATAAGCAAGTTTCAAATCATATTGTGATGGTTTACATGAATTTATCGCCAATATTAGCAGCTCCCAAAGTAAGTTTACAGCATGCGAATCCTTTGTGCTAATTTGATAATTAGCAGCTACATGCCCAGTGAAATATGATAGTGTAGTCTGTGTGTGGTATCACTGTACTCACTGCAATATGGTAATTTGGCTGTACTCAGTCTAGTGTACGATATCACTGTACCCACTGTGAATATGGCAACATGGCTGTACTCAGTGCGATATCACTCTACCCAGATCAGCGTGTGACATGGCTGTACTCTGTTCAGTGGTGATATCACTGTACTCAGGTCAGCGCGTGATATGGTTGTCCTGAGGTCAAGGTGTGATGTGGCTGTGCTCAGTTCAGTGTGTAATATCACTGTAATCAGTTTAGTCACTTAACGGATGAGAATGATATCACACACTGATCTGAGTACAGCCTTACAACGCATTTCAGTTCAGTGTGTGATATCACTCTAATTGGGTCAAGTTGTGGTGCGGCTGTACTCTGGTCAGTGTACTGCAGATATCGCTTTAAGGTCACAGCAGCTGCAGATAAGTGTGATTCATATAAAAACACATCTACAGCCCGACACTTGCAGTTTTTTGGAGGACAATACATGGAGAAATTTGGTACAGAGAGCAATATGTGTAGTTTTATTAAAAGGCCACGTATAAAATAAAAGATTTTAATAGATTATTTCATAATGGACACGGTTCATCCACAGCATAAACCTTGAAACGGTTTATTGTCACTAATGATTACATTCCATTGCTTTGTCTTTTTTTTTCTATGCCTTTCCCAGAGAAATTTCAGTAGAGTCTTAGATGATTGTGCTAGCGACAATGGACTCCCATTCATTTCGAAACTGGCTTTAAACTTCAGAGATATCTATGACCAGAAACCTTGAAAAGTTGACACTGTGAACTGTCAAATAAATACTCTGAAGGTAAAAAAAGGGAAAATATGGAAGTTTCGTTTTGAACAGTATCTTTAAAGACCTGTATACAGAGAGGTTTTTTGTTCAAAAGCTGATATTTGTACACGCAGAGGTTGGTAGAGTAGCCAAAACTAGCAGATGTAAAAGTAGTCATACAAATAGCGACAAAAGTAAGAGTAAGAAAGTAGCTTCTGGAAAAAATCAAGTCGCAAGTTTCTTTGATAATATTGATAGCAAGCAGTACAAAGGCTACAGAACAGCATAATAATAGCCCAGTATAGAGCACTTACACAAGATCAATGTAAGTAAAATGTCCAAAATACAACATTCAGGGTAATTAAATATAAAAAGTTATGTATAAATTGAAACAAATCCTAAATCTTTTTTTTTTACTTTCAATGCAGTAAAATCAACGAGTGTGAGACAGTGTGTATGTATGTAGATGTCAGGTCTAAAAGACAACAGAATACCCACCCTGATTCTGTTATCCTTTAGAACAGAATGTCTGTCTATCACCATCAGATTTCATAAGCAATAAGTGTTTCAGTAGAATGAATTTGCAGACAACACTGAATACCCTTAGAAGAAGTTTATTGTGATGTGTCAAATTGAGTAATGGTACAGACATTTGATCTTGGGCTTGGAGTCCATGGGGGCAGCATCATACCTAACAATTTTGGGTGAGGTGAACCCCCCACCAGATCACTGGAAGAGAAGGAAAAAAAGGAGGTAGACATGAAGGTGGAGGAGGGATGCCGGAAGCAGAGAGCATGATGGGAGATAAGGTATGTGGCCGTCTAATACCTGCAGAGAAAACCGGATTGGACGGATAGAGGTATTTTAGTGAGGGGTTGTCTGAAAATACTTCTCCCTAACTTTTGTTTTAACAAACTCCATTAGATCCTCATATAGCTTTCCTGAAGCATTTTACTATAATTGAAATTGTGGGTAGTCTTGTATGTTTTATTGTATTTGTTTAAAACAACATTGACTCAGGGATGTACCCCCCATGCTGTCACCATAGACACGACTTGTCCCCCCTGTGTAACACAAAGTCAATGTGTCGTTAAGACTGACCAGTGAAATTTAACACAATTGATCTGAATTGCGGTTAGGGTTTAGTATTTTTTTTTTTATCGTAATGTTCTCTTCCCTTCTAGTTGGGAGTACCTGATGATATGTTTGCCGGCCTCATTGTGACGTCCTCTGCTGATACTGAAGAACTCCCCATTGAAGTGTACTGTACCGACAGCTGCTTCTTTTCACTGCGCAGACTTACAGCATGGCTGCGCAGCCAGCACAGGCAGACTGCAGGTGCCCAGCTGACCATAAGAGTTGCGTTTGCGGGATGAGACCAGGACAAACTTACCCCTCAAAGCCCCTCCTGCCCTAGGCGATGCCACGGCCAATCATGTGCTGCCCTGTGGGCTGCTGACCACAGCCCATCCAGTCAGAATTCAGAACCAGAGGGGCGTGTCACATCCTGAAACCCAGCACTTTTGACAGGGCAAGCCCTCAATTTCTGCTCCCAACTATAACTAATGACGATAATAAAATAAATCAACAATAATCACATTTATGATTTGTTGTCATTCTTGTAATTGTTTTTTTTTTTCGCTGTTGTTCTTGCCGTTGTTTCCATTGCTGTCTTGAAAATATTGAACATGGTCAGTGATTCTTTTCAGGATGTGAACATTTGTAAATAATCACTCGCATGTGTAGACTAGTATCAGTTTTCTCTATCCGTGGGGGGTTATTGAGTGCACTACTGTTGATCTGCTAAATAAATCCCCCCCACAACCCTTTCCCACTACTGCCTGAAGCCAGCCTCTAGCATCTCCACATCCCGCTTCTCTCTCCCTCTCCCCCACGCCCTCTCTCTATCGTTCTCTCTCTCTCTTCACAATCTAATTCCCTCTCTCCCCACTTCTTTCTCTTCTACCACCTTCCATCCTCTCTCTTCTCCCATCTTCCTCTAGTTGTCTCTCTCTCTCTCTGTCCTGTTTCTATCACTCTTTCTTCCCCTCTGCCGCTTTCTACCTCGTCTTTTTTTCTCCAACGCGCCTCTTATTTTCTCACTCTTTGAATGTTTAAGACACTATTTTGAGTGGGTAGCTTTTAGGGACTGATGTGCTGGAACTCAAGTGAAAAGGGCAATTAAATTTAATCAACACACTGTTGGAGTATTTAACCAAACACTTTGCTGAGTATTCATTTATAAATTTGTAAAAAAAAAAATTGAAAATAAAAAATTCAACGCAGTTTAAACCAAATCCATTCAAAAATATATTTCTTTGTAATTCAGTGACGTCACGGCACCACCCCATTCAAATGTCATGTTGGCACAACATTGCAGTAACGTTGTCAGTACCTGGTGCTAAGCGTTGTCAAAGTGGAATTGTTACTGTAGGTCCGATTTAGCCTCCCACTAAATCAGGCAATACTACACTTACAATTCCTTTCCCTCTCCCATCACCCCCCCCCTTTTCCAGGACTCCAGGAACACAAACAAAATACCTGCTATTACTTATAACTTCATAATTTTTTATTACTTTAGTTACTACGTAGACAATTTTAGGTTTATTGCTGAATGGACCTCCATCACCATGTCTTCATTTTGAAGGTGTATCTCTCTGATTGTGGGGAAGGGTACAGACACATGGTGCTGGTGTAGCCGAAGTGGGAGGCAGCGCAGTCGTATCCTGTTCACATATCTGTGGTTCCGGCTGTGCAGCACCACTGGGCTGTGTGTTCACTAATGAGAGGGAAGTATCAAACCTGCCATGCTCTGCGCTGGAGCTGCCTGGCAGGGCTGGATGGGTCACTTCCACTGGTTGTGGTGAACAACCTGGAGCACTGACAGGCCTGTGTGTGTGTGTGTGTGTGTGCGTGCACATGTATGAATGTGTGACTGGGCGTGTATGCTTATGCGCGCGGTTGAACGTGTGCGTGCTCATGCGCACGTATGAATGTGTGTATATGCGCATGCGCATTACTTAACGTGTGTATATGCGCATGCGCACGGCTGAATGTGTTTGTGTGTGTGCGCTTGCGCATGGATGAACGTCTGTGTCTATATGCGCATACGCATGGTTGAACGTGTGTGCGTGCGCATGCGCACGTATGAACGTGTGTATATGGGCATACGCATGGTTGAGCATGTGTGTGTGTGTGTGCTAGTAAGGAGTCATACAAGGTTTCTAGCAGAGAGCAATCGGGTCCTGTCTTTTCCCCGAACCTCCAAACGTTTGAAAATTACGAATGAGTGAAACGGCGCTTTTTTTCATCTTATTAAAGCACATGGATTGTCACCGTTATTTACCAAATATAGTCTGACAAAGAAGAAGAGGGAATTTTTACTGATTGAAGATCAAAGGGGCGAAATCTCCTCCTCAATTCCCTCCTTCTCTATTAGCCCCTTCAGAACTGAGGAAAACATCAATTTCTCACACATCAATGGCGGCTTCATAATCAATTGAAAAAGACACTTGCAATGGGGATGCAAATCTTATCTTTGTCTTATTAAAGCTTTTAGAAGATACATGTCGGGATTTAATATTATTAAATAAAAGAGGTCGGTTTTTTAATCTAAAGATACAGAGGCGTTGGTAATGGGCTAAATCAAAGCTAAGGGACTCTGTTAATTACCCGTAGAGTTTTCCTACCCTTATTAATATTGATAAAATATACACCATCAGATCAGTGTACATAGAATGCATTTTAGTGGTGGATAATTAACAAAAAAGAAAGAGCTTTATGCATTTATCAGAATGAGCCGGATGCATTTGGTGTCGCAGAGAGAGGGTTTATCGTATTTCTTACATACGATTTTCCAACGGGCCAGGCAGTTTCGAATGACTCACTGTCGGGCTAAGGGTAAACTCGGCCCCTGTTTGTCATTAACACTGGTGTCTCTCTCTCTCTTGTACATGTGCCGAATGAGTCATTTGTGATGTTTTCTTTCTTTTTAAAAAAGAAACATGGTCTCTTTCTTTTTTTTTTTGACCATCTTTGGTGTGAGCCACAATGGAGGATAGCTGTTGAGTCGGTACGGTGGTTTTTTTTTTTTTGGACTTTGCATTTGTTCATTACATGCTGGGAAGATTCAAGGCTGATATTTATTCAGATAGTTTTATTAAGTACAGCACTCAGATGGCTTCTGCGTGAAAGCATTTCCTGTGTCCACCAGAAAAGAAAGGAGAGTAGATGGGTGGATACTATAAAGATCTACACACAAAAAAAAGGCCCGACCACAAACGAAAATCTCCAACAATACACCTTGGCCAGTTCACTAAATGTTCTGATCAATGCGCGAAACACCAGCGACCATGCAAACCGCATCTTAGTGAGGTGTAATTCCACTTCCAAAGTCTCATATTTTGATATCGGTTTCCCCCGCAGAAATGTTTCAGGAAAAACCGCTGTGTACCGGTCCAGACAAAAGGAGAATGTCTGTCTTATTGCATCTTATTAGCCGTCCCGAGTCCTCCAGCTGTACCTTTACAACAAAAGAAATGCAGGTTTTTTTTACTGTCCTCGCGAAATCTATTGATTTGTCTTTGCTTGGAGCCATTCTGCATGTATCGGACTTATTTGTGAAGCGGATTGATTTTCTGCTGTTAATTTCTTAATTGGAGCTCAAGGATGAAACTGTGGTGCCCTACCACGCCCCACCAGGGGTTTCCACAAACCCCAACCACAAGCTACTCCTGTGGACCAGACCGAACTAAAACTACCTGATGGCGCTCCGCGGGGCACTCCACCTGAACACCTGTTCGGCTGTACGCAGACGGACTCCGCAGTAGTGATGGGGTGGGGGAGGGGAGGGGGAGGTTTCGTTGAGCCAAATATGCAAGAAGCAACTGAGCGACTCAATGACTTGAAATAATGAACACAATAGCAATGGAAAGAAAAGCAGTTCTGATTGGTTCTAAGTCTAACAAGACAGTGACTAACAGTGGAGTATAGCTCCACCCTAAAAGTGTTCATGAAACTTTGATGTTATCTTGAACTTGATCATAAGATATTTCAATAGTTAATATAAATGGTAGTTGTGTTTTAGTTGGCGCATTTCAATCACTGTTGCTTATGACTGTATTGTATTTACAGATAACAAAAGATTAACAAAAATCGGTATTGATTTAATTCTGTGTTTGGAATTGTACTAAATATCCAAGCACTGCCATGCTACCCAGCTAGATAAATGTAGCCACTTATTACTGTCATCGCTAAACCACCTAAACTATGCTTTTACACTGTCCCATTAGAACATATTTAACGTCTCTTGAGAGATCAGGCAAATGTTTGTACACTACAGAGCGCACACTATTCTTTTGCATCTCTCGCCTCTCTCTAATTCCTGCAGTAACACAGCACAGCCACAAGGAAATGTTTGTATGTCGGGTCGAGAGTTTGTACTCCTCTCAGCACTTTTCCATGTCATGAGGTTTTTTTGACATGGATTTTTACCTATGCATGTTAAAAAGATCAAATCCGATCGAATCCGTAGAAATGTTTTATAAATGAGGCTCGTGAACACATGTTCGGCTGAACGTTCATGCTCCACACGCCTGAGCACTTGCCTAGACTTCTGAGCACTCACCTGGATGCCCTCTTTGTCTTCCTCACTGCCCACCTTCCCATCAAACTACGCTACTTACCTGAAGACAAGGCTAGACCTCCACAAGACCTACACAAATAAGCATGGAGATATTAACACACACACACTCTGTCAGTAACACTAAATGACATGGTGGAGGACACAGGAAGGTAGACAGACACACACACACACACACACACACGCGCGCGCGCTCTCTATCAGTAACTAACAACGACACTGTCAGTAACAACAGGCACTAACTATGGTCAGGACAGCAAAGTGCCATTACCAATTCCAGTCTGCTCAATCCTCCTTTGATGATCCTGCTATACCCAACAAAAGACAAAGATGAGAGGAAACTATCAAATAGTGCATAATTATTTTCAAACATCTAAATCTCCTTAAACACTGTCATTACTCAACAACAATACATGACACTGTGTATGTACTCATAGCTGTGGCAGTTTATGATTTCTACACATAGAATATTATTAATATGTTACTGAGTTTGGTTATATTGTTTTCGTGTACACTAAATTTTCAGCAAAGGACAGACATAACTTCTTAAAGTAATCTTACATGTTGCTTTAAGGTAACTTCTCAGGTGTAATCTCAGATCAGATCAGTTAATTCACATCTGAAAGTTAAGTACCTTACAGAGAGTATTTCAGAGCATGGAACTCGTGTGACAGCATAAATATGTATGTTATTTTCCACAGTTTGTATACTGGCCTTTACATGTGACCTTTCTTCTCTCTAAGGAGTGTGGTTTGGGTTGGTACATGATATATAATACACAGTTTTCCTGGCAAAATATTGATATTTCTTTACATTTTAGTTTAAACTGGTATACAATATCCTTTTGTGCCCGTCTCCAGTTCCCCAAATTGACAGTGAAGCAGGATCTCGTTCGGCATTAGCATGGGGATAGCGCACTGCTAAGATCGAGATAAATACAAATTCCCTGCAGTGTGAAATAAGCCAGTGCTGCGAACAAAGAAAAAGCTGTATTTGGTTTGGGGTCTGTATATCTGAGTGACCAGAAACGGCTTTAAACAGACATAGATATGAAGGACTGGACATGAAAGATTGACAACTATAGGCATATGAAAACACCTGTCAACCTAATGCGGAATAAACCCAAGAGCAGTATTCTAATCATGTGTTTTTCATTTCAAACTGAAATGCAAAAAGCAATGTATGACAATGAAACATTATCACACTTTCAGTTGATGAAAATACACAAAATACTATAAAAAGATTTATTTACCCAAAATAATACTAATTGGGAACTTAAATAAGTTAGCTAGTGAACACCAAAAAGCTAGTTCACCAAAAGATGTAATCCAGAGGTTGTAAAAATCAATTTTATGAGGGAAACAATTAACTCCCTAGCTAGATGGCAAAAAGCTAACAAGTAAATAAGAATCAAACCATTTAAAAGTAAATGAGACTACCTGTCTACATGAATACGTCTCAGATATCTAGCTTCTTATCTGTCTTATCATTGAAATAAAAAGATGAGCATTAAACCACAACAAATACCACTTTCTATTGATAATAAAACTTAAAAACCAAACTCTTCCCCTTAAATTGCATTAGAGATCAACAGACAAGCAGCCAGCAGCAATGTACTCCAGTAACCTCCATTAAAGTTTTTGTTTGATGGAGAGAAACTGAGTTTTCATCAGTTGACTACAGCTTTCCTCAACTGGATCCTCTCTTGCCTCGCAGTCTTACCTGTGTATCTGTCTCTTTCTGCCCCTTTCATGATGAAAACCTGTCATTTTTCTGTAATAGACATACATGTTGTTTCTCTCTCCCTCCATAACCATTGTTCTGTTTTATTTTTGAGACTGAATGTCCCTCTTTTTGCAGTTGTCAGTCGAGGGTACATGTAAGTGCCATACGTATATCCCTATGTTAGCTGGCAGGAAGTCCTTCTTCCATTTTGATTGTTGGTAGCTGTAAAATGTGTGTATACTTTGATATTAGCTTCAGAGTTGTGAACTAAAAGTGTTCATATCTCTGAGGATATACTGTAATACTGTAATTAGTGGGGCTTGCCTGTATCTGTTCAGCCACTGCTCCAGGGTGTTGATCGGCCACATATCCTGAACTGATTCTGGACCGTCTCAGTGCTGACTGGTCGGCCGAACTGCTGGGCAGGACTACTGACTATTGCCTGGTGATGTAGGTGCTCAATCAGAAGGAATGTCCATGTCTAATTACCCACCAGCCACCCCTGCAGGACGACTGGGCCAGTGACCTCCAGTAACTTGCAAAAACACATCCCTTACTTCCCCCCTAAAGCTGTAAAATGGCAAAGCTAGGTAGGTGATATGTATGTTTAATTTTAGCCACAGACATTCCAAAAACATTCACAGGTTGAAAAAAACACCCATTCTCTGTGTTGTAGTCTTTTATTATGACTGCTTCCCTCTTGCTGCAAAGACAGCAAAGTCCTACAAAGTCATCCTTCCTAATGATGGGAAGCAGGTATTAACAGACACACAGTTACCTTTCCCAAAATCACTTAATAAATGACATTACACATGCTAAAGGTCATCTATTTGTGTGACCTCCTACCATGAGTTTACCACAAACATAAAGATGCCCAAATTTGCATATCCATTCATGCAAACCCGCAAACATAAAAAAAAAATTGGTGTATCTTTCCATTTTAATACGAGCGCCCCACTGTGCGCCTTGTTATTTGATTATTCTTTTGCACCTTGTTAGTCGTGCAAAAAAAAATTGGCATTTTTTGCACAATTTCACACATGGTTTCGTCCGCACCAACCCGCAGTAAACCCGTCCCTCCGCGTCTTGCTTCAGTTATTATCTATGTGCGCTCAACTTGTGGACTGCGGTATGAGAAGAAGGAAGTGGCGGCGTTTCACAATGTGTTTCACAGGAGAGCTCACGCGTGCGCTCTCTCAGGCTGAAAGCAGAGGTTACAGCAGCGACAGGAAGCGCTAATTATCTCCGCTGCAGGACTCTGCCATGCTATTCTACAATCCACACACAGGAAGAGCAGAACAGCAATGAATGCTGGGATGCCTATGAAGATTATTCAGCCAGTGATAGGTCTGGAAACCATGAAATGGTTTCCTGTATGCTTGTGTTCTTATTTATTAAGACAAATTGAGAGCTTTATACAGGGATGCCTCTCACAGCAAAGGTAAGGAACAACATGTTCCATTTAAAATAAAATGAAAATAAAATGAAGATCTGCAATCGCAGATCTGAACTACGCTGCTTAATTCATCGATGAGGGGGAAATGAGACTACTGGTTCAACAGCTCTTGCTCTGAAGCCGTACACATTCAGAGATTTGTATTACAATCAGAATTAAGGCCCTGCAGTAGCGCAACACTGATAGACTGCCACTTTCACTCCTTTACACAAATTTCACAATTTACCAACACAGGGCAGCCTTATGATTATCCAACTCATTGTCATATTTCAATGTGGTTTTCACTAATGAGCAGGCGCTCATTAGTTACTATTAGTTAGTTATTATTTACTGCATTTCAATCTTAATGTGCTCTATGTTATGTTCATAGAATAGATGGGTCTTTTTAAAATTAAGTTATCCTTCAATGGAAAATGAGTATGACAACACTTCCAATGATTTGTCTCATGGAGTCATGTGACATCCACATTATTGATACTGATTGGTGGAAGATGATATGTGCGATCCAATGTACCCAACAGTTCTGGGAGGACAAGCTGTTTGAATAACCTTTTGAGCACCTGGTTTTTATATTTACTTAGTAGATTTTCTCATCTTTGGAAATGCATACTTTTTAAATATTTTACTTATGTTCTACATTTATACAGCTAAATACTCTCCAATGCTGGTCAGGTGATGTAGTTTGCTGACAAGCGCAGTGATAGATCCCCTACTAGGATTCAAACCTGCAACCTCCTGGTTATAAAACCAGTATATTTTACCACAGTGCAACTGCTTTTTGCTGCCTTTTTTCCAATTTGTTTTAAGCTGTTGTTAAGTAGAAGGCTGGCACTTTACAAACACTATCTGTGATCAGTAGCTTAATGTCATCATTGTCTTTGAATGTCACCAGCTTGCTTTCCACTCTATTTTTGTGACTGAGAATTTTAAGCTGCAGCACTATTTGTTAGGAACCTGAACTATTTTACTCAGTTTTGGATCTACTCAGATCTCCTGCTTGGAGGCCAACGAAAACAAGCCTAAAACCAGCCTGGAAAAACTTTTTTTTTCATTTTGCCTTTCAACCCCATTTGCTTTTAGAATAATGAGTATACATCATAAACTAAGACTTTACATAATTGGATAAAGCTGAAATGAACTTCCTCATTATGGTCAAATACATAAAGCCATTACAAGCGCATAATTGTGGTTAACCAGAATATTATTCGTGACATATAATTCATCTGAACTCTTTTGGATAAAAATGCTAAAATGATTAGCAGAGGTGCTCTCACAATAGGGAAATTTGCAATTGACTAAATGTGTAAGGTTAAGTGCCAGGTTCTTCTTTTTGAGACAGAACCCTTAATGTTATTTTATTCATCCAGCTCCGCGGGGATTTGGCATGAATCATGCGGTAGTACCTACCAAACAAGCTTTAAAATGCACATATTGTCGCCGTGAAAATAAGAGTGAGGTAGACCATTAACAGACTCCATAATACTTTAATTAAGAACAGAGACGTTTAAACGAGTCTGCATTTGCAACGGAACACGCGCACATGTTTGTGATGAAAAAATTCAGCGCAAGTTTCTCTTTAATAAAAATTTCCCTACTTTCCTGCCACTTTTGAGATCCGCCATAGATCCTTCAGCAATTGCATCGCTTCCATTATGAAACCAATACTATTGAACGCAGGGGGTTGTGGGAAATCTATTAAGCAGGTAACAAATATAAGAGCAACATCTCTTGATGTAAACGTTTTTAGGTGTTATAATGGACTGACAGTTTAGAACATTTTCATTACATGGGCAAGACTTGGACCGTGCGCATATATACATTTATTGTAATACTTCATTAGTCAATTGTAATTGTAATAACGTCCATAATAAAGCAGGTTTTGGATATTAATAATGACAACACGCCAAAACTGTTGTCCTCTCCCCCAAATAACCAGAAATGGTTTTCAGTCCTTATAAAGACATCAAGCAATTAAATCAGGATAGTCACAAGGGACTGAATCATATTTACTTATTAACAAGGCTCCTGAGACCGGCCGAATGAGCGAAATGCTAATGACAATCTCAGGAAATGCAGTTTCCGTGGGGCTATTCAAATGACCCACTCGCGGATGTCGAGCTGGGGATACCTGCTGTGGTAATCCAGGAAAGCGTCATATTATAGATCGACTGCTTTGGTCTGGTCCATACTTTAAGTTTTCAGATAGATGAGGTGAGCTGCAGAGAGCAACTTTCTCAGTACATTCGCAGGGAGGCATGTGCCGGTCACACGATCTCCCTGACATAGATTCGATGAGAGAGTGAAAGGTATGTCAGTCCTCTTCACCGAACCACTCTGCACAGCTCCAGTTTCAAATAACGAAGGAAAAAAACAGAAGAATGCTCTGTAATTCTGGGATGAAGGTTCCGTATTAGTTATTAATGTGCATCTTGAATTGTATGCCATCGCCCAACACGTGTCCCTGTAAATTCACAAACAAAATGGATTTTAATTGACTTCAGTAGCCTGCGTATTTGTAATCAAATCCTTTTTTCTTGAGATATATACTGATTCTTAAGACTCGGTTTTCTTGAAAGAGATATGTAGTCTTAGGTCATCTCTATCGATTAAAAAAGTGAAGTCGAATTATAAAATATAGCCTATTTTTTATTATTTATCTTCCTTATGAGACGAACTGTGGAAGTCATTCACGCAGAGACAAAAATGCCTGGCTTGATTTCTTCTCCTTTGTTACATGCATAGAATGCAGGTATTGTGCATAATTTCATGGGTTTGTCACTGTAGCAAGATGTTTGTTTATCTGTTTCTGGGAACATGCAAGAAATAGTTTGCGTTATGCTGTCGTCGAAAAATATATATTTCCAGAGTAGCCAGGCAAGTGTCAGCAAGTCTTCATAAATTGATTATTTCCACGTCGTTTATTTTATGTAGGGAACCCAATAGTTTTGTGTGTGTGTGTGTGTGTGTGTGTGTGTGTGGTGTGTGTGTGTGTGTCTGTGGGGGTGGGGGTGGGAGGGGGTCATACAAATATGATACTGATTGTTTCAAGTAGACTACACTGTATTTTTATGCGTATAGTTATAATAAAGAAGAAATAAAATAGCGCGAGCGAAGGCGCAAATGGAAAGGGGACCACTAAATATAAGAAATTATTTTTCAACTTACTTCAGCGTGTGTATATATATATATACACATAAATATACACACACACACATTTCTTCTTTTGTTCTTTGCCTTTGATATTAAAGGTGCTGAATCAAATCTTAAATAATTGTTGGACATCCATGCCAAAAAAATTAACAAAAACAATACATTTGATTTAACAGTATGTCATTAACATCGTTTACTCTTGGTCCACCTATGATAAGGCGAAAGGTGGAGATCTGTAAACGCTCCTATTGAATTTATTTGACTATTTTAACATTATTCTCGCCTCAGTACATGAGAACACCTGCCATCCCCTCACAGACACCGCATTAAGGTGGCCACGGTCTTTCGTACAACTCATAATCATTACGTTCATAATACATTCACTCGCTGCCTACATGTAATATTAATTCAGTTTGAACATTTCAGGTCACGTAATTATATAGTGTAAATAGTTAGGTAAAGCACAATACAACAACTATCAATTGATTATTCCTATAAAGTGTCGATTTTCTTCTGTCCGTTTACACACACACACACACACACACACCCACACTTTAGCCATAATTAAATCAGTTATGTACTGATGTCTTAACGAAGTCACATTCATCATTTGATGACAGGACTGAAAATTGCAGTGATACAAAGGAGCTAAAAACTTTTATTGGTGGCATTTTTCCCCAGGCTTTGGAAAGCTATCACACACACCACACACACACACACACACACACACAAGGAAGAGAAAGGAATCATACACAAACCATGTCCCTGTTCTTTTATTTATAATGAATACAGGTTACAGCCCAGACCTGCGGAGCCTCATTAGCACTGTGCGTTGAGTCCACACGGTATTGTGTTCAGAGAGACCTCGGTGCTGATCGCAGGATCGCCTCAAAGCATTTTCTCACAGTTTCTCCTCAGCCCGCCGCTCCACAAAAGGTAGTGACAGTGTCTACCGTGAAGTTACCTTTTACCAACACGGTGTGAATCCCCCGGAAAACCGTACATGAGAAATATTAACACAACTACAATATCCATTTAATGTTTTTTTTTTTTTTTTTTTTTCATTGGTTTTATACCTGGCTGCACCGTTCAAGACTCAAAGGCAAATTATTAAGACAGAGAAATTCAAGTTTTACTTCATCTTTCCGGCTGAAGAGGGACTGGAAATGCTTTGAGTTAGCAGGCTATCACACATGAACCACCTATCTTGCTGGAGTCTCTGTTAAGGCTAACTAAATTATTAGCTACCTTACGTAGCCCATATAAACTCGGTCACAAAAAAAAGAAAGAAAACTGCATTTCACGACCGACGCTATTGTGTATATTTTTGGGAATACTTAGGTCTGGTTTGTGAAAACCTTCACACCTGAACTATAAATCAGTCAGCATATTCACACAGCCTGCCAAATTAATTGGCAGCATTAAATAAAATGTTGTCTGCTATCTGTTTACAAGCTTCATTCGCATCTAGTACACAATAAATTATGGCGTTCAACCACAGGTTTAGCTAGCAAGCTACTTAATTGCACAGGATAAAATTCCACGCCATATACTCAGCCAGCTAAACCACAAATTTTAGGATTTAGCTGGCAGGGTAAACTACCAGGTACACATGGCTGAACTAGTTAGCTGGCTAGCGCTAGTAAGGTAGATAAAGAGCTCCGTCGAAACTTAAAAGAAAATAAGGAAGTGAGACAAATAACTCTGGGACAGAAATGCCGCCCAAAATGTTTAATCCTCGACGTGGTTTAAAATATTTTGCGCCTATACTGTGATTTTTTTTTTTTTTTTTGGTGCACAAAACTGAATCGCTTATCTGGCTAGCTAACTGTAGTGCCTCTCTCTCAAAAACTGTCTTCCTTTCTCCCTTTTCTGAGGGCACAGTCGTCCTCCGGCTTCCTCAAGCCGTTTTTTTTCCAACGCTTTCCTGCCCCTCTCTATTTATGAAAACGTCACTTGAAGTCCCTCCCTGTTTGAATCTCATTAGTTTCTTGTGTGTTTCTCCCTGTCAATAATCCCGAATCCAGAGTCTATTTCCATCCCTCTCTATCTGTCAATCAGCGCCGCCTTTGAACTGAAAACCACTCCGACCAACTTCAACTCACTCAATCCGAGCGGCTCAGCTCCATCTCCGGCTCCTTTTTCTGCCAAGATTCCCCTCTTTTTAGTTTGTACAAACCGCCAGTCCTTGGAAAACGCTAATACAGACCCTAAACTTTAGCTCGGATTCGGGATCACAAAGATCAAGGGTTTAAAAACTTTGTGTTTTTGCCCCCCAAAATTGCTCGGGAAAATGCCGCAGCTCAACGGCGGTGGAGGGGACGATCTGGGAGCGAACGATGAAATGATCTCCTTCAAAGACGAAGGGGAACAGGAGGAGAAAATTTCGGAGAACTCTTCAGCAGAAAGGGATTTAGCAGATGTCAAATCTTCTCTTGTAAACGAATCAGAAACGAATCAAAACAGCTCGTCGGATTCAGAGGTAAGTGAGAAATTAACCGGGTCGTTTGACCAGGCTCGTTCACAATGCAACGTTTTTATTAAACTTGTGTTATTTGTGTTGAAGCCACTTTTGTACGATTAAAACGTTACCGTTTGCGGCATACGTCTTTAATGCAAACCTTGTGTTTCATTGCATTTCAAGGCGGAAAGACGGCCTCCGCCTAGATCCGAAACTTTCAGAGACAAAACCAGAGAAAGTTTAGAGGAGGGTGAGTTTCTCGATTTTCTTCACGGTCTGTCTCGGGGACTTTTACAGTATTGTACAATGTAAGCGTGTAGTGGATTTCCTTACGGATTCTCAGAAGCTTTAAAACTTTTCAAGGCACTTACAAAAGTTTTCTTCTTTTCCCCCGCCATGTTAGCTGCGAAAAGGCAAGATGGAGGTTTGTTCAAGAGCCCTCCGTACCCGGGTTATCCATTTATAATGATTCCCGATCTCACAAGCCCCTACCTTCCAAACGGATCACTTTCTCCAACAGCACGCACAGTAAGTTAATTTATTTAAATGTTTGTTTATGTATATTTAAGGAGACGCACATTTAAAGTCGGTGTGTTGTTATTCACGCTTTGCTTCCTAGTTAGCTCGGTAGGTTAGCTATTAATATAGCTAGCTAGCTAGGCAAAAGTTTCGCAACTTTTCAAGTACTGTACAATGGCATGTAGACCGTGCTAGCTAGCTTATGTATGTTTGTGTGTTACGTGCGCGTAAGTGAACCGTATTCAGCCTCGAAGCAAACGCGCGTTTCCATTGCCTTTTCCATTTGAGGGTGTCCTAGGTGCGTGGTTTCACATGCACGTAAATCTCCCACTAGCTGTAAATAATAAAACATCAATATTTTGTATAACTACACTGCATTTGAACTGAAGTGATTAATGCATATTTTACTGTTATGCATCTATTAGTCATGCATGTTTATTAAGTCATCCCTATGTCATTGTTCGGCACATATGTATTATTGTTATTGTTATTATTAATGGCAATAATAATTGTAATCATAATTTGCAATCATAGTAATAATAATATTATTATTATTAATGGCAATAATAATAATAATAATAATAATAATAATAGCAGTAATTCCAGAGTACATCTTTTCGTTCTGTCTCACGAAAAGTGTGCTTAATGGCATTTGAAACAGTGAGGTTTCCCCCTGAATTCATGGTAAGATGATTTAAGCCATGCAGTTTTGTAATGTTCTGCCAAGCGTTTCAGTGGCACAAATGGCGCGACCTCTCGGAAGAAGGTTTTTTTATTTACCGTGTTGTGAACATAAAGCACGTGTGTACGTTTTATTGCAATGCTCTATATTCACTTCAGCTAATTTTAAACGGAAGGCATTCATAAAAATACAAACAAATGAATATGCTAATTATCTTATTCGATACGCTTTTGGTTTGCCAAATATTTGTTTGTCATGATAAAATTCGTAATTGTCTTGTTGCATAGTCCTTATCAGAATAGAAAGCAAAGTCAAATAAAACGTATTTAATTGTTGCACATGTATGATTTTTTTTGCGACAGCGATTAGTTGTCACATACTTGGTCGATAGCCCTCCATAAATTCTTTTATTTTCTGCATCATAAAAAATTGACCCTTGGTATATAAATACAGAAGTACCGGGAAAAAAAGACAGTGTAAAAGAATAGAATAAAATCACAAACCATCTCAAACTGCATTTCAGTAGAGACATAGAAATTGTTTGCAGCCTCCAGCTTTGCTGTAATTATGCATATATACTAATTTACCCTCCACCAAATACCAGTCCCAACGGGGCAATATAACCACATATGGGGGGCAATTTTCTAAACCCACTGTTTTTTTTTTATTCAATTTGTTTGTAATTACGAGTCCGTGCTTGGTGAGCTGTCAAGTCCTATTAAGGGGCTAGAGTAACAACTAGACATTATGAAATACACTACTTACCCTACACTTTTGAATTAAGAAATGTGATTTTTCAATTTAGTGCACACTGAATAGCCTGCAAACCACAAATTAATCATTTGCATTTTTGTCATGAAAAGAAAACAATTACCACTTGGATGATCATATTTTTTTTTACCTTATTTGCTGTGAAATAACAAATATTATAATGAGATATTTCTAAACAATTGCATCGAATATCAGATAATTCTGTATTAATTGAAGAATATTTTGTGAAATAATGCAGGAAGTAAGGGCAAATTTGATTGATATCAGAAATGAATGTCAGTGGATTCATACATGTAGTTGCACACCAGTGTGCACAAACACATGCAAAATAAAACAACGAAACAAAACAACAGTCTTCTCTTCGTGAACAAGTGAACTGAGCTAGGGCAGAACAGCAATAATTGATTAACTTCATAAAGGGTGAATGCATTGAGTCATATAATATTGTTTATTGATTTATCCTTCCGTAAAATGACGTTGTCACATTGTAAGACAAACTACAGCTTGATTCATTTGTTGCTGGCTTCCTCCCTATAAGCCATTGTCTGTAGGCTGTTATACGCAAACCGAGGCTTTGGTGTGTGTGTGTATGTATGTGTGTATGTGTTTGTTCTCCACAAGGCTGTTTTTAGTTAATATGAAAGATAGGAAATTAATTACAATAACTGTATGAACATTGCATGTGTTTTAATGCAGTTGAACTCTTATTTCATGTGCTCCCCAAAAAGGGTAAAAGTTTGGTTCTGAGGTATATGTAAAATGCGTGCAAAGTGTAGTGAAGGCCTACATTGTACTTTGTGTTCTGTGTATGTATATGGGTATGTACATGTGCTCTGTAAAGTCACACATTGGACTGTATAGGAAAAGCACAGCAATGATTTTCTTTCCTCCATTTTAAAAGTGTCCAGGATGTGGACGTGAAACGCAGCGACAGACTTGCAGACAGTGTGCGCGAATGCTCATTTTGCATAGCTTGTTATTTCATTTTTTTTTTTCTTTAAATGACTTTTTGTTTGTTTGGTGGACTTGAATTTTTAAACAGCAAGCAGTCAGTCCCTGTAAGCGTAGCCCGGTGCGTCTTCTGTCAGATCGACTGGGTTAGTTACAACACGCAGGACCACGGTAGTAGTCGTAGTAGAGGAAGCATTTTGGGATATTTTTAGTCCTTTGTGTCTGTGTAATAAGCTTGTTTTTAAAGTCATGACTCTGTTCAGAGGTTAGTTCTGTCTGATAATGTGCACAACCAGGAATTATCCATCATGTTCCTTGTTGATTATGAGCCAAGATCATTACATATGTAATCCTTCTATATGAAATGCATTCAATAAATGTGAAACCTTTTTATTTCAAGAGCAACATTTTTCCATCCATACTGGTGGTTTCTGAGAAATCCACAAATTTGTTTCATGGTAAAGTATCCCATAATATTCACCCCGTGTAAGCAGACTAGGTGGCATCACAGCTTTGAACCTCCAACTGTTGTTTTCATAATCTGTTACTTAGTTCATTATTAATATTTTATCTGGGTATTGATTTCCTGTCTGTCTGGAAACAAATTTATAGTCAAATGACATGGCCGGTAGAGCAGTTTTCTGAGGCGTTTTTGCCTTTTTGAAGCGTTGCATTTAGGTGTAGCTCGCTGAGTCGGCCACGCTCGGCCCTTGTTAGTCGGTGTTCGAATTAATCGATGAAGCTTCTCCTCACTGTCTGAGAGGACGATGGAAGTATAAAAAAAAAAATCCCTCTTTAACTTTGGTCAGAAATTGTTATAATTTAGTATAAATGTAAACATACCCGCACCAAATATATTTCACGTAATGTACAAATAAAATCGATTTGTTGATTCTGGCTTCTGAAGAGTGGATGGATCCCATGTGTAGAATGTGCATTGTGAATGAAATTAAAGTTAGCCTGTGTTTCACTAGCAGAGCACGTGTTTGGTTGACTTTGATGGCCTTAGGCCAGGATTAACTTGCATCCTGTCAAATAGTAATGTCATTTAAAAATGGTCGTGCATCTATTTGTGTGCATTTTTGCACAAGAGTATATAATAAGCACCATATATTTATTTGTGTATATTTATGGAAAATGTAAAGTATTATCTATGCAGAAAGTGGTATTGGAGGTGGTATTGTATTATGGGCTTTTTATTTATCTAACCTCTGAGACCTGTTATAGCACAGTGTATGTTTCTCCAACTACCTGAGACTGAAGTGTTTGATAATTTGGTGTCATTTAACAGTTTGAAATGAAATCATATCCAGAATCACCCCCCACTCTCCCCCACCATGCTCCTCTTACCCCCCCCCCAAAAAAAAAAAAAGGCTAGGTCACAGCAGGTTCAGTTTGCCGGAACCACCCGGTGGCCACCCGCTCCACTTCACTCTCACACTGTCACACTCTCTCTCTCTCTCTCTAAGCGTTCTGCATGTGCCGTCGCTTCCCCCGACGGCCGGGGCACTGGCGAGGCTTGCCGCACCGGGCAGAAATCGCGCGCGCCAGCAGGTCCGCGGAAAACACGCGGGGGCCACAATAATGCCCCGGCGAATTACTGAGGGCCGTAAATCCACAGGAGTTATTTACAGCGGCTCAGACTGGGCGAGCGCCGAGATACGTGACGCCGGAGTGGGCCGGCGTAATGCCCTGGCTCACTGTCTGCTCTCCGGTTTCCACATGTAATTACGAGCAGTTAAAAAACAGAGTGCGACACCCAAACATATTCCTCAATTTAGAATTAAAAAAAAAAAAAAAACCCACGTTCACCAACCAAAAAAAAAAAAACCACGGCCCATTCCAGGCAGATTTCGCAGGACATTGTCTTGCGGAAACAATAGAGTTGTTTTTCTTTGTTTGATTTGTATCGGGTTTCTCTCACTGTTGCTACCATTGAGAGAGAGAGAAGGAGAGTGAGCGAGCGTGAGAGAGACAAAAAAAATATTAACTCTGCCTGTCAGGAAGAGACTGAACAATTAATGACTTAAGTATGTCGCTTGCTTCAGGAAGGCTTATATTTATTTATTTGCGTGTATCTTTTTTGGGGCTGAATGGAATGACTGTTGTTTAGCTTTAGGTAGAGCGGTAGCGATTCTTTAACACTGTGACTGGAGGCATGCTTTCCGTGTCTGCAGATATCTTTCATTTCTGTAATTCGCTAAGACAGTATCTCTCTCTTTAATTTAGGAGGATAAACGGAACAATGGAGTGTGTATGGATTATGTGTGTAGTGCAGACGTTCTGAATGCCTCACGCCCGTGAGGTGAATAAGACCCTGGGAGGGCCTACACCTTATCAAATTGGCTTTACATGCTAATGGCTCTTAATTGTTGTCCATGGGGGTTTTGCTGGGTAGTCATTGTGCAGTTTTTATGCCAGTTGCAGCAAAATAGTTTTTTTTTCCTTGTTGTATTTAGGGAGGTTGACATTCTTTTGTTTTTCAAATTACTTTTTGTTTACGACGTATGGCTTAAGTCTGTCTGTTAGTCGTTCTCGCTTGTTTTTCCTTTTGTTTCCCCCCCTTTCTCTCTCTCTCTCTCTCTTTTTCCCGCTGCTCCCCTGTTTCTCACCGTGGCCTGCAAAAAAAAAAAAAAAAAAGGAAAAGTGACTCTTTATATTTTGAGCTTGATAAACACCCATAAAAACTACAATCTGGTTTGGATTTGAGGGAGTTAAGTTGAGGGCTGAAAAAGTTTGGCACCATTAAAACCAATGCGGGGCCTGGATGGCATTAGCAGAGTGCAGCACATTTTCAGAACTTAATTAGTGCAAAATGTAATTGTTCATGCGCTGCCAATAGGAGCAACGCTGAGGCGAAGTGTAGCTGCGCTAAATCGGCCTACAGTTTTAAAACAATAAATCACTTGCATATTTGTGGAGTGATTCAGACGGAGTCGAGACCTCTCCCATCACGACATGTGGTAAATTGTAAAGTCAATGAATTGCAGATGTGGAGAATATAGTAATGTTTTGTGAGCACTGGGGATTGAGTGGAAAAGATTCGCGCTGTAAATATTTACTGAGATTACTTTTTTCCCTCTTTTTTTTTTTTTTTTTTTGCTAGCTGGACTTAATTATTTGGTGTTGATGATGTTGGCTGCTTGAGTTATTAGAAAGTACAGGAAAACTGGACGTGGTCATTTTTTATCTGACTGACTGATTTTGATCTCAGTTTTGCCATTTGGGTTGTAAAGGGTTCTCTTGCTGTGCTGAGTGTTGAGCTTGGCTGTCTCTTTGCTTCTTGAGAGCAGTCTGAATTCTCACCTGTTTTGCTTCTTTTGGACAAATCTGACCCATGTGTTCTATTTGTGAGTTTTTTTTTTTTGTTTTTTTAGAGATTTGTATTATTTATTTGTCTGTTTTATTTTGTTCTCTGGGCCTTGTCCCAGTCTGGCTGGTATTGTTAAGTAAGGGCATAAAGAAGGGAGGAGACTTGATTTCTGTGCATTTTTCCTACAGAGAATGCCAAATGAATTCCCTTGCATTAAAATGCCTTTGTAGCTTGTGTAAGTGTACTTCTGCTGTTAACTAGGCATGGAACATGAGGTTGGGTGAGCTGTAGGAGTGTGTGTGTGTGTGTGTGTGTGTGTGTGTGTGTGTGTGTGTGTGTGTGTGTGTGTGTGTGTGTGTGTGTGTGTGTGTGTGTGTGTGTGTGTGTGTGTGTGTGTGTGTGTGAGAGACATATAAACATGTCCATGCACTTGCATGTGTGTGTTTGCACGTGCCTGCACACACATGAACATGCACTGCCCTGTGTGTGTGTGTGTGTGTGTGAGAGACACATAAACACGTCCATGCACTTGCATGTATGTGTTTGCACGTGCTTGCACACACATGAACATGCATTGCCCTGTGTGTGTGTGTGTGTGTGTGTGCGCGCGCGCACGTGTGCATCCTACTGTGTCCAGGGAATCACTCCGAGCAGACGAGTGAAGTTGTGACAGAGTGTGTGAAAGAGTTTAAGATCACTCCTCCTGTCTCTCCCTCCCTCCCTCCCTCCCTCCCGGCCCGGGCCCTGTATGTGGGCATTAACCCAGCAGCTGTGCAGAGCTGGGTCTGCTCTCTTATGCATTTCCATAACGCTTTGCACAAAGATCGCTCTGTACATCTGGAATGCTACTTTTGTCATCTGTTAAATATAGGCTACTGGCCCACACGGCTAGGCAGCACAAAACATGGAAATTAAATTATTCACAGCGGGGGGTGGGGGAGAGGTTTGGGGGCGGGTGCACACCAAACTCCAAATTTCAGGTGAAGGCGTTCTAGCTCTTTATTTAAGTAACAATAAAAAAGAACATGTATAGTTTTGGAATGCCAGAGACAGCGTGATATTTTAAGTGTGTTTTTTTTGTTCCCACACATTTCTTCTTTATTCATCTGATAAGCCATGATTGGTGAACAGTTGAATTATTTTCTTGGATATAAAAAGAAGGGGAAAAAAAGCTCTTTTATGATACACTGAAGTTTGTCACATGCAGGGCACTGAACTGTTGCCTGTAAAGAACCTCATTAGCACCCTGGCAAGGGGAAGCTCTCTGGTCTCGGGGCAGTGATGTTGAAACCTGTCCAGTTCTTGTATGGTGACAGTCATGTATGTGTGTTATCATTTTTTACTTGTAGTCAATGAGTTTAAAAAGCACATGAGTACAAGTCCATGTACTCTGAATTTTTTTTTTTGTTGTGACCCTGTCTGTGTTGGGTTTTGAATTGGCTATGATTTTCAAATGAAGCTTGTTTTTGTGTATACATTCCTGGGGTATGGAAGCCCATTTCGGACATTAATCATGTTTGATACCAGTTGAGGTGTAAAAGAAGACTGCTCGTAATTGAGATTTAGTTCTACTATTTCATTCCCAAAATCAATTAGAATGTCAGTGACTGTGCTTATGTGTACTTTTTAAATATATATCACAATATCCAACTTTATCTGTCTTATGTAATGTGTTACCAATTTCCTAAGATTTTTACAGTAGAATATGGGGATGTCTGTTCAGTATTTCAGTATTGCCTTTTTCATTCGAAAAATGTATTTGGTTTGCGGAAACACTTTAGAAAAGATTCAACAGTCACGTTTAAATGAAAAGCGCGTAGGCCGTGGGAAACGACAAAAAAGCATGGGAACAACATAAATTCAGATATCCATCAAGCACCAAGAAAACGGTGCAACCGAGTTCATTGAAACTCATTCAAAATTAAATAACATTCTTGAGAACTGAAGCGGTTACTTAGACTGTCAGATCGGTGAACAGCACACACACAGCAGCCAAACTGGTCAAGTAAATATGAAACCAAGTGCCTTTCTAGCTTATCAGTTAGCCTATTCCATCAGTGTAAAAATCCCAAAAAAAGCCAGCAGCAGGCTAATTAGCTAGCATTGGCTAACACCTTTTTTTATATGTCAATCTATATTTTGCCATTTGTTGCCAGTGTTTCTGATATATGTGTCGCTATAGTCTGGAGATGTTGGTGTGTCCGTTAACTGTGCTTAAAAGTAATGTAATGTCAAACTGACCATATTATCAGACAGTGGTAGCATTACTGACAGTATCTTTGCTATCAGGCAGAATTTTGCTGTCATACTGAAGTGAATATAATATGCTCTTAAAAACCTTTTGGGTGTTACGTGCTGTACGGTGTCCAAGGCAGAGATGCAGAATTTAGTCAGCATGAGGTCCTTGACTGAAGCGTCTTATGTGTCGGTATATTGTAGCTTTGTTGTGCAAAATAGCATGTGACTTTTGGATTTCTTGAAAACCTTCTGAAATATTGCTAAATGACCAAACATTCCCAGTTAACAAAATGCGTAAATATATATGCATACTTGCATACAGTTTAACAAAAAAAATAATGGGAAAACCAAACACTGTATTAATTTATCTTCTTTGTGGAAATTGGGCTTTCCTTTGCCCGACAGCTTCATTACTTCTTGGAATGCCGTTGAACATGTTTTGAACTGATTCTTGGGGGATATTGGATCATTCCTCAAGAAGAAAACCCTCCAGCTGTTTTAGAGATGGAGGTGGAATACTCCATACAGTGTATGCTAGAACTTTCCATGAGTGTTCATTGATGTAATTGGGGACGACCAGGTGATTTGGCATGCCATGGAAGGTACTCATGAAATCTGCGAATCAATGTCCGTAGGGGTGTTGTCGTACTGAAATATGGAGACATACTGACATTTGTAATGTAGCTTAGCCTACATCTGGTTACCTAAAGCGGTTTCATATTCTGTGACCAATACTCCACCTCGATAAGTCATATTCAGACCCAGTGACGCCCACAAGATGGCTGCCCATACCGTTACAGATTCACCACCATATTTAACAGTGACAATTTATGAGACCTTAGTTCTTTTTTCCACTGCTCAGAACGCTAGGTTTTGAGCTCATTACTAAAGGTTATGGGCTGTAATGGACTGGCCTTGGTTACAGGCTGTTTATGACTAGCTGGTCTATAAATATCGGCTTTGTGAAGCGCACAACATGCAGTGTTTGTTGAGACCTGACACATTGAACGAGACGTTAAATAATTCAACATTTTCTGTGACTGACACACCTGCAATTCTGCCACCAACTATTTGACCTCTTTTTAAAATCTACTCGATCTCTCATGTCTCCTTCCAAACTTGCACTTTGTGTTTGTTTTTAATTGTTATCTATTAGTAGATATTAATATGAAACTTCTATAGTTTCTTTTTTTAATTGCAATTTAGTGACTCCAAAAGATAAGGCCTTTTGAGTGTTTCCATAATTTTGTGTGACCTCTTTATGTAGACTTATAATATTTATTGTACGGTAATTTTTCATGTTTACTGTGAGTTAAATGTAACTGAATAGTGCATAATTATATGTAATACTATCCATAGAGGGAGAGAGAAAGTATATATGTTTGATTCACCATGTATACATCAGCAAAATGAATCTACAGGCAATTTTGTGTGTTTTATAGTCATGCATATTAATTTATGATAACTGTTATTAGCTAAATGAAACCAATGTCTCATAGTGATAGTGAGATGGAGAGAGAAAGTGGGAGAAAGACAGATAGACAGACAGGCTCAGAAGGAGAGTCTCCTTGTCATGGCAGTTAAAGTGTGGAGGAATGTCCTGCCGAGCGTGTGCCGTCTCGGGAAAAGGTGACGGAACGAGGCGCGTAATTAGTGCTAATGCTGCGGTAATGGGAGCAGAGGATGGACGCGGTTAGCTGTCCAGACAATGGAGCCTTCAGGGGCCACATTTCTCTCTGTCTTCCCTTTTTTTTTTTAACAGCAGGAGGGTGGAGGTTGTGAAAGAGGGAGGCGATGTTTATTGCCAGACGTGATTGACAGGCAGTACGTGTGGCTTGAGTTTCCTCAACTTTATTTTTTTTTTTTTTTTTTTTTCTGATCTTTTCATTTTTCTAAAACCTTTGTCTGGCCTCCTCTCTTCTTTTCCTACCTTCTCTTGTTCCTCCTCCTTCCCTCTCAGTAATGATGTCCACAACACCAAATAAAAAAACCCCGTAAAGCGGCGGTAGACTGTGTTAAGGGCGGGGGGAGGGTTGGTTGGGGAGGGTGGGGGTTGCTGGGGGCGTATCTGGGGTGAGGCCCATGCTGGGGGGTCAGGCTAGAGTGCAGGTGGCCTGTCGGCACAACGTTTTACCAGAACCGCTCCTGGGCCCGGTCCTCCCTGAGAACGTGGGCCGTGTGTGGAGCTGCAGATACGGCTCCGCTCTCCCAACCTCAGTAGGGTCACGGGTTGGCGAGGGAGACTCGGGGCGCCTCTGTGGTACCCCAGAGCGAGGTTGCGTCCTCGGCCTCTCCCACATGCGGTGGGGCGTGTCAGGTCTGACGGACAGGACCCCAAAAAGTCCACAAGTGCTGATGATGCGGTTGGGAATCGATCAGGATAGATTAGGCTCGCCGTTGGCCAGCGGTGTTGTGGGGAGTGATGCCAGTCATTTAAATACAGTCACCGGAGGTGCCGCATGTGGGCAGTTTTGTGTCTGCTAGTGTGTGTGTGTGTGTGTGTGTGTGTGTGTGTGTGTGTGTGTGTGTGTGTGTGTGTGTGTGTGTGTGTGTGTGTGTGTGTGTGTGTGTGTGTTTTTTTTGCTGTGGCCCTTTGTGAGGTGAGACAGGCTGGTTGGGCCTTGAACCCCCCTCAGAGGAATTGGGTATAGAGCTGTGGCCATCTGAATCCTAGCCAGTATGCTAAATTAGGCCCTCAGCAATGTCCCACTGCAGGTACAGAAAGAACAGCATATAAGAACCACCTTTTGTCCTAAACTATGAAGAAATGGCTAATTTAATCAAAATAGGTGATTTTGTTTTTATCTTGAAGATAAATCATGCATGTCTAAAACTTTTTTTTTTTTTTTGTTTTTTAATACATTGTATTGTTTAAAATGAGCCCTGAAGAGCAGAAAATGTGTAGAAGAGCTCGCTGTCATGCTCTGTTAAGTTTAGTTTTGGTTCTCCAAGATATTCCCAGGTACATCTCTGTTTGAAATGTAAACTTGGCTAATTATCTGCTTGCCAGTTCTTAATGCCATATTAAGATTTGATTATGTGTGGATTAACTAATTGCTGTGTTTATAAAATTTGTCTGAAAGACTGCAGTGAGTCAGAAATGCACACACTGTATCCAGGGCTAAAAGGTTATACAATCCAACATGTTTTTTTAATCTTCCAATTAAGCATTTTTTTTTTTTTTTTTTGGCAGAACATCCTCCAAGGACTGTGTGCGCAAGTGTACGTGTGCGCGTGTGTGTGTGCGCGCATGCATGTGTGTGCGTTTGCGCTAATGAGGTACTTGTTATCTTGTTTACTCGTCAAGGTGCTTAATTCATATCATTCAATATCAACACAAAAGGTGAAGGAGATTGTTTTTCTAAAGCAGAAATAAATGAATGTTCTAATCGTGGGATTACAGCGGGATTTTGAGCAGAATGTTAGGGAGATTAATGTGTGTTTAAAAAGCACTGAGGGCTGGTGGGATCGCATTAAGACCAAAATGAGCATTTTCACTCCACTAAAAATGAAGCCAAATGTATGCAGAGCCAAATTATGTTATATCTCTCACATTAATAGTGCTTATAATTTATGTCATGTTCTTTATCATATGGAAAAATATGGCAAAAAAGGAAACATTTTTTATCCTTTTAGAAATAGTCTGATATGCGTAATTGATTAATTTTAAGATGTAACCATTTTCACAATGTATAGCGTCTGGGTGCAGAATGCAGTCTTCTGTCTTAGTTTGCCATTTGCGTGGCCCGTCCAGGTGATCTGTTGGCCACAACAGGATGTTTTTTCTTTACCAGTGAACAAGTAAAGTGCAGTTATATCATCATTTTGGATGTGAGATCCACGTTCCAGTTCTGGATGTGTTTTCGGGAGCTGGAAGAGGCGGGTATTCCCAAAAGAATTATGGATTCTGAGTAATTGATTCCTGTGAGCGTGTGTATGGTCCTAATCTGGGTGCTGGGTGCGAACAGGTGCGGTTTGCTGGGGTGCGAGGTGGAAATTGACCGGTCCGAGTCGATGCATCTGAGGAGACGTTGGAGGAGGGGGTGGTGGCGGGGGGTTGGCTACAGTTGGAGTGCCTCAGCAGCTGACGAAGGCAGAGGTAGCGACCCCCTGCCCCGGCTGGGCGGCTGCGGTGCCCTCATTCCTGTGGCGAAAGCCGTTTGGGGGGAACCCCGCCCAAAGACCATCCAAGGAGCCCTTTATCCAATCAGAGGCCAATGAATGACCAGCCAGGGAACCACTTATCCAATAAGACCATGCCTAAAGAGCAGTCGGGGACCTCCTTATCGAATCAGAGGCCCTCAGCTTGTTTTATGGCGGGGATCGAAATGCAAAGTGTGTCATTCCATAAAGGCAAACGACTTGACGTGTGACATTTGTTGTAATCCTTGGTGTTGACGGCTATGGCTGGAATAAGGAAGCCTGTTAAAATGTCAGCTGTTTGTGTCACATTTTGCATCACGGTCTCTAAAAGCCACAGTGGGGGGATACGTGGAGCGAAACTGGCATGGCTGTAACTCAGAGAGATGAGGAAAAATGAATCTGTCCGGTACTGTACCAGGCCCAGTCGAGAGTCGTCTCAGGGCCTCCTGTAACGCAACCTGGGACTGGAGGACTTCATGGGAGCTCACGTGGGTGACATACAGTACAGAGTGTGCTTTGCTGGGGGTGAGGAAAGTTGTGTCTCTTTGGGCCTGCGAGGATGGTGGTTTGGTGCTGTGGTTTTGTGTTTTGGTTCCGTAATGGGTGGTGGTTTGTACAGAATGGCGGCCGTTTGGTCTCGGCAGTGCCCCGGCCTCTGTGCGTGTCATGTCGGCGGCGGCGGTTCTCGCAGAGGCCAGAGAGCAGAGATGTTTATTGGAGCCAAACGATGGAATGCTGGGATGTTTAGATAGCCTGCAGCCCCCCAGCGTAGGTCCGAGGACCGAGAGCTTACCCTCTGTTTACACAGCTCAATTGTTCTGTGGGTCTCTCTTCGCCTAATGCAGTACTGTTCAAACACGCACGAGTGTTAAAATGACCCGTGCACACACACAGCACACGTAGCCAGCATGTCGTGTGTGTAAGTGTACATGTGCTCCCAGAAGAGGATTTGGAAACCTTAGGGCCCTCCTGCCCCCCATAGGCTGTGTTTAACTCAGCGTCACGGCAACATCAGGGAGGGGCTGTCGGCCCAGCAGTCACTCCAGTCTCTGCTGCCGGTGATTGAAATTGAAGAATAGACCAAGCCGCTCAGCCGGCCGGTGTGGGGGGGGCGCGGGAACCCGGGCGCAGCGAGCCACGGGGACGACGGCCGGGGGTGGTGGGGGGGATGGGTGGGTTTGGGGTGGGGGGCGGGCTTTAGGGGGTGAGACAGACGTTGACATACGGGCGAGTCATGGAACTAATTGTTGTTTGAATTACCTGTTATGATCCAATGACAAATCCCTACCGCCCTCCCACCAGTGGAGCAGAAAATGTGCAGCTGAATTGGCAAGATGTTAGCTGTGTAAACCGTACTTCAACAAGATGGATAAATGCAATTATTGGGCCGGCCTGGAGAGCGAAAACCCATTTAAAGCTCGTAACGCTAAGCAGGGGCCGTGGTTAATTCATTTGGCCAATTTGCGGGTGATGTACGAGTGTTGGGGAGCATTAGTCAGGGAGAGTGGGGGTGTGGTGGGGGGCAGTGATGCAGTATGGCACCCGTAAGCTGTCTCTGTTGGACAGTCCACCCCACACCCCCCACCCGTAAAGGGGTGAGGCAGATGGATGCAGTGGTCCAAAATGGTCTGAAATGACAGAAAGATGCACTGAGCGCAGAGAGAGCGACTCGCTGTAAATGAGCCGGTTACAGCGAGCGAGAGGAAGAGGAGACACGTTTTGTCCCTCCCCGCTCCCCCCTCCCCTCCACCTCCGTTGTCGTCCGTCCTCAAACGCCAATGAACCGGGCCGGGACCCGGGCCCAGACAAGCGCCTGCCTGCGTTTAGGAGGAGCTGCCAAAACCGGCGAGTGCGATGCTCCCTGGTGCCGAAGCAAACGGCCGACCGTCAAAAGTCTGTGCCCCCGCTGGCCGCGGCGTTCGCTTCGCGTTGCTCCTGACCCAGCGTGACTCTGATACTCTGAGTGAACCCGCTAAACGGGGCTTCGGTGCTGCTCGCAATTAAAGCCGCCATTACCCAAGCATGCCTCCTTACCCACAGCACGCAAAACTTCCTCAGAGATCTCCAGCAGTGACCTAATGTCATTTCTGTCTTAATCATTTCATTTTGTTTATTTATTAAATTTTCTAAAAAGAACCATGCGTTTTCCTCTGTTTTTTGAGAGCATAAGGGTGAAGCAAAGGGAAATGAGGGCTTGTTTGTTCTCTCTCTTGAAGTTAAATCCTGTAAAACTATAAACTATAAACAAGAATAAATCAGAAGGAGGGATCTGTCAAGAGAAGAAGATTGCTCAAGCTACTTGTATACAAATTCGCAACGACAATGTATATGAGTACATGTTTTAGATTAAGCAACACATTTGTTACACTTGTGGGCGTTTTTGAGTGGATAAGGTCTCGTTTGTTCACTGCTGTTGTCCTGCAGTGGGACAGAGTTATTGGTTTGTTTTTAGGCCGCAGTTAATGGCTGAATCTCAGGCCTCGACTCGTTCGGGGTTAAACGAGGCTGTTCAACGCCCAACCGCAACTCGTCCTGCCCTGCTCTGAGCTACCTCACTTTCAGGCTCGATGGCGGTTCTTCTCGCCCTGCTCTGAGCTACCTCACTACAACCCCAGACTGTGACCCGATAGACCGCCGCGCGACTGAAGTATGCAAATATGGCGGTTAGGCTGAGGCAGACCGAGAGAACCGGCTGCCACAGATTACTAATAGTGGGGAAGGGTTTTGATTTCTGACTGTGGGGAGATAGGGGTTTCCGATCTGCAGTAACGCTCTTCTCTAACCTCGGCGGTTGGCTCAGGAGCTCTGTGACTGTGGTTTTGTAGGCTCAGGTTAAGACGAGTGCGCAACGAGGCTGACGAGGAAGAGGAAGTGTCGCGCCGAACGCAGGAGCGATCTCCGACGCACAAGAGATCGAGCACAGGCCTTATCGTGCTTCTGTCACACGTTCCAATGTTTTTCTCCATATAGAGAAATTATAATTAAATTGTAAATAACTCTTACCTTGATATTTTGGATAATTTTAATCTGTTATAGTAAGGGAAATCCAAAAGGAGCTGCTCACTTACCATGCTGTCTTGACGCTAAGGATTGGTGTTAGCCACACTTAAAGGTAAACTTTTCGTGTAAAACTGTGTTTTTATGATGGTATTCATGATGATCTCCTCTGTAAAAGTCCCAATGGAACCTTCCACTTTATTATAACACAAGAGAAGATCTTCCATAAAAATGTATATCATTCCCTAAAGACACACCAGAAAAAGATTCCTCAAATGATTTCAAAGAGGAGCACAATGAAATATGCACCATTGACCTCCATTCAGATAATCCCATTTTCAATTGTTCATTTATATTTTCATAAGCGTTATCACTTATTCCAGTGAAAAGCCTATTGTTTCCCGTTCCCATGTCCAGCCGCCTTGTCATTTTCCATTTTTCAGCTCATAACCAAAATTTCGATAAAGTGTGTCGAGTACACGACCACAAGGTTAGTAAACTTCTTTGCTAATTATTTCAGTCTCCAGGTTTACTTTCCCTTGTGACACCCATTCATATGGCATTCTGGGTAAATTCCCAAAGTTTGTTGTTCCTTCCACTGTTAGAAAATCAAAACTTTTTAGATTATTTTTAAGATACACATGTGTATATTATGTATGTAAAGTACAGATTAGGTGCCAAGATGTATGTATTGTGGTTAAATAAGTTGGGTGTGATGTTGTGTAACTATTAGAGTGCTTGGAATGCTGTTGTGTTGTGTTGTGGTCAGAGCACTGATTGTGATGTGTTGGGTGTCATTTCGTGTGGAACAGTGGTTAGGTTAATGTGTTGTACAGCGGTTAGTGTACTGGGTCTGATGTTGTGTTTTATAGGGGCTAGCGATCTGGGCTGACGGGGCGGGGGATCCGGATGCTCAGTCGTGGTATACTCGAGAGAGTCGCTCTGAATTTTATTCCGCTGGAAATTCGGCCCATGTCAGTCAGGTTGTGTGTCTCTGTCTGTCTGTTGGAGGGTGACCGGAACAGTGAAATTATGTTGCCTTTTTGACTATTCAGGATTCTGTACGCTGCTTGGCCTTTGTGAACTTGTGAAATGGATTTAAATGAACACAGTTGGATGGGTAGTTCAGCATCGTGCCGCGGACCCCAAACCTGACCGTAAACATGGCTGACTGCTGTCGAAAGTGTGCTGTTGCACCTTCATGCTGATGTTGTGCAGTAAATGTCGTTAGGCTGTAGTTTGCTGCTGTTTGGTGTTTAGTTTTCATTGATTAAGGTTACGAACGCCATTTAAGGCCATGTAAAGCAAGTGTGACTGGCATCCTGACACCCAACCACCTCATCCCTACCCCCCACCCTCCATCTTACACACCCTCTTGGGAGAACAACTGCTCGCCTCTATATGCCGGTGGAATTCCACACCCTCTCTCGAAAAGCAGCTTGGAGGCATTCTGTACAGTTCCTGGATCACTTTACAGGCTGAGCACACAGCCCCAGTCCCCACCCGCCTACCCCTGAACCCCCCCCAACCGACACCGCCGTTAGGAGGACGATGTCGCTGTCTCGCCCCGGACGATGAATGGTTTTCCCATGCAGCTGAAAATGGCGGATGTGGAAAACCCGAGGGTTCGAAAGCAGCCATACTCTGACAGCGTACGCTCATATAAGGAATACGAGCTGACGTCAGCAGGCTTTCGAGTTGTCGGAAGATAAATGACGTCATGGATTGTGTTAGCGTAATATAGCAACTTTGAAATTTGGCAAAGGGACGGGTTTTTTTTTTTTTAGGGGGACAGAACCATAGCGCCCCCTGTGGCCGCACAGGGCATTGTCACACTGTGATGCACAGCCCTGTGTTTGCAGAAAGGGGAAATATTCATCATGTATCAGGAGCGAGTTTTCCCCTGTGCATGGATGCAGTGTGAATGTTAGATTTATCTCCCTGCCTGTCTGCCCTGCCCCCTTCACCCATGGGCATCAGCCCGTAGGACCCTGGCCAGGAAACCAAGGCCCTCAATTCCCCCTTATTTATTTGTATTCTTGTGTTTGTGACCAGCTTCTGTGCTGGGAGATACAATCCCAAGCTCTGACGGACCTCCCGGTCCTGATTGTGGAGAGTAACCACAGAATCTGGGGTTCCGAGTGGGAATCGGTCTGGTTCTGGTCAGAACTTTGGCTTTGCGTCGGTATGCAGTCCCAGCGAAAGGGGTTTGTTGATTGGAGAAACGCATTCGGAAATAAAGTATGTAAATTTGCCACCGTTTACCCCCCACACCAACTCGTCTCTTGCTCATTCTCTCTCCTTCTCTCTTGTCTCCTCGCTGTTTCCCTCCCTGCCTCTGCTGCGTGCGTTTCCGTGGAAAGCAGACTCGGTAACGAGCCTGATTGAGATTTATGATTGGATGCTTGGGTCCTGTGGACCGAAATGTCAGAGACCCAGCTTTAATTGTATACAGAGGCTTTTGGCAGCGGAGGCATGTAGCCTTCGAGAAGAAGCCGAGCCTCACCGCGCTCTGCGCCGTTCGGAGAAAAACGAAGGCCCTCGACACTCCCGGTGGACAAACCGCGGTGCCGAGAAAAAACTCATAAAACAAACTTGGAGAAAAGCACACTTTCGTCACTTTTAAATTGCACTCATTATGTGGTTTACCAAACTGGGACTCTTTTTTTTTTTTTTTTCTGAGAGGATTTAGACTGGATAGACCCAGGGCTTTTTTCCCCCAGGAGGAGGCGGGTGTATTTAGTGCTGATGACATTAAACCTCCCTCTGTTTCGCCCTGGATTTTTACGCCCTTACGCCTCCTATGACAGACGCTAGGACAGACTACAGCTGCCCTCTTTTTTTAGAAGTTAGTGTGCAAATCCTGTTGCGAGTTGTTTTTGTGTGTGCCATAATTCAGCAAATAACATCAGTAATGATTCAATTGGGCATAAAGCAATTGAGAGAGCCTGTCTGTTTGCCATCTGTCTGGTAAGATTACGGTTTCTATGTAATTAAAAGTGTGACCTTGTGGCTGTCGTAGGAGGTGCCAGTAGTGAGTTTTGAACTGTGGCTGTTTTCGCCGAAACAAAACAAAACAGAAAAAAAACGGAAATGGTTTAGGGGATAAAAATAAAAGCGAGACAGAGCGGAGCTTGCGGCAGCTTCTTCTTGCGTCATCTTTACGGTCACGTCCGTACGCCGTGAGGACTACAACCTCTCTGCCTTTTCCTTAAGTTAAATTTGGGTGGCGAAGCGGGCCATCGTAGTCCTTCCTGATCCCTGTGAGCAGCCACTGAAACGGGAGGTGGGGAACAGGGAGTTGGGGGGGCGGGGGTGGGTGTTGGTGCTGTTTTAACTCCTGCTTCACGTGTGGTTTTTGTTCAGTTTCCTTTGGACAGCTTCCAGAGACGCAGGTCTGCTCTTTTTCTGCTTTCCCTAAGACCAATACCAAGGCCCCTGTAATTCTTGAAATTGGATTTCAGATTTGATCTTGTTGTGTGGAGTGAACAGAACATTAAAGGCAAGGAGATGAGGCTAATGACCCTGTGTGTGTGTGCCTGTGTGTGTGTGTGTGTGCGCCTGTGTGTGTGTGTGTGTGTGTGTGTGTGTGTGTGTGTGTGTGTGTGTGTGTGTGTGTGTGTGTGTGTGTGTGTGTTTTCGCCTGTGTATGTGCGCACGAGAGCGTGCTTGCACACATGTGGATTTGTGTGCATATTTGTCTGTTGGAGTGTAAATGTGTGAGTGTGACTGAGTGTGTGTGATATGTCTACATGTGATTATATTTTTGTGTGTGTGTGTGTGTGACTCTAATACCCAGGCAGAGTGTTGTTGCTCTCAGTGGAAAGCACCCTGAATATCTGAGTGGGAAAACAGAGAGATGGAGCTGTAACCTCTGAGCTCTGTCCCAGCCAATAGCATTCCACCAGCACCTTTACTGTAGGCGGAGCCTCATCTCCAGGCAACACTAAAATAAAGCTGTAATTATGCCAGTGACAATGCACCTGATGAAGGTGGCGTTCGCTAAGGGCAAGGAAAATCTCAGGGAGAGAAAAACCAGAAACAGAGGGAGGTGTTGAAAACCTCCTTTGGCTCTCCTTAATTTGGGGTTTGTTTGTTTTTCTCCGGGTTTAAAGTTATGTGTGTTTTCTGGGTAAGACGAGGCTGGCTGTGGATGAGTCTGGTCTCGCTAGGCGGGAATCGTCCTGGTGAGTCCAGCCAGAATCTTTCATCAGAGAACAGTTCGGCTGAGATGGCCTTCGTGCTCATATCAACATTTTGAGAAAGTGAAAACATCGATTTGAATTAAAATCAAAGCATCCGGAAGTGTATAAATTTAGAGTAATGAATACTATCTAAAATAAATGTTGAATCTAGTAACTACCAAAGTAATTCAAATTATCCCACTGATGGTTTAACAAGTCCTGCAGCCTTCTGCTATGAAGATTAGAACTAGTAGATACATGGTTGTATGTGTGACATCAACAAGCGGTCAGTAAAGAGTAAAATGGAGGACAATCGTTACTGGAGGCCTTATGAGCCCCGCGGGCCCAAAGACCATCTTGGGACAGGCCCTCTTCGGCCTTTACCAGCGAAATGTTACTGCAGTCCGGGTCGAGGTGTGGGATTTCGTCTCTTTCCTCCTGCTCTTACGCGCTGATTTTAAGTTCTCCCTCCTCCCGTTCGGTTTATGAGATGAACCAGTCAGTTTCTTCCTCCCATCTCTTCTCCTGCCTCCTGGTTAATCTCAGCTTTTAAAATCAAAAGCTTTGTTGGCAGCACCTGCTGTATAGATTTGGTATATGTAGCTAAACCATTGGCAACAAACAGTGAGATAGAAATACTGAAAAAGACGGTGCTTATTCAAATTCCGCATTTTAAAAAAGTTGTATTAATGGTAATACTGGTTATTTTCAAAAGAAGCACAGTGTCCACCTCACACACTTCCACAAGGACCACTATCTGTAATGTTAAAATGGAATAGCCTTGCTGTCACTCACTGTCTCTCAATATATTACAATCTGAAATACATTGTGTTGGGAAAGAACACTCTTGTTCTTCTGTTTATCTTTCTTTTTAAATTACCAAGGTGTTGCTCTATCCCATTCTGTGAGTACATCCTTTTTGTCTTTGGGTAGCTAAGTCTGCCAGTACCCCTCCCTTCTCTCTTTCTCTCTCCTCTTTCTTGCTCTCTCGCTCTTTTGCTCCCTCCCCTCTCTCCCTCTCCCTCGCTCTTCTCTGTGCTGTGCACTCTGATTGTCTCTCTGAACTGGCAATAAGTTGATTGCCTTACAGAGATGATGTAAGCCTTTGCCCTAGGGTACATCAGGTAGGATTTCTCCTGCTTTATCTTGTAAAGCCTAAATTAACAGCTGGTTTGGTTTGAGTTCTTCTGGATCTGACTAAAGGATTACACTCCGTTCTCATGTGAGTCAATCTGATTTGATTTATTGCAGGTCTATCAAAAAAGATCAATGAAGGCTCTTTTGAAAGTAAATCCTTAATCGGTCTTCCCTCTTACATGTCACTATTGTGATTTTTTTTTTCTCTTTCTCTCAGTCTCCCTCCCTCCCTCCTCTCCTTTCTCCATTTTTTAACCCATCAGTGAGAATGAGCACTGAATGTTCTGCAGAGTCAGTGATATTTTTTCCCCTGGTGCCTCTGGGGGTTCTCCTCATTAGTTAACCATCACAGTAGACCCAAATAAAACCTTCTTTACTAACACACACTGGCTGCAGGTAAGTGGAACAAAGCTCTGTGATGCAAGTTCCACTGGTTTCCCCCTAAAAGTCAATCCATGTCCCCCAATGCCTTCCCAAGATTGGGTCCTCACAACCCTGTCCCAGACCTGGGTCCTCACAACCCTGTCCCAGACCTGGGTCCTCACATCCCTGTCTTCTGCCTGAGACAGTGCAGTCTACAGCTGCAATTCCTCACACCTGCATGATTCTTTTTAGTTTGTGAGCTTATTTTTAACGTAGAAGACTACCATTAAGTCAAGCGGCGTTATTATTGAATGTGTAAAGAATGGATTGGGTAAGGCCTAAGTATGTGGCTGTGAAGGCAATGACAGGGAAGTGTGGTGGTGCCAGGCAAGTGTGTGCTGCTCTCCGATCAAGGCCGCCCATTGAGCAAATTCCTTGCATCGTCTGTATTTCCTGTTCGACGTGTTTGCCATCTATCTCAACACGGCCAAGAACCCTCCCACCTCACCTCTATGTTGTTAAGTGTATAAATAGCAAAACGTTTATTTTTTTTATTTTCATTATTATACGCCGTGGTTGGAATTTTTTTGTTCGGTTTAGGGCAGGTAGACGGACCATAATGCCAAGGGATGTTGCCATGGCAAACGCAAAGAACCCCGGTTGAATTCCTTGATGAGTCGTTGACTTGTTTTGAGTGCCGCAGACCCATCGGTGATAAAATTAGAAAAAAAATCACTACCAACATTTCGTGAGCTATCAGGTATGAAACCTACAGCAGCTGAAACTAAAAATTCTGATTCTCTGTGACACCCTCCGACGTCCCCCCGAAAGACTGGGTGGGGGGTAAAGGAAATTGAAGTCCCGAGCCCCCCCAGGATGGCCTGGCAGCTGCAGTGAAATTAGATACAGTGATGTTATGTGTGTTTCTGCCCCCTGGTTCCTCAACTCCCGAAACACAGAGCCCATTGTACCTGCCCTCTGCCCAGCCCCAGCGGACCCCCTTACCGCTCCTACAGCCCCAGAACGGTCCGCTGCCCCCCTCTGTGCGTCCGACGACACCGGGGAGATGAGGAACCCCCAGTCCTGTAATGAGGACACAACATCAGAACAGCATGGCCTGTGGGCTGGAAGGAGAGAAAGAAAGGAGGGGAAAAAAAACCAAAAGAAGACTTGAAAAGAACTGACTAGTGGTGGTAGAAGAAGAAGAAAAAGAAGAAGCTGGACCTCCAAACCTCTCCTCTCCTCCCCGGTGTGGCTCCTGCTGTCATACAGAAATAAATGAATTTTTCTTTGCATTTTATGCATGTGTGGGTGTGAGCATGTGTATATGCGCATAGTCTCATTGTTGCTGTATGCAGGTAGCCTTTGAGATGGTGAGGTTTTTTGGGGTTCGGGGGCACCCACAGTCTCCAGCTACTGAAGAGCCTTTTACTCAGATATCTCAGCTGGTCTGCGCAGGGCCTGAGGGGGTCTGTGGGGTGGGGATGGGGGGTTGCAGTGCGCCCTCCCCACGGTTCGGGGCTGTCATCTCGCTCTCTCGCTGAACCGCCCCCCTTCCCTCCTCCTCCCGCACCCCCCGCCGTCACCCGGCCTCTGAGGCCTCCGTGTTTTGATTTTCCCTCAATTGCCAGCTTGTTTTCTGGCGTTTGGCGCTGCCTGAAAGTGACTCTCGCCTCGCGGTGCAGGCGTGCGGCTGGGAGAGCGTGCACGCCCTCTCTCGCTCCGTCTCCCGAGGCGTCAACGTGCCCATCAGGTGTGTCGTCATCTGCCATTTCACGGCAACATCAGCGTGAGCGGCTCGGGAAGGAGCTGCTGTCAGCCAGCTGGACTTCTTAATCCTACAGCCCACAGGGAAAGGTGTGTGTGTGTCTGTGTGTGTCTGTGTGTGTGTGTGTGTGTGTGTGTGTGTGTGTGTGTGTGTGCGTGCGTGCGTGCGTGTGTATATGCATGCAGGAGTGCCTTTGTGCGTGCGTGTGTGTGTTTTTGCATGTGTATGTGTGCGTTCATCTCTGAGAAAACTGGGCTGACATCACCCAAACCTTTCCCCCCTCCCCCCACGCTTGTCTGTTTATATATTCCATTCACCTGCAGACTAGCTCCCCTAAAAACACACCGTACTCTGCCTGACACCCCCACCCCTCCCCCCCCCACCCCACCCCAAAGTGCTGATGTGGGACAGTAACCGCCAGCCACGGATGTCCACCACTTCTCTCCCCCTTTCTTTATTTTCCTCTCTTAAATAATCTGTTGGTTTCTGTTGCATCACTCTCTGCGTTCCATGAGCTAAAACATGCCATACAACCACATTCCTTGCAAGCTTGTGCCGTTCTCTACCCCCCCCCATCACCACCCCCCCCCTCCCCTTCCTCTCCTCTCTCTCTCTCTCTCTCTCTCTCTCTCTCTCTCTCTCTCCCTCTCTCTCTCTCTCTCTTTTTTGGCGTAGACTTTTGCATATATCACAGGCTGGCAGGGTAAGAGCTCGGGACTTCCCCACGCCACACTTCAACTCTTTGATCTTTTCCTTTGGAGGTAACATCAAACGCGAGCAGAGAAAGGGAGCTACTACTGTGAACTTCAATGTTCAGCTTGATGGCTCGACTGAGGATTTTTTTATTTTTTTATTTTTCAGTGGTGCTGCTGTACTGCTTCTCCTCGGCTGACAAAAACCCACAGTTTGTAGCCAAGGGTTTTTTTTTTTTTTTTTTTCCCTCCCTTCCCCCACCCCCTCTGCCCCTAACCCCCCCCACACTCCCCCCTGTGTGTTAACCTTTATGGTATCTCAACCAAGCTGCACTCCCTTAAATATGCATCCGATTCAGGCATGTGTTCATTTTAGCACGAATGAAATGCGTGTGTTTGAAAATCGATAAATCAAAAAATACCGTCAAATCAATATAAAAATTTATTGTGGGAAAACTCAGTGTGTTATTTTTTATTTTGTATATTTTAGTTGGAGGTGTTGTCACAGACTGCGGGTCTTGAAGATTGAGGTTGTTCAGTGGTTGAATATCATTTAGCAAATTCAGTTATGCTTGTGGTACGTCTTTCTCATTTGAGGTCTGTGTGAAAAATCTGGATATTTCAGAGTTCTGTTTGGAACATCCTGTTTTAAAATGGTCGGGTCTCAGGGCTGCATAATTTACTCTCGGATGTGGGGTAAAACACTATTTTTTTCTGGTCTGTAAATACAGGCAGGAAGTTTTTAAAGTGAATCTATAATTATGATTTTTGTCCCCCCTCTTAAACACCACTCTCAGTGCACTTAAATGAACGTCTTGTGTTACGGTCTTTCCAGATTTAATGTTCACGTTAGCATGTCTGTGCGTTTCACCAGGCTAGGCCGGTTTTAATTTTCACGATAGCATGTCTGTGTTTCACCAGGCTAGGCCAGTTTTAATGTTCATATTAGCATGTCTGTGCATTTCACCAGGCTCGGCCGGTTTTATTGTTCACGTTAGCATGTCTGTGCGTTTCACCAGGCTAGGCCGTTTTTAATGTTCACATTAGCATGTCTGTGTGTTTCACCAGGCTAGGCCTGTTGTAATGTTCATGGTGGCATGTGTACCTGTTCCACCGGGTTATGCCTGTCTTAACGTTTACGTTAGCACATCTGTGCGTTTACCAGGCTAGGCCTGTGTTTATTGTGTGTTAGCATGTCTGTGTGGTGGCAGGCCTGCCCTATTTTATGTATTTTACCCTGTTGGATTCAGTAGGCCTTTGCTGTTTTAATGTGCGTGATTGTGTTTCACCGAGTCTAGACTGGCAGGCTGTGTTCACTGGAGGCTTTCAGCATTAGTTTGATGAGGACAGCGGAAGGATCTGTCCCTTCCTGTATGCTTGTTTTTCTCACTTCCTGACCAGGGCCATGTTTGCTGAAGCAGCTTACTGACCAGTGAGGTAGACATGGTGAGTACTTTTAGTGCTCAAAAATATATTTTAAGTTTCTCGATGCAGGAATGACAGCCTGGCTGATATTTGAAAGTTAACCATTTAACCTTGTGTCTAAATAACTGAGTCACCTATATCTGCTCCCCCTACCCCCAACAGTGGGGAGAGAATCAATGTCATTGGCCTAGAAATGGTGTTTTTGCAAGTACGAGGGTGTCCTGTTCACTATTTTGATGGAGTATTGGATCTCCCTGGTGGGTCCTGAAATGGATTTTGGGTGGATTGAGATCCTATGAGTCTGTTGCCGGATATTTCAAACTCAGTCTCTCTCTTTTCTCTCTCTGTTTCTTCCCTCACCCCATTTCTGCCAGTCTCTCTCTCGCTATCTCACTTTCTCTGTCTGTGGAAGAACTTAAAGCCTTTCTCTCGTGCTCCTTTTTGCAGACTGGAGGATTACTTTTCTGTCTTGGAAAAATGAGACGGTTTAAAGAGCGTATTAAAGATTTATCAATAATTGGCTGGTCTGATGATGTCTGTCAGTGATGTTTGTGGGGGGGGGGGGCGGGTTTAGATGGATTGCAGTCTGATTGAGCGTCGCCGTAATTAGCTGCGAGTCTGTTCTTCTGAAAAAGCCAATGGCGGTGTTCGCAGGGGCGGTTAAGGGTGCCGCTGGGGGAGGCGGTTCACGGGCACGGGGGGAGGAGAGAAGGGGGTGGGGGGTCATTACGAGGGTTGATTTGGAGGAAAAGGGTTTAGTTTGTGTGGAGTAGGGGTGGGGAGGTGGTAGCTGCATTTTCTGACCTCCACGGTGTCACAATGTTGGTGAAGCATCCTGCATTTTAATGAGCGCTAATCACCACGTTCGCTTTATTTGCGCGCCTTTATTTATTTATTTTAGTTTTTAGCGTGTTTAGCTTAGCATTTAGAACCTTGTCCTTGTCTGGCCCGTCAGGCCGTGTGCCGCCGCTGGAACCAGTGGTGCTCCTCAAGGAAAGTGGCTGGCCCGCCGTGTCCGCATGCTCCGACAGGCGCGGGCCGTGTGAAAAGAAATGACGGCGCCTGGATGAAGCGTGACACTGTGTGACCACACGTGCCACCGCCATTACACACTCATTCTTCCTCCTCGGAAAATGTGAGACTCCGTCCGTCTGGAGATTCTCCCCTTAACCGTAGAGAGCGTCCATTTTGGCCCATGCCGTTGTATGCTAAGGTGGGCATTGCTGTTGCACTGAAACCGTTATGTATGAGTGAGTTATCTCATTTTCTGTTATATTGGTTATGGGAATAAGGGATGCCAGAAGCTCTTTGCAGTCGTACTCGGTTGTATGTCAGCATGTTCATGTGTGTGTATTTGTTCTGTGTAACTCAGTATGTAAGTTGGTGTGTGTGTGTGTATGCTGAACCCTTTAGGAGGCTTCTGCTGCTGGGGGAAGTATGGATGTATGTAGTGGCACAGTGAGAGTGTGCAATAGTGAAGTAATAGCAGTCCACTTCAGTTATGGAGTTATGGGTTATGGGTTTGTAAGGCAGCACTGTGACTCTCTAACACCACCCCTGATCCTGTAGAGGTTGTGGTGTTGTAAGGAAGCTCATGTATAAATAAGGAGAGTCCCGGCTTGCTGCTGTTTGTGTCCATGCTGTTCTGGCTTCCTCCATTGGCTGGCAGTCCGAAAATCTGAGGTGTGAATTTTCGGATGCTTGTAGTTCTCTGTTTGACATGGGGTCGTTGGTTTTAAACCCCACCCCCACTTTCTGGGCATGTGCCCCGAGCTCTATTTTTAGAGCGGTCTGCAAGCCTTGTGATCGCAGCCGGGGGAAGAGCGACCCGTTGAGAATGCCGTTTATTTCACACCAGTGACGGTTGCTCGCCCACCCTCCCCAACCCCCCGCCGCGGTGTATTAAAACCCTGCGCACGCCGTCGTCTCTCCAAAACGCCCCCGCGGAGGCCCTTCCCCGACGATGTCGCGGCCAGACTGCGCTCTCGTAGTAATGGCGGCCAAAGGTTACAACCCCGTGACCTCCATCCCACTTCCCACCCAGGAGCTGGCTGGTTGGGCGCTGTGTTCCGACGCCCTCCCCTAGACCGGTCCTGCAGTGTGACAGACATTTACGACCACACTGTCTGCTGCCTGTGGGTGTGTTATCTGCATTCAAAGGCCTGATCCCTCACTTGTGGGGACTGTAACTTCAGACGCTTTCACACTCTTCAAAAAATATATATGTATAATATATTTGGGGTAGAAACATTCTTGATATTTTCTCTCAAAGTTCTATTGTTCATGAAATCTGAAGTTTTGAGTATTTGCTTAGTTTCCTCAAGCAGCGCAGTGAGAGTTTTGCAAAGTCTGAGGGCTTGTGTAATCTCTCTGGGTGTTTGAATAGCGCACGGTCCACACCTGAAAAGTAAATAATGGCCGAGGCCAACATGTCTGCTAGAGAGGCTGCTTCTCTGGGCTTCTGTCTCCTCGCCAACGAGCCGATGGCGGGCAAGCGGGCATTGGCGGGGGGGCGGGCGGGCGGTGATGTTGTCTGCCCTCTTATTTCTGTGTTTCGCAGTGCGTGGATGTAAGTGGAACAACAGCAGGGTACAGAATCCGCAGCTAAGGGGGCAACGCAGCTTCGATATGAAAACACTGAAACCGAAAATGCTTATAAAAAAAAAACTATTGAGTGAGGGAGAGTGAAAAGGAGGGGGAGAAAGCAAGACAAAGGGAGAGGAGGAGTGAAGGGGAAGAGGGGTAGCGCCCGTGCCCCGCGCTGTCAGCTCCAGGAAGCTCCTCGCGGTTTTGGCTTTGCAGTAAACGCGGGCCCGGCGGAGCCTCCTCTGCCCCGAGGCGCTCAATCCACCGGCCTTCCCACAATTCCACTTTTATTTTCCTGGTTGCAAAACGCCTCTGGCTGTCAGAGCTGGTGGGGCCCTTTTTTATTTACTCATAAAATGTGTATTAGGAGAACTAAGCAGATTTGAAGAGCCTCGCGTAAGCCAACTTTCAGTTTCATGCCGACTTCTGGATCTTAGCCCCACCCCCCATCTCCATCCCCCGCCCCCCCCATCTCACAATCCCACCCCCAAGTCATGCCTCTTTCCTCATGCGGTTCGTTTGATAAAGAAGGCCCACGTTAATGGTCCCAGTATTGCTCCACACCCCCCCTTCAAAGACTTTTAGATTGTGTTATTATTTTTATTACAGAAAATTGCAGCTGTGGTTGAGCTGTGGAGTGCTGGTCTCCTGCACCTGTAAAACCCTGGAACAAAGAGACGGCGCGCTAACGTTGCTGGGGCGTTGTTGGGGCGTTGGTGGAAGTTGCCCACTGGGCTCGCACTACCATTCCACCTTCGCTTGTTCAGTTATGGAGGCATTATTATCCATGCCACTACAGAAAGGGTTAAAAAAAAAAAAACAACAGCAGCAAAAAAAAAAACACTAATTTGTACCATTTACATTTACGCTTTGCCAAGTTACCTGTCATTGCAGAAGTGTTGATATTTAATGGAAATGACAGAATTTCTATATATAAAACTGCAATACTATTACAATTTGACAGGGTGGCATATCTGTTGTGCACTGTTGAAGTAATACAGTATTGGGAAGTGTAGTTTTTGGTATAAAGAAGCGGGCATAAAATGTTAGCGTAAATGGGTAAAGGTGTCACTGTCACTAGTAACGAAAAGCTTCTATTTTGGATAGATAAAAATCATGAACTTTGTGATAAAACCCCAATTCATGCTGGTTTCATCTTGTATTAACTGAAAGAATGGTATTATACCCAAAATGAAAGTAGCATAATCAAAACAAGGCTTATGTAAGTATATTAATATTATCCAAATCAATCAAATAACAATTGCAGAAACGTAGGGGTTCTGAAGGACCGGAATTCTTGAGAGTGTGTGTGTGTGTGTGTGTGTGTGTGTGTGTGTGTGTGTGTGTACAGTCGCCTGTAAGGAGCATGTACGTTTGTGTAAGATATAAAAGGTTGATAATGTGTATATGTGAATCCGCCACGCTGGTGGGCTCTCTGTGGTTGGAGACTGCCTGGCCTCTGGTGAGGCCGTTTGGTGTGATTTGTTGTGTTAATTAGAGCTGTGAACGGTTCAGTCCATGTGGCCAGTGTGTGTGTGTGTGTGTGTGTGTGTGTGTTTCTGTTTCTGTGCAAGCTGAGGTCCTGTCCCACACTGTCTAACCCCCACCCCCAAACACACACACACACACACTATTCCAGGCCAGGCGAGTTTGTCTCGTCCTCATGCCGTAATTACCAAGAGTGTTGTTGCCCGCCCACCCCCCGTCCAGTCTGACACAGATGGGCTGAAATGTTTGGATTTGTTGGGGGGCTCCAGGAGGACGGGGGTTGGTTGGGGGTGTGGGGGAGGTTGTCCATATGCCGCCTGTAAATGTAGTCCTGAGCGAGAGTCAGATCTGCTCAAATTGTTTACGTTACTGGAATGCCTTCTGACGGAGAGGCCGTATCGTTGCTGTGCGGCCGTGTTCCTCCTGGCGAGGGAGTCAGAATGCTCCCAACCCCCACCCCCCCCACTGGCATGTAGAAGACCCCGGCCCCCCGCGGCTTGTGCCCCCCAGAGAACGTGTGCTCTCCGGCCAGCGAGCCGCGGGCCAAAGCAGAGCGAGCGGCCGTCCACTTGCTCCACTTACAGGAATGGGTCCCGCCGGTGTCCCTATAGAGGCTCAGCAGCCAATACTGTGGCTACGCTACACCAACGGGCGTCTGTATGATGTTGCAGGGTTATGGGGGAGAGCTTTCAGTGAATACAGGTGCTCTGACATCACTAAAATTTATATACTGGCATGACCCTGGGACATGTGACCATGGGGAGGGCAACCATTGGTCGCAACCAGATTTCATCCTTCTCCCTCATGCGTTTCACCTTGACCAGGTTAGACCTGGCCTGAGTGGAAGAGCCGTGCATTATTACTGATGTTACACAAAACGTTAAAATATCCATGTGATACCGTCCACCCTGCCCTGCCCTTTCCTCCCCTCCAAGTCAATAACCGTGTCGGCCTTCTTGCCTGCTTGCCCGTCAGTTGCACTGTCTGAGTTTGAGATTCTCTCTTTCGGCGTAGAAAAAGGAAAGCGCTAAAGCTTCCGCGCCGCGTGTCCGTCACGCCCACAGGGGCCCGGGGACGCAGACCGGATTTGTAGCGTTTTTCTAAGAGCATTAGTCTCAAGTTTATTGGCGATGATTCATTAAGTACCCTGATGTGTATCAGGGCCTGTCGCTATGGCGGGGAGATCTCGTTGGATTTGGCAGGGGCTTGTTAGCGCTGTGATGACAGGTTGAGCATGCTAGGGTCACATTGGAGAGCGCCGCACAGGAGGGAAAAATAACATCGGTCTCTTTATGTGGAGAGGAAAACCGAAGCTCCAGCCGAAGTTTTATACACAGCAATGTTGTAGATTTTGATGACTTTGTTAAACTGTCGTTTAATTTTTTTAATGTAGTGTTATGCAAACTATGTGACAGAAGTCTGCTGACAGGAGGAGAGGATATGAGAGTGCTCCTCTGATCTCTCTCTCTCTCTCCCTCCCTGTCTTATGCTCTTTCCTACTTTCTCTTTCTCCCTCTTCCTCTCCTTTTCTTTCTGTCCCTTTCTCTTACTTTTTTCCTTTTCTCTCTCTGAGTATTTCTTTCCCTCCAATTAGTTCCTTCCTTCCTCTTTCTCTCCTTCTCTCTCCCGCTCTCTTTTTCTCATCTCTCACTCTCTTCCCTCCCTCATGGGTTGTTAGATTTTTCAGCCGCTCTGCAGGGATTTGGGGGTCCCCCTTCTTCCAGTTCATCAGAGACAATTGAGTCATTCAGCTCCCATTGTGGTTCTTCTGGCACGGGGTCCGGGGGGGGTGGGGCGGGGGGACAGGATTAGGCACAGAGGGGGAAACCCCAAGATGTTTCTGGCAACGGTGTGGGGTGTACCACAGGAGTGGAGTGACACATGAGCGACAGGGCCGGGCAGCGTGAAATGGGGTGCTGGAGTTTGATAGGGGTCAGGGGTCAAGGGTCGGGGGGGTCAATAGCCCATGTGTGTCACGTCCGTCCGCTGTCATGGGGGGCAGCTGCGCCCTTCCCTCCCCTCGCTGGCATGCAGTGAAAACGCACAGCGCTGTTCCCAACACCATTCAGGAACAGGTCTGCCTGTCGATACATGTGAGCACCGTGTGCATTACCTCCTTCTCTATCAGTCGTGATTGACAGGGTGCTGAGGGGTGGGGGGGGGGGGGGCGTGGTTTTTGGGGCCAGCACCTGGCTCGAAGATTCCAAAGACTGCGTGTGTGTTTGTATGCTTGTGTGTTTGAGTAAGCGCAAAGATTATACGTGTTAGGGCAGACCTTGGCTAAAAATGTATAAACTGCGCTCTCCAAGTTGTATAAAAAAAAGTTATGATGAAAAAACCAACAGAAAACTTGTGGGTAATTGCTGCTTTGTCAGTTTTACCTGACAATTAAGCAGACAGACCCGGGGTGTGTGAGTCAATAATTCCTCTGTAACAGAAACCACAGCCTGGTATCCTACAGTGAACTCTGCTAATTATGCAATTTGCGATTGAGCAATGGCTTTTAAAGAGAAGGAGCAAGCGAGAAGGAGAAGAGAGGGAAATAGCACTGAAAACGCAGGAAGTTGCTCCGCGTATGGCGTTGAAAACACAGGAAGTCGCTCGGCGTATGGCACTGAAAACGCAGGAAGTTGCCCTGCGTAGTGAATCCAGAGGGCAGCTGGGGTTGTGCTGTTTCTTTGGTGACGATTGTTGCACGTTTCTTTTCAAGGGCGCGATGAAGACTTGCAGGGGATTCTGGGAATGTTTTCTTTGTCGAGGAGGTGGAGAACCTGGGGCTCCCGTCCCACAGACCAAATTCACATTGAGCGCTGGGAATTGCGTTCTTGTCCTTATTTGACCAACAACATGTTCCCTGTTGTTTGTCGGAGGTATGTGTTTCCGTGTGCTGTTTCTGCGGTAGGTTTGTGGCGGTTTTTATGGTGCCAGAGATGCACTGTCGCAGAACTTGCCGAACAGGTTTGTGCGCGGAGTGCCGGTGTCTGCGGAGGTGCCGATATCAGTAGGTAAATCAGCTGGTACTCTTTAGGGTTCACAATTTGGCTAAAATGCAAAAACAGAATTATGATTACGAGGGGGATGGGAGCCGGGAAAGCTGATTGGCTAGAAGGGACAGGGCTATGATTGGACAGAAGAGAAAAGGAGAGGTGATTTGCTGGAAGGGACAAGGACAAGGCCGTGATTGGGCAGTGCTTTCTAAATGACGATAGCATTCATGCTTGCTCTTGGTCCTGGTTTAGCATAGTTAACGTTTTCGACTGGGTGCATCACAGACTAAGGTGCATAGCAAGCCTTCCAGTACCTGACATTCTTTGACATTCGTTTTATTTTCTGCTGCCCCTTCCCTCCTTACTTCTGTTACACCTTTTACAACAATATTCTGGGTTTAACCCTGGATATCGAACACAGGTTTTACACCATGTATTTCATAAAATAGACACTCACTTCCATCTAGGTTCATTTGAAATAGTGTTAATGTAACTAACATCAGCTGGCTGGCTTTATGATTATTTCAGATGCTACATAGACTGATACAGTCTTGTAGGGCTGCAGTAGATTAGAAATATAGCATGTTGCTAAATCCATACAGTTTTATTAAATGCTACCATAAAGATGATCATTGAAATGGTTCTCAGAGATTTAGCTGTTTTTGGCCTCGTTCCTTTTGTAAATTTGTCTCCATAGTTGGATCAGAAAGTTCTCAAACTGTCCTGCAGGGTTTCCACTACAGTCTCCAGTGTTGACAGGCAGTAAGATAGGAAAATTAGACACCAAAATAAATAGTGTTTAAATTATTCAGATGTGGATTCACTTTGGATCATTATTATAAGGTGATCTCTGTTTTTGGCGAAATACAGTAGTTAATTTGCGCTCCAAGAGAGCTTATCTCAGGGGCTTCATAAAATTATGAACATGGCAGATTAGCAGATCAGCAAATTGCATAAATCATTTTTGTTTATAGTCTAATGCATAGCTAGTAAGTACTTAGCCGGCAACACAAGCTTTTGAAATTATACGCAGTTGTCAGATCGTCTTTTATTTTGCCAGTCAATTTTCAGCACCCTGTTCTTGCACAGAAGCACACTCAAGGTTTCTGTTTTAGCAGTAGTTATCATGAGGTGAGATTTTTGCATGCACAGTTGACATTTTTAGTAGCTACCTAATGCTTTACGCGATATGCAGCTTTGCCCAGTGTAGCCTCGTTTTAGTTCTTCCACACGTTGCTAGATAAATTATGTCATTCCAGTTCGCACAGTAAAGTAATTCTGTAGAACGTCCTTTTATACCAAAGCTGAGCCTTATTGGACTGCGTCTTGACCCTGCCTCTGACCCGGGTCTATGGCCTGGGTTAACGAACATGGATAACCCGTTTGTACCAGAGACGGATCGGGGTTTTTTTTTTTTTTTTTTCCCCAGGTTGCTTCGAGAAGGGGGGAGTGTGAGAGAGGAATGTTTCCAAAAGGAAAACGCTCCGATTAATTTTGTGCTAGTCATTCCTTCAGTATTTTTATTGCCTCCTGTTCAGAACAGTGCTTAACATGTAAATCTTATTTTGTGTGCCGTTCCCATAACCATTTATGTGAGTAGGTTTGTGTGTGTGTGTGTGTGTGTGTGTGTCCTCTGACACACCTTCCCGTGTGTCAGAACGCAGCTGTTAAGGATATTCAATGTTGAGATACTGTCTATAGCAGTATTCTCTATGTTTCTGCTCACCCCATTCTTTATATAAATGTTTTTGTCCTCAAATAACTACCCTGAGGCACTTATGATATACAGAATAAATTTTGTTTTTTATGTCCTACACATATATTACAGACTAGGTTTTAATTTCATAGATCGTAGCAGGGTTTCTGTTTTAGTTTGTGTCCGGACGGCTGTTCAGGAATTCTTGCATAATTTGTCTTAAGTAGGTGATTAGGATCAGGTAGCCAACAGAGAATGCTGGGTATTTTTTTTTTTTTTTGGTGCTTGTGCAGAGCACGGTAACCCAAGCAGGAGAGAGAAGCGCTCTGACCCGGGGCACGGGATTAGACAGGGAAGCTGGCAGGGCCGGCGGCCCAGCTCGACATTTTCGACGGCCGGAGTCTGTAGCCGGCCAAAAAAGCGCGCCGGTGACATCACACAACAGGGCAGAGAGGCGTGCGGGCTGTCTGCCCGAGAGCTGCGAGAGCTTTGCAAAAGGTCAAAGGGCAGCGTTGGTGAGGGGTGGGGAGGGGGTAGCAGCAGGCAGGTGGCCCAGTCTGCTGAATGTGGTTAAGTGTACACATGTGACCCTGGCACGTACCCCAAACAGCCCACCCCCCCCACACCCCTCCCTGGTAATCCCCTGCTCCCGCACTACAGAGTTGCGACACTTATTGACTCAGTTTGTTTCTCTTCCTGTCCTGAGGGAGATATGGCACTCTGTGTGGGAGATACCCAGCACCTCGCTGGCTTCTGGCATGCTGACTCCAGCCTGGGAGGAGCCAGGGTGCAAGGGGTGGGGTTTAGGACCCTCGGGGGTGTAGCTTAAGGCATGTGGGTTACAACTTACTTGTTAACCTCCCTTTTCTGTTAAAAAAAAAAAAAAGCAAACTTTGATAGATCTGCCTTCAGTCTGAGGAATGTGTGTTAGGTATAGTTATGCAGTTTAGTTTTTAAATGCCATCTTTCCTTGTAAGAAACTGCTCTATGTCTTTACCTAGATCCTCCACACAGTGTTGTTTTCATGTAGAATATGTCATTAGGTCCCCTTCGCCCTGGTGTAGACTCTGGTTGATTGAGTTATCACGGTAGATGTTGTGAAAGTGTCAGTCCCGTGCCGCTAATGTGGGTTGTTGGGTCACCTGGAGGGGGTGTTGCTTTGAGAGTGGTGGGCCAGTATGTGCACCAGTACCGCAATGGTTTGCTCCAGAGTTCCACCAGAGAGGTGAGACGTCCACTCCAAGCTATTAAAGACCTCTTGCCACATGTAGACATGAAGTCCTTTATTATCCTGTTAGTCTTGTGAGACTGTGGGGCAGTTACTCGCTTGAACACTAGCAATCGTGCATAAAAGCACATAGAATAGTGACCCCCTCTTGGTCGCAGGGGTGTGGTTTGTGGCCTTTCGTGGCCTTTCGTATAGGGAGTGCGGGTGGTGTGGCTGTACGTTGTGTGCGGCGGTTGTTTTGCCCCACGTTTTATGTGATGGTGGGATGGTCGTGTGGTCCTGCGTTGTGTGAGACCGCTGCTTGGTGAGAGCTGCCGGGGTTAGCGCAGGGAGAGTTGTTTTGGCTGCTGGCACGGCGCGCGGCAGGCTCTTGGTGGAATGCAGTGTAGCGGCGGCTAGCGCAGCGCCTCTCCGCAGGAACGCTATACGGCCCATCTGGTTTCGGTTAGCTTTCTCAGCGGTGGGAGCTAAGGCCTCGTTTCCTACTGCCAGAGCACAGCGAGAATAAAGACGCTAACGCACCCCCCTCCCTCCGCCCCCAAACTCCCCCCGTCCCATCCCTGACCCGGCATAGTCAGGACCAGGAGGTGCTGTGGAAGCTTTCTGGGGACTAGGGTAGCTTAAAAATACAACAACAAAAAATAACGGTTTTCCTCTGGATTCTGGAGGCCATTAGGTGGAGCATCATGGTCTTAGGTCCCTGCCACATGGTATTCGCTTCCCTCTGAGGAGGGCTACCACAGAGCCCTGCCCCTTTCTCTCTCAGAGCTCCGCCCCTTACTCAACCCTCAGATGCCTGCCTAGTGCTCCGTGCCTCCAGGGCGACCAATGGTCGATGTGGAGGCTGTTAATGGTGGCGATATTGGCTTATCGCGCCATGGACAGGCAGCCATTACAGCGAGCGTTTCCCTGAGGCGGCTGGGACAGCGAATAATGCTCGCTGGATAATGATACGTGCCAGAGCCGCAGGACAGGGGGACATAGATACTCGGACTAGAGTGGCCCATCTTAACTACCCAGCCTTTATCTACTCACACTTTATCAGTAACATGAAGAGGGCAAATCTACCCCTGACCTGTCCGTTTAGTAACGACTGCAAAAATTATGTGTCTGAAGCCACATGGTCTGTGAATTTATTTGGGGTTTTGGGGGTTAGTATTTGGATTACTGGGTTGGTTTGGGGTTAGAGTTTCGGATTTGAGTGCAACCAAGCGGTTACGGTCAGGGATAATGTTTGTTTCGGTCAGGGTTAGCGGTGACGTTTTTTGTTAGGGTCTATTGTGGCGTGGGTTTTGGACTGGGTTTTTGTGGACAGACCTACTTCATTGGCAGGACCCTCTCTGAAGTTCAAAATTTGTAGTCCTGTGTCATATTTATACATCTTGTTTCGAATGGCATTTTATTCAGTCTAAAACTCATTTTGATTTCAGCCAGTCAATAGAGAGGTGATGCAAACCTTTTAAGATGGCTTCCATTTCATTTATTGATGAAGAATAGTGAGCATCCATAAAACACTTTTTAGTTTTTTTTTTTTTTTTTGGTTTGGATTGACAGGCAGACCTGCAAGCAGATATAGATTTTTATCGATTTAAGGAAATGGTGAGTCGTTAGCAATAGATGATGTATGGATTTAACATAGTGCTGAACAGTTACAGATAGAGATCCTATTGATCTAAGGATGCGTTGAACAGTAACAGGTAGAGAATGTATCGATTTAAGGTCGTGCTAAACAGTTGCATGTATAGATTGTATTGATTTAGGGAAGAGTTGTTAGGAAAAGTTAATAGACTGCATGATATATCAGACATAGCAAGTCTATGACTCAAGTAGACAGTGGAAGAGTACACTCTGTCTCCTCTGCACACCTTGAGTTCTTATTTAACGAATTTAAATTTCTAGCAACATTTGTATGTTATTACATTTATTTATTTATTTTGGTGATTTTGTGAATTGTAGTGAATTTGTAGTGCAATTGGTCAAATGTGTGATTTAAGTGGAGTTACACCAGGAGATAATTATGGGGACGGATGAATTTGTGTCAGGCAATCAGAATTATAACACATAATCTAATACACTAGAATCAACCCAGATACCGCAGTCAGTGAATTCAGTGATTTCAGATTATATCAGTGATTTTGGTGATTTTCTTAATGTCAGTTCATTCCAGGTTGTGAAGCTTCATCTTCTCACCCACCCCATGCGCCATCATTTCCGTCTACCGAAATTCCTCCTTTCTTTAAAAATCATGTGACCATTTTTTGAGAAATATTTGCTTTCTTTCAGTTTGCTTATTTTACTTTTACCTTTTTATTTTCTGCATTGTTAACATGTTTATTCTTTGTTTCTCCGTTTTTTTGTTTCTTTCTGCCACTCAGTACCTGCAGATGAAATGGCCCTTACTAGATGTTCAAACAGGAAGTCTTCAGAGCAGACAGGCCCTCAAAGACGCACGCTCCCCTTCGCCGGCACACATTGTTGTAAGTAACACCCGCGAGTCGCCTTTTTTCAAGTCGTTTTTTTTTCTACTCTTTTGTCTTCTCCTCCTGCATCATCCTTATGCGCTATTACCCATGCAGTCTATAAATGAGAGACTTGAAAAATCCTATGGAGTCATTGGTATGTTAGACTGGGGGAGGTGCCTCCAAAATCCTGCACCCCCATCCCCCGCACCCCCTTCCCAAACCCAAACCCCTACCCCTGCCTCCCTCCTTTGGCCAGTAGGAAGTTGGTGTTGAATTTGTTGATATTTCCAGGAAGCTAGCTTATTTAAAGAAAATGTTGGGGTTGTCGAGCAAATGCATTCTCCGAAAATTTCACAGCTGCATTAAACAAATATGCCCCACCCCCCACCCCCTTCCACCCTGTGGGGGTCATGTCTGGCTAGAGACAGAAACCCCGGCGCGTTCTGGTCTCGCTCCCGTGAGCGCCTCCCGCGACCCTAATAAGAGGCGCGGAGGCAGGCGATGGCGTGTACCTGTTGAACCAGGTAATTAGGCGAACAAACTCGGGAGCCAGCCCCACTCATAAAGATGACCTCCTGCTCTCTGGAATGTTTATTCTAGTTTTATGAGTGTGACGTGGGGCCGAGCTGAACCGGGCTGCCTTCCTTTACAGTTTAATGAAACCCAAAAAAAAAAAAACACAGCCAACCAAGCTTCTGGTCTCAAGACACAGAACGGGAGAGAGCATACCCCTCTCACCCTTGGCTGCCTGTCAAAATAAAAATGATATAGATAATATGTGCAACTGCATGTCCATTTTTGATAGTTTCACATTTATTCGCAGTAAGATAGATCAAGGAGCTGAAACAGGTTCGTGCTGTTGTAGGTTTGTGCTGAAGAGAGAGGCCGACTTTGTTTCCATTGTGCCAAGAGTAATTGAGGCTGTTGGGTTTTTTTTTTCTTTCTTCACTGCATGAAGGCAAAATAACACGTTAAACTGTTTTAAAAATAAGACAACTGCGAAACAGTATCTTAAAATGATGCTTTTGAGGAAATTTGCCTTCGGGAATTTCTGAAATAAATAATTGCTGATTTTTGGTTGATTTTATTTAAGCTGCGTACGCAATTCAAGTGTAATGAGATTTTAAGTGCTGTTAATTATTTTTTATTTTACAAAAATAAAATTGAGGTGGGTTTGCATCTGAATGGAAAGGTCCTGAAGCTTCGCCTGTGGCGGTAGGTTAGGAATCCGGCAAACGGGGAGAAAACGACAAACAAACGCAACACACATTTCTGCCAATTTGATCTGAACGCAGCTAAAAATAACATTGACAGAAAACTGGGATTTTTTTTTTTTTTTGAAACTGAAACTTGTCAAAAAGTTATGTAGCGCTCCACGTCGAAGCTGATGGGCGTCGTTATAAACAAAAGAGGAAAGACTAGAGAGAGCGAAGTCTCGCGCAGCGCGACGCCGTGCTGCCGTATTTTTCGCGTCCCGTGTGTTTGTAGGCTGGCCTACGTGGTTATTTTAAGATGGGGGGGGTTGGGAGAGCGAGAGAGAGAATGAAGGATAGGAAAGTTCTTCTCCGGAGCTATTAAAAAAAGCCGTAGGCAGTTAGCTGACAGGTAAATATTTAAGTTTTATCCCGCTCGGAGTTGGAGCGTTATAAACGCTTATCGAGTTCGCCCTTTTATTACGCCTCGCAAATGGGCGTTTTGTAAGACGGGTGTTGGATGTTGCCCCCAATTGCCAGTACCTTCCGTAGATGCGTCCTTGTCCTGGTGTTTTATTTTTTCCTTTAAATACATGCCATATTTATAGTTGTTTAATTGGGTGATATGCAATAGTTTCTCACCGGTTTTTTGTTGTGTGTTGCTCTTGCGCTGTTGCACTCCAAATTGGGGGGGTAGCGTGGGTTGGCAGTTGGCTGCGTTGGCTCGCAGTTTCGTTCATGTTACGGAATTGAACGTGAAGCGTATCACGTATTGTCTCTTTCTTGGAGAGTTTATGTCTGTTTGATTTGGCGTTGCAGCGGTTTGCATCATGCTGTTTAGGTCGAGGGGCCGCGCAACTTTCTAGCGATTTTTCAGGCTTTGGTGGATGATGGGAAAAAGGGGGGACTCAGGTGCATGTGAGGTTTCTCATCATTTCCCATGATTCCCCCAATTACCTCAAGTGATTTATTTAATAATTTGTTTATTTATTTGCTTTATTATTTATTTTTACATGCTCCTCTGTGTATTGATAAACTGGGCTGTAAACAGTAGGACCTTTTTTTTTTGCTTTTATTTTTTTTTAAACCACTGTTTTTCTTTCGAATTGGAAGAAATGGAACACCTTGACCTTTCGAGTGAAGAATGCGCATCTGAACCGGCGCGATAAGAAACGGCAGATAACTGCGCAAGATAAGGAGGGATCCGAAGTTCAAGTGTCTCTCAATTGAGAGAGGGAGGGAGAGGGGAGAGCGAGAGCGAGGGAGAAAGCGAAAACGAGAGAAAGTACGACTGAAGGGGAAGGGAGCGACAGAAGAGAGAGAATGGGGGGAAGTGAGAGAGACCTAACAGGATTAGAGGCCAAAGCTAGCGGAGGGGGTGGGGCTTTGAAGGTGGGGGCGGGAGATAGAGGGATCCAGGCCTCAAATGACCCCCTCTGCGACCCACTACCTTCCTTCCTTCTCCCTTTGAGGGGCTGTGGGGTCCCCCCACCACCCCCATTCCCTTCCACACCTTAAACCCCCACAGCTGCAACCCGCACCCGCAGACATCTTAACCGGACCACCTTAACCTCGGTCAGCCCCCCTCACCATTTCACCGCTCACCTGAGAGAACGCAGGAGAGAACGGTTTCACACCTCCGTATTCTGTTCTGTGTGAACCTTCTCAGCTCTGTCTGTTATCATCCAACAGCAAAGAAAACAATAATTAGAAATCTGCTACTCCCAGTAATAATGGTAGTAATGATCGTAAATATTTTTGAGGGTGGTGATGTAAGGTGTACAAAAATTTCAACTGAATTCGTAAATTAGATAGACGGACAGAGAATTTTGCAAATATTTTTGGTTTTGGTTTTGGTTTACCTCAGATCGACTTAACTGGTTTTGTGTGAGTTTTTATTTTATTTTTATTTTTTATTTTCTTATCGTTTTGTGTGTAAATGCGCGTCAGTGATTGTGGAAATGTGAGGGAACTTGGGGAAGGAGAGAGACAGAAAGGACTGGAGTTCAGGATAAAGGAGAGGGAGAGAGTGGACTTGTCGGTTCTGTGGTTAAGCCAATGAGAGGGAGGGAGCGGGTGGGGGGGCGGACCTCCGCTGAGCAGAGTGACAGGTTTTGACGTGAAGCAGCACGACTCTGTCACTTCCGCCATTCAGAGAGTGACCCTGCGAACAATGCAATCCTGGCGCATTCCGGCACGCTCACACGCCAAGCAGGTGTGCCGCCCCCCCCCCCCCCCAATCATTGGAACTAGCCCTCCTCAAACCCCACCCCCACCCCGCACCCCAATCCTGTCCTCTTAGCGCTGACCCAGGATTAGCCAGTGGCTCTCTCACCTTGCGGTTTGGGGTCAGGGGTGCAGGTTGTGCAAGCCGATCACGGTTCGGCGGTTTTTGGGGCAGACGCTCCCTGAGGAAGGGCCGGGTCTGGCGGGGTACGTTTTGGATGGGTTCTGTTTCACAGATCAGGATTAGTCTGATAATCTGGGATTTAGCGCGCTTTAATGCGGGCAGCATCCAATCATGTTCAGCCGTCACCTGTCAGACAGAGCAGCAAACAGGCCCAATCAAACCCACTTTCTGTGGATGGACTGGGGCGAACACGTAGTGCGCCAACAGAGACCATTCTGGATCTATGAATCCTGCATCCAAACTCCGCCCCCACCCCACCCACCCCGGAGTTTAGTTTACTTCAGTAATGAAAAAAACGCTCTGACCAAGTGAGGTTATGCTATTTCTTAATGCTTGTTTGATTGAACTGATGTCTGTCAGACGTTTTGGTTTGATTCTGATGTCTGTCAGTAGCGGTAGCATAACAGACGCCTGCTTATGTCGTTCAGCGAACCTCTTTGTTTTTATGTCTGTGGCGATTTCGTGTGGCGATTGGCTGACGGACACTTGTGGCTTCCCGAACCCCGGCAACAGGTGGAGCCCCCGTAAGATGTCGATCACTGGCCCGTAGAAACCACTTCGAGAAAGACCCCGGTCACTAGGAAACTGGCAATTCGTAATCGTTCTGCCTGTATCGGGGGTTTAGGACGCCTCGTCCATCCGGGCTGCGTTGCAAGCCGAGATTCCTGTCGCTAGACCCGACGGCCGTCCGCGCCAGTCCTTCCTCGCGGTCAAACCTCGCCTCAGCAGGTCACCGGACCCTGCATGCTTTCACCAGCCCCTCAGTCTGGGGCGACCCGGCGCGCTTTTGGTAAATAAATAAAGTGAATAAAATAAAGAGGGGGGGAAAGGATGGAGGGAGAGGGACAGTCACAGCTTCCAGCCAGCCCAGAACAGCACGCTGGTGTGAGTCAGGGTTTAATGATAGTTGTTAAAATTGACATGCTGGGAACTGGGACAGAAACAAAAAAAAAAAAAAACTCCTTTCCGAGGAGTCTTGTTCAGTCGGACAATGTCTCCTTTGTTTTCCTGGGCATTCACTGGCTGCAGGCAATGGGGGGATCTTAACCGCTTCCTCTCCTGTGCTGGGGAGGTCGGCCGCGTGGTGGAGAGCAGGGGAGAGGGTAGGAGGAGAGAGAGAAGGGGTGAGAGAGTAAGAGAGAGGGAAGGGTAGAGAGAGAGAGACAGCGAGGGAAGGGGTGAGAGAGAGGGAAGGTGAGAGAGAGACAGAGAAAGAATTGATGAGAGTGAGAGAGACACAGAGGGAAGGAGGAGAGAGAGAAGGGGTGAGAGAGTAAGAGAGAGGGAAGGGAAGGGAAAGAGCAACAGCGAGGGAAGGGGCGAGATAGAGGGAAGGTGAGAGAGAGGGATGGGGAGGGAGAGAGACAGAAAGAGTGGGTGAGAGTGAGAGTGACAGAGAGGGAAGATGTGGGAGAGAGAGAGTGAGAGAGACGGAGAGGGAAGGAGGGAGAGAGAGATTGACTGCGCAGCGCTTGCAGTCTTAATAACTAGGGCAGCAGAAGGGCTGGAATGCGAGCAGTAGTACATACCGAAGGCCTTAAAGGTAGCGCTGTCGTCTCACACGCAGCAGACGTGTTCCCTCCCTCCTCCCAACTTCTAAAAACAACGTTTCTGCTTTTGGGATTGACGTAAATGGGAAACCGTAAGGAAGAGTCATCCCCGCCATCACCTGACTGGCTGAGAGACAGCCAGACAGGGTTTGGGACGCTGATATTTGTTTATTACGTATTTTATGATTATTATTTTTGGGGGGGTGGGGTTTGAAGGGAAGAGAGAACACCCTTCTGGTTTTGCGCGGCTGCCAGAGCCATGCACCTGGACAGCCCTGATAATGACTGGGGTCTGCAGAGACTCTCGTTGAGCGTCGGCCCCTCTGAGGCTAATGAGCAAACGGGGTGCCCCGCTCCCTCGAACGCACACTGTCTCAACTGTTTCTGTGGGGGCCCTTCTCCCTCTCTCTGCCTCACACACACACACACACACACACACACACACAGTCTCCGCCCGTTGTTTAGCGGGGACACAATGAGGCGTCAGTGAGCCTTGCATGGGAGTGTCAGAGGTGTTGAGTTGTTCCTCAATGACCGTGAATATGACATCATTTGCATGCCGATGAGGGGGGCGGGCTGTACTCGCATGACTGACGGGAATCAGCCCCTATGAAAAGTCTCCATTTATTGAAGCTTTCTGGATGGGTGATTTAGTGTGTTAGTTCGAGGTGGTGATGTTCTCCATGTATAATGCTGTCCTGCTAGACTAATGAGCAGTTCCAGGAGCTTCCACTAGGGGCAAAAGGGAGCATGCAGGGCTGTAGCTTTAGTTGAAGTGTCGGTGCAGTCGGCCAACGGGCGGGTCGTTGAGAGCGCTAACTTGTGTTGGGGGGGGTTTGGCGATCAGCGTTATGTAACAGTGAGAACCAGGCCAGACGGGCTGGGCGGCTGGAACGGGAGAATGTTTGACAGGCTCGGGGCGAGGCGCGCAGAGATAACCGCAACACGTACTCCTCGCCCATACGTCACCGCGACCTGCTCAGCCCCCGACCTTTTCCCCGTTCCCGCTCAGCGTCCGCTCTGCTCGACCTTTCACCCCGCGCCATTCCAGTTCAGCACTTGTGCAGACATTCCCATCTGTTTGTTGTGTCTTGTCTTTTTTAACATTATAGTTGAAGACAATCCAGGGGGAAGCCAGATATTTTTTTATTATGCAATCTGTAATAAGGAACAGGATTTTTAATCCTGTCCTGTGCGTTTGGCAGGCCAAGAAAGGTGTGACTACTCGTATCAGGTTTCATAAATAAATGTAAAAGCCATGTATCTCCTCTCCTTCCTCTCCCTCCCTCTTTCTCTCTTTTACTTTCTTTTCCTCCCCCCCCAGCAGCACCACACAGACATGGCTCACCCCCCCACCCCACGTCCTGCTAAACGCGTTACCATAACGAGCTCCTAGCAAGAGCCCATTGTGTGAGCTGGAAAGCCGCGCTAACGGTCCGCCCCGACAGTGACTGACACGCTTCCCAAAACACAGGCCCCGCTCCTCCTCCTCCTCCTCCTCCTCCGCGTATATGTGTGCGATTGGGATTGGTGGGGGGGGCGCACTCAGGAGATCTGACACAAGGAGGCAGAGAGAGAGAGGGAGCAAGAGAAAGAAAAGAAAGG
>CM040760.1:0-15145 GCA_022829145.1 Albula goreensis
TCATATTTCCCTTCATTGTGAGAGCAGTACAGCTCGCTGCAATGAAAAGAACTCTCACAGTGACTGATTCTTCACTCTAACAGTATGCGTTGATCGCACCTCGCAAAGACTTAAGAAAGTACATGCGTGTGTAAAGCATTCGACAAAAGTCAACATTTTCAGTTTCTGCTTCTTCGTACACTTCCCAGTCTGTGCGATGACAAACTGTTTCACCGATGAAACGAAATGTTGTTCTAAACGCGATGTGGCACTTGCGAGTTTCTAAGGTGCGCATGAAACACGTTCATTCGCTCCTGTGCTGTACATGAGTTAAGAAAGGCAAAAAACTTAAAGTGAGTGAAGGAAAACGTTTTCACTGTCAGTACACTCCAACAACTGCAAAAGTGTATTCGGATGCAAGATCCAAGTTTCCAAGCTTGTTTGACTAAGAAAACTTAAGTTTTGTGTTTGGCTCACAAACAAAGTCAGGTATTAATGATTTCTCATTCCTGGACTTGCAACACTTCAGATTTCCTTCTTGGCCAGTGCCAGTGTAAGGTTCATATTTCCCTTCATTGTGAGCAGTACAGCTCGCTGCAATGAAAAGAACTCTCACAGTGACTGATTCTTCACTCTAACAGTATGCGTTGGATCGCACCTCGCAAAGACTTAAGAAAGTACATGCGTGTGTAAAGCATTCGACAAAAGTCAACATTTTCAGTTTCTGCTTCTTCGTACACTTCCCAGTCTGTGCGATGACAAACTGTTTCACCGATGAAACGAAATGTTGTTCTAAACGCGATGTGGCACTTGCGAGTTTCTAAGGTGCGCATGAAACACGTTCATTCGCTCCTGTGCTGTACATGAGTTAAGAAAGGCAAAAAACTTAAAGTGAGTGAAGGAAAACGTTTTCACTGTCAGTACACTCCAACAACTGCAAAAGTGTATTCGGATGCAAGATCCAAGTTTCCAAGCTTGTTTGACTAAGAAAACTTAGTTTTGTGTTTGGCTCACAAACAAAGTCAGGTATTAATGATTTCTCATTCCTGGACTTGCAACACTTCAGATTTCCTTCTTGGCCAGTGCCAGTGTAAGGTTCATATTTCCCTTCATTTGAGAGCAGTACAGCTCGCTGCAATGAAAAGAACTCTCACAGTGACTGATTCTTCACTCTAACAGTATGCGTTGGATCGCACCTCGCAAAGACTTAAGAAAGTACATGCGTGTGTAAAGCATTCGACAAAAGTCAACATTTTCAGTTTCTGCTTCTTCGTACACTTCCCAGTCTGTGCGATGACAAACTGTTTCACCGATGAAACGAAATGTTGTTCTAAACGCGATGTGGCAATTGCGAGTTTCTAAGGTGCGCATGAAACACGTTCATTCGCTCCTGTGCTGTACATGAGTTAAGAAAGGCAAAAAACTTAAAGTGAGTGAAGGAAAACGTTTTCACTGTCAGTACACTCCAACAACTGCCAAAGTGTATTCGGATGCAAGATCCAAGTTTCCAAGCTTGTTTGACTAAGAAAACTTAGTTTTGTGTTTGGCTCACAAACAAAGTCAAGTATTAATGATTTCTCATTCCTGGACTTGCAACACTTCAGATTTCCTTCTTGGCCAGTGCCAGTGTAAGGTTCATATTTCCCTTCATTGTGAGAGCAGTACAGCTCGCTGCAATGAAAAGAACTCTCACAGTGACTGATTCTTCACTCTAACAGTATGCGCGTTGGATCGCACCTCGCAAAGACTTAAGAAAGTACATGCGTGTGTAAAGCATTCGACAAAAGTCAACATTTTCAGTTTCTGCTTCTTCGTACACTTCCCAGTCTGTGCGATGACAAACTGTTTCACCGATGAAACGAAAAGTTGTTATAAACGCGATGTGGCAATTGCGAGTTTCTAAGGTGCGCATGAAACACGTTCATTCGCTCCTGTGCTGTACATGAGTTAAGAAAGGCAAAAAACTTAAAGTGAGTGAAGGAAAACGTTTTTTCACTGTCAGTACACTCCAACAACTGCCAAAGTGTATACGGATGCAAGATCCAAGTTTCAAGCTTGTTTGACTAAGAAAACTAAGTTTTGTGTTTGGCTCACAAACAAAGTCAGGTATTAATGATTTCTCATTCCTGGACTTGCAACACTTCAGATTTCCTTCTTGGCCAGTGCCAGTGTAAGGTTCATATTTCCCTTCATTGTGAGAGCAGTACAGCTCGCTGCAATGAAAAGAACTCTCACAGTGACTGATTCTTCACTCTAACAGTATGCGTTGGATCGCACCTCGCAAAGACTTAAGAAAGTACATGCGTGTGTAAAGCATTCGACAAAAGTCAACATTTTCAGTTTCTGCTTCTTCGTACACTTCCCAGTCTGTGCGATGACAAACTGTTTCACCGATGAAACGAAATGTTGTTCTAAACGCGATGTGGCACTTGCGAGTTTCTAAGGTGCGCATGAAACACGTTCATTCGCTCCTGTGCTGTACATGAGTTAAGAAAGGCAAAAAACTTAAAGTGAGTGAAGGAAAACGTTTTCACTGTCAGTACACTCCAACAACTGCAAAGTGTATTCGGATGCAAGATCCAAGTTTCCAAGCTTGTTTGACTAAGAAAACTTAGTTTTGTGTTTGGCTCACAAACAAAGTCAAGTATTAATGATTTCTCATTCCTGGACTTGCAACACTTCAGATTTCCTTCTTGGCCAGTGCCAGTGTAAGGTTCATATTTCCCTTCATTGTGAGAGCAGTACAGCTCGCTGCAATGAAAAGAACTCTCACAGTGACTGATTCTTCACTCTAACAGTATGCGTTGGATCGCACCTCGCAAAGACTTAAGAAAGTACATGCGTGTGTAAAGCATTCGACAAAAGTCAACATTTTCAGTTTCTGCTTCTTCGTACACTTCCCAGTCTGTGCGATGACAAACTGTTTCACCGATGAAACGAAATGTTGTTATAAACGCGATGTGGCAATTGCGAGTTTCTAAGGTGCGCATGAAACACGTTCATTCGCTCCTGTGCTGTACATGAGTTAAGAAAGGCAAAAAACTTAAAGTGAGTGAAGGAAAACGTTTTCACTGTCAGTACACTCCAACAACTGCAAAGTGTATTCGGATGCAAGATCCAAGTTTCCAAGCTTGTTTGACTAAGAAAACTTAGTTTTGTGTTTGGCTCACAAACAAAGTCAAGTATTAATGATTTCTCATTCCTGGACTTGCAACACTTCAGATTTCCTTCTTGGCCAGTGCCAGTGTAAGGTTCATATTTCCCTTCATTGTGAGAGCAGTACAGCTCGCTGCAATGAAAAGAACTCTCACAGTGACTGATTCTTCACTCTAACAGTATGCGTTGGATCGCACCTCGCAAAGACTTAAGAAAGTACATGCGTGTGTAAAGCATTCGACAAAAGTCAACATTTTCAGTTTCTGCTTCTTCGTACACTTCCCAGTCTGTGCGATGACAAACTGTTTCACCGATGAAACGAAATGTTTTCTAAACGCGATGTGGCAATTGCGAGTTTCTAAGGTGCGCATGAAACACGTTCATTCGCTCCTGTGCTGTACATGAGTTAAGAAAGGCAAAAAACTTAAAGTGAGTGAAGGAAAACGTTTTCACTGTCAGTACACTCCAACAACTGCAAAAGTGTATTCGGATGCAAGATCCAAGTTTCCAAGCTTGTTTGACTAAGAAAACTAAGTTTTGTGTTTGGCTCACAAACAAAGTCAAGTATTAATGATTTCTCATTCCTGGACTTGCAACACTTCAGATTTCCTTCTTGGCCAGTGCCAGTGTAAGGTTCATATTTCCCTTCATTGTGAGAGCAGTACAGCTCGCTGCAATGAAAAGAACTCTCACAGTGACTGATTCTTCACTCTAACAGTATGCGTTGGATCGCACCTCGCAAAGACTTAAGAAAGTACATGCGTGTGTAAAGCATTCGACAAAAGTCAACATTTTCAGTTTCTGCTTCTTCGTACACTTCCCAGTCTGTGCGATGACAAACTGTTTCACCGATGAAACGAAATGTTTTTCTAAACGCGATGTGGCAATTGCGAGTTTCTAAGGTGCGCATGAAACACGTTCATTCGCTCCTGTGCTGTACATGAGTTAAGAAAGGCAAAAAACTTAAAGTGAGTGAAGGAAAACGTTTTCACTGTCAGTACACTCCAACAACTGCAAAGTGTATTCGGATGCAAGATCCAAGTTTCCAAGCTTGTTTGACTAAGAAAACTAAGTTTTGTGTTTGGCTCACAAACAAAGTCAGGTATTAATGATTTCTCATTCCTGGACTTGCAACACTTCAGATTTCCTTCTTGGCCAGTGCCAGTGTAAGGTTCATATTTCCCTTCATTGTGAGAGCAGTACAGCTCGCTGCAATGAAAAGAACTCTCACAGTGACTGATTCTTCACTCTAACAGTATGCGTTGGATCGCACCTCGCAAAGACTTAAGAAAGTACATGCGTGTGTAAAGCATTCGACAAAAGTCAACATTTTCAGTTTCTGCTTCTTCGTACACTTCCCAGTCTGTGCGATGACAAACTGTTTCACCGATGAAACGAAATGTTGTTCTAAACGCGATGTGGCAATTGCGAGTTTCTAAGGTGCGCATGAAACACGTTCATTCGCTCCTGTGCTGTACATGAGTTAAGAAAGGCAAAAACTTAAAGTGAGTGAAGGAAAACGTTTTCACTGTCAGTACACTCAACAACAACAAAAGTGTATTCGGATGCAAGATCCAAGTTTCCAAGCTTGTTTGACTAAGAAAACTTAGTTTTGTGTTTGGCTCACAAACAAAGTCAGGTATTAATGATTTCTCATTCCTGGACTTGCAACACTTCAGATTTCCTTCTTGGCCAGTGCCAGTGTAAGGTTCATATTTCCCTTCATTGTGAGAGCAGTACAGCTCGCTGCAATGAAAAGAACTCTCACAGTGACTGATTCTTCACTCTAAACAGTATGCGTTGGATCGCACCTCGCAAAGACTTAAGAAAGTACATGCGTGTGTAAAGCATTCGACAAAAGTCAACATTTTCAGTTTCTGCTTCTTCGTACACTTCCCAGTCTGTGCGATGACAAACTGTTTCACCGATGAAACGAAATGTTGTTCTAAACGCGATGTGGCAATTGCGAGTTTCTAAGGTGCGCATGAAACACGTTCATTCGCTCCTGTGCTGTACATGAGTTAAGAAAGGCAAAAAACTTAAAGTGAGTGAAGGAAAACGTTTTCACTGTCAGTACACTCCAACAACTGCCAAAAGTGTATACGGATGCAAGATCCAAGTTTCCAAGCTTGTTTGACTAAGAAAACTTAGTTTTGTGTTTGGCTCACAAACAAAGTCAGGTATTAATGATTTCTCATTCCTGGACTTGCAACACTTCAGATTTCCTTCTTGGCCAGTGCCAGTGTAAGGTTCATATTTCCCTTCATTGTGAGAGCAGTACAGCTCGCTGCAATGAAAAGAACTCTCACAGTGACTGATTCTTCACTCTAACAGTATGCGTTGGATCGCACCTCGCAAAGACTTAAGAAAGTACATGCGTGTGTAAAGCATTCGACAAAAGTCAACATTTTCAGTTTCTGCTTCTTCGTACACTTCCCAGTCTGTGCGATGACAAACTGTTTCACCGATGAAACGAAATGTTGTTCTAAACGCGATGTGGCATTGCGAGTTTCTAAGGTGCGCATGAAACACGTTCATTCGCTCCTGTGCTGTACATGAGTTAAGAAAGGCAAAAAACTTAAAGTGAGTGAAGGAAAACGTTTTCACTGTCAGTACACTCCAACAACTGCAAAGTGTATTCGGATGCAAGATCCAAGTTTCCAAGCTTGTTTGACTAAGAAAACTTAGTTTTGTGTTTGGCTCACAAACAAAGTCAGGTATTAATGATTTCTCATTCCTGGACTTGCAACACTTCAGATTTCCTTCTTGGCCAGTGCCAGTGTAAGGTTCATATTTCCCTTCATTGTGAGAGCAGTACAGCTCGCTGCAATGAAAAGAACTCTCACAGTGACTGATTCTTCACTCTAACAGTATGCGTTGGATCGCACCTCTCAAAAAGACTTAAGAAAGTACATGCGTGTGTAAAGCATTCGACAAAAGTCAACATTTTCAGTTTCTGCTTCTTCGTACACTTCCCAGTCTGTGCGATGACAAACTGTTTCACCGATGAAACGAAATGTTGTTCTAAACGATGTGGCAATTGCGAGTTTCTAAGGTGCGCATGAAACACGTTCATTCGCTCCTGTGCTGTACATGAGTTAAGAAAGGCAAAAAACTTAAAGTGAGTGAAGGAAAACGTTTTCACTGTCAGTACACTCCAACAACTGCAAAGTGTATTCGGATGCAAGATCCAAGTTTCCAAGCTTGTTTGACTAAGAAAACTTAGTTTTGTGTTTGGCTCACAAACAAAGTCAGGTATTAATGATTTCTCATTCCTGGACTTGCAACACTTCAGATTTCCTTCTTGGCCAGTGCCAGTGTAAGGTTCATATTTCCCTTCATTGTGAGAGCAGTACAGCTCGCTGCAATGAAAAGAACTCTCACAGTGACTGAATCTTCACTCTAACAGTATGCGTTGGATCGCACCTCGCAAAGACTTAAGAAAGTACATGCGTGTGTAAAGCATTCGACAAAAGTCAACATTTTCAGTTTCTGCTTCTTCGTACACTTCCCAGTCTGTGCGATGACAAACTGTTTCACCGATGAAACGAAATGTTGTTCTAAACGCGATGTGGCATTGCGAGTTTCTAAGGTGCGCATGAAACACGTTCATTCGCTCCTGTGCTGTACATGAGTTAAGAAAGGCAAAAAACTTAAAGTGAGTGAAGGAAAACGTTTTCACTGTCAGTACACTCCAACAACTGCCAAAGTGTATACGGATGCAAGATCCAAGTTTCCAAGCTTGTTTGACTAAGAAAACTTAGTTTTGTGTTTGGCTCACAAACAAAGTCAGGTATTAATGATTTCTCATTCCTGGACTTGCAACACTTCAGATTTCCTTCTTGGCCAGTGCCAGTGTAAGGTTCATATTTCCCTTCATTGTGAGAGCAGTACAGCTCGCTGCAATGAAAAGAACTCTCACAGTGACTGATTCTTCACTCTAACAGTATGCGTTGGATCGCACCTCGCAAAGACTTAAGAAAGTACATGCGTGTGTAAAGCATTCGACAAAAGTCAACATTTTCAGTTTCTGCTTCTTCGTACACTTCCCAGTCTGTGCGATGACAAACTGTTTCACCGATGAAACGAAATGTTTTTCTAAACGCGATGTGGCAATTGCGAGTTTCTAAGGTGCGCATGAAACACGTTCATTCGCTCCTGTGCTGTACATGAGTTAAGAAAGGCAAAAAACTTAAAGTGAGTGAAGGAAAACGTTTTCACTGTCAGTACACTCCAACAACTGCAAAGTGTATACGGATGCAAGATCCAAGTTTCCAAGCTTGTTTGACTAAGAAAACTTAGTTTTGTGTTTGGCTCACAAACAAAGTCAGGTATTAATGATTTCTCATTCCTGGACTTGCAACACTTCAGATTTCCTTCTTCGCCAGTGCCACTGTAAGGTTCATATTTCCCTTCATTGTGAGAGCAGTACAGCTCGCTGCAATGAAAAGAACTCTCACAGTGACTGAATCTTCACTCTAACAGTATGCGCTGGATCGCACCTCGCAAAGACTTAAGAAAGTACATGCGTGTGTAAAGCATTCGACAAAAGTCAACATTTTCAGTTTCTGCTTCTTCGTACACTTCCCAGTCTGTGCGATGACAAACTGTTTCACCGATGAAACGAAATGTTTTCTAAACGCGATGTGGCAATTGCGAGTTTCTAAGGTGCGCATGAAACACGTTCATTCGCTCCTGTGCTGTACATGAGTTAAGAAAGGCAAAAAACTTAAAGTGAGTGAAGGAAAACGTTTTCACTGTCAGTACACTCCAACAACTGCAAAGTGTATACGGATGCAAGATCCAAGTTTCCAAGCTTGTTTGACTAAGAAAACTTAGTTTTGTGTTTGGCTCACAAACAAAGTCAGGTATTAATGATTTCTCATTCCTGGACTTGCAACACTTCAGATTTCCTTCTTGGCCAGTGCCAGTGTAAGGTTCATATTTCCCTTCATTGTGAGAGCAGTACAGCTCGCTGCAATGAAAAGAACTCTCACAGTGACTGATTCTTCACTCTAACAGTATGCGTTGGATCGCACCTCGCAAAGACTTAAGAAAGTACATGCGTGTGTAAAGCATTCGACAAAAGTCAACATTTTCAGTTTCTGCTTCTTCGTACACTTCCCAGTCTGTGCGATGACAAACTGTTTCACCGATGAAACGAAATGTTGTTCTAAACGCGATGTGGCACTTGCGAGTTTCTAAGGTGCGCATGAAACACGTTCATTCGCTCCTGTGCTGTACATGAGTTAAGAAAGGCAAAAAACTTAAAGTGAGTGAAGGAAAACGTTTTCACTGTCAGTACACTCCAACAACTGCAAAAGTGTATTCGGATGCAAGATCCAAGTTTCCAAGCTTGTTTGACTAAGAAAACTTAGTTTTGTGTTTGGCTCACAAACAAAGTCAGGTATTAATGATTTCTCATTCCTGGACTTGCAACACTTCAGATTTCCTTCTTGGCCAGTGCCAGTGTAAGGTTCATATTTCCCTTCATTGTGAGAGCAGTACAGCTCGCTGCAATGAAAAGAACTCTCACAGTGACTGATTCTTCACTCTAACAGTATGCGTTGGATCGCACCTCGCAAAGACTTAAGAAAGTACATGCGTGTGTAAAGCATTCGACAAAAGTCAACATTTTCAGTTTCTGCTTCTTCGTACACTTCCCAGTCTGTGCGATGACAAACTGTTTCACCGATGAAACGAAATGTTGTTCTAAACGCGATGTGGCAATTGCGAGTTTCTAAGGTGCGCATGAAACACGTTCATTCGCTCCTGTGCTGTACATGAGTTAAGAAAGGCAAAAAACTTAAAGTGAGTGAAGGAAAACGTTTTCACTGTCAGTACACTCCAACAACTGCAAAAGTGTATTCGGATGCAAGATCCAAGTTTCCAAGCTTGTTTGACTAAGAAAACTTAGTTTTGTGTTTGGCTCACAAACAAAGTCAGGTATTAATGATTTCTCATTCCTGGACTTGCAACACTTCAGATTTCCTTCTTGGCCAGTGCCAGTGTAAGGTTCATATTTCCCTTCATTGTGAGAGCAGTACAGCTCGCTGCAATGAAAAGAACTCTCACAGTGACTGATTCTTCACTCTAACAGTATGCGTTGGATCGCACCTCGCAAAGACTTAAGAAAGTACATGCGTGTGTAAAGCATTCGACAAAAGTCAACATTTTCAGTTTCTGCTTCTTCGTACACTTCCCAGTCTGTGCGATGACAAACTGTTTCACCGATGAAACGAAATGTTGTTCTAAACGCGATGTGGCAATTGCGAGTTTCTAAGGTGCGCATGAAACACGTTCATTCGCTCCTGTGCTGTACATGAGTTAAGAAAGGCAAAAACTTAAAGTGAGTGAAGGAAAACGTTTTCACTGTCAGTACACTCCAACAACTGCCAAAGTGTATTCGGATGCAAGATCCAAGTTTCCAAGCTTGTTTGACTAAGAAAACTTAGTTTTGTGTTTGGCTCACAAACAAAGTCAGGTATTAATGATTTCTCATTCCTGGACTTGCAACACTTCAGATTTCCTTCTTGGCCAGTGCCAGTGTAAGGTTCATATTTCCCTTCATTGTGAGAGCAGTACAGCTCGCTGCAATGAAAAGAACTCTCACAGTGACTGATTCTTCACTCTAACAGTATGCGTTGGATCGCACCTCGCAAAGACTTAAGAAAGTACATGCGTGTGTAAAGCATTCGACAAAAGTCAACATTTTCAGTTTCTGCTTCTTCGTACACTTCCCAGTCTGTGCGATGACAAACTGTTTCACCGATGAAACGAAATGTTGTTCTAAACGCGATGTGGCACTTGCGAGTTTCTAAGGTGCGCATGAAACACGTTCATTCGCTCCTGTGCTGTACATGAGTTAAGAAAGGCAAAAAACTTAAAGTGAGTGAAGGAAAACGTTTTCACTGTCAGTACACTCCAACAACTGCCAAAGTGTATACGGATGCAAGATCCAAGTTTCCAAGCTTGTTTGACTAAGAAAACTAAGTTTTGTTTTTGGCTCACAAACAAAGTCAAGTATTAATGATTTCTCATTCCTGGACTTGCAACACTTCAGATTTCCTTCTTGGCCAGTGCCAGTGTAAGGTTCATATTTCCCTTCATTGTGAGAGCAGTACAGCTCGCTGCAATGAAAAGAACTCACAGTGACTGATTCTTCACTCTAACAGTATGCGTTGGATCGCACCTCGCAAAGACTTAAGAAAGTACATGCGTGTGTAAAGCATTCGACAAAAAAGTCAACATTTTCAGTTTCTGCTTCTTCGTACACTTCCCAGTCTGTGCGATGACAAACTGTTTCACCGATGAAACGAAATGTTGTTCTAAACGCGATGTGGCAATTGCGAGTTTCTAAGGTGCGCATGAAACACGTTCATTCGCTCCTGTGCTGTACATGAGTTAAGAAAGGCAAAAACTTAAAGTGAGTGAAGGAAAACGTTTTCACTGTCAGTACACTCCAACAACTGCAAAAGTGTATTCGGATGCAAGATCCAAGTTTCCAAGCTTGTTTGACTAAGAAAACTAAGTTTTGTGTTTGGCTCACAAACAAAGTCAAGTATTAATGATTTCTCATTCCTGGACTTGCAACACTTCAGATTTCCTTCTTGGCCAGTGCCAGTGTAAGGTTCATATTTCCCTTCTTTGTGAGAGCAGTACAGCTCGCTGCAATGAAAAGAACTCTCACAGTGACTGATTCTTCACTCTAACAGTATGCGCTGGATCGCACCTCGCAAAGACTTAAGAAAGTACATGCGTGTGTAAAGCATTCGACAAAAGTCAACATTTTCAGTTTCTGCTTCTTCGTACACTTCCCAGTCTGTGCGATGACAAACTGTTTCACCGATGAAACGAAATGTTGTTCTAAACGCGATGTGGCAATTGCGAGTTTCTAAGGTGCGCATGAAACACGTTCATTCGCTCCTGTGCTGTACATGAGTTAAGAAAGGCAAAAACTTAAAGTGAGTGAAGGAAAACGTTTTCACTGTCAGTACACTCCAACAACTGCCAAAGTGTATTCGGATGCAAGATCCAAGTTTCCAAGCTTGTTTGACTAAGAAAACTAAGTTTTGTGTTTGGCTCACAAACAAAGTCAGGTATTAATGATTTCTCATTCCTGGACTTGCAACACTTCAGATTTCCTTCTTGGCCAGTGCCAGTGTAAGGTTCATATTTCCCTTCATTGTGAGAGCAGTACAGCTCGCTGCAATGAAAAGAACTCTCACAATGACTGATTCTTCACTCTAACAGTATGCGTTGGATCGCACCTCGCAAAGACTTAAGAAAGTACATGCGTGTGTAAAGCATTCGACAAAAGTCAACATTTTCAGTTTCTGCTTCTTCGTACACTTCCCAGTCTGTGCGATGACAAACTGTTTCACCGATGAAACGAAATGTTGTTATAAAGCGATGTGGCAATTGCGAGTTTCTAAGGTGCGCATGAAACACGTTCATTCGCTCCTGTGCTGTACATGAGTTAAGAAAGGCAAAAAACTTAAAGTGAGTGAAGGAAAACGTTTTCACTGTCAGTACACTCCAACAACTGCAAAGTGTATCGGATGCAAGATCCAAGTTTCAAGCTTGTTTGACTAAGAAAACTAAGTTTTGTGTTTGGCTCACAAACAAAGTCAAGTATTAATGATTTCTCATTCCTGGACTTGCAACACTTCAGATTTCCTTCTTGGCCAGTGCCAGTGTAAGGTTCATATTTCCCTTCATTGTGAGAGCAGTACAGCTCGCTGCAATGAAAAGAACTCTCACAGTGACTGATTCTTCACTCTAACAGTATGCGTTGGATCGCACCTCGCAAAGACTTAAGAAAGTACATGCGTGTGTAAAGCATTCGACAAAAGTCAACATTTTCAGTTTCTGCTTCTTCGTACACTTCCCAGTCTGTGCGATGACAAACTGTTTCACCGATGAAACGAAATGTTGTTCTAAACCTGATGTGGCACTTTGCGAGTTTCTAAGGTGCGCATGAAACACGTTCATTCGCTCCTGTGCTGTACATGAGTTAAGAAAGGCAAAAAACTTAAAGTGAGTGAAGGAAAACGTTTTCACTGTCAGTACACTCCAACAACTGCAAAAGTGTATTCGGATGCAAGATCCAAGTTTCCAAGCTTGTTTGACTAAGAAAACTTAGTTTTGTGTTTGGCTCAAACAAAGTCAGGTATTAATGATTTCTCATTCCTGGACTTGCAACACTTCAGATTTCCTTCTTGGCCAGTGCCAGTGTAAGGTTCATATTTCCCTTCATTGTGAGAGCAGTACAGCTCGCTCGCTGCAATGAAAAGAACTCTCACAGTGACTGATTCTTCACTCTAACAGTATGCGTTGGATCGCACCTCGCAAAGACTTAAGAAAGTACATGCGTGTGTAAAGCATTCGACAAAAAAGTCAACATTTTCAGTTTCTGCTTCTTCGTACACTTCCCAGTCTGTGCGATGACAAACTGTTTCACTGATGAAACGAAATGTTGTTATAAACGCGATGTAGCAATTGCGAGTTTCTAAGGTGCGCATGAAACACATTCATTCGCTCCTGTGCTGTACATGAGTTAAGAAAGGCAAAAAACTTAAAGTAAGTGAAGGAAAACGTTTTCACTGTCAGTACACTCCAACAACTGCAAAAGTGTATACGGATGCAAGATCCAAGTTTCCAAGCTTGTTTGACTAAGAAAACTTAGTTTTGTGTTTGGCTCAAAAACAAAGTCAGGTATTAATGATTTCTCATTCCTGGACTTTGCAACACTTCAGATTTCCTTCTTGGCCAGTGCCAGTGTAAGGTTCATATTTCCCTTCATTGTGAGAGCAGTACAGCTCGCTGCAATGAAAAGAACTCTCACAGTGACTGATTCTTCACTCTAACAGTATGCGTTGGATCGCACCTCGCAAAGACTTAAGAAAGTACATGCGTGTGTAAAGCATTCGACAAAAGTCAACATTTTCAGTTTCTGCTTCTTCGTACACTTCCCAGTCTGTGCGATGACAAACTGTTTCACCGATGAAACGAAATGTTTTCTAAACGCGATGTGGCAATTGCGAGTTTCTAAGGTGCGCATGAAACACGTTCATTCGCTCCTGTGCTGTACATGAGTTAAGAAAGGCAAAAAACTTAAAGTGAGTGAAGGAAAACGTTTTCACTGTCAGTACACTCCAACAACTGCAAAGTGTATTCGGATGCAAGATCCAAGTTTCAAGCTTGTTTGACTAAGAAAACTTAGTTTTGTGTTTGGCTCACAAACAAAGTCAGGTATTAATGATTTCTCATTCCTGGACTTGCAACACTTCAGATTTCCTTCTTGGCCAGTGCCAGTGTAAGGTTCATATTTCCCTTCATTGTGAGAGCAGTACAGCTCGCTGCAATGAAAGAACTCTCACAGTGACTGATTCTTCACTCTAACAGTATCGTTGGATCGCACCTCGCAAAGACTTAAGAAAGTACATGCGTGTGTAAAGCATTCGACAAAGTCAACATTTTCAGTTTCTGCTTCTTCGTACACTTCCCAGTCTGTGCGATGACAAACTGTTTCACCGATGAAACGAAATGTTTTTCTAAACGCGATGTGGCATTGCGAGTTTCTAAGGTGCGCATGAAACACGTTCATTCGCTCCTGTGCTGTACATGAGTTAAGAAAGGCAAAAACTTAAAGTGAGTGAAGGAAAACGTTTTCACTGTCAGTACCTCAACAACTGCCAAAGTGTATTCGGATGCAAGATCCAAGTTTCCAAGCTTGTTTGACTAAGAAAACTTAGTTTTGTGTTTGGCTCACAAACAAAGTCAGGTATTAATGATTTCTCATTCCTGGACTTGCAACACTTCAGATTTCCTTCTTGGCCAGTGCCAGTGTAAGGTTCATATTTCCCTTCATTGTGAGAGCAGTACAGCTCGCTGCAATGAAAAGAACTCTCACAGTGACTGATTCTTCACTCTAACAGTATGCGTTGGATCGCACCTCGCAAAGACTTAAGAAAGTACATGCGTGTATAAAGCATTCGACAAAGTCAACATTTTCAGTTTCTGCTTCTTCGTACACTTCCCAGTCTGTGCGATGACAAACTGTTTCACCGATGAAACGAAATGTTTTTCTAAACGCGATGTGGCACTTGCGAGTTTCTAAGGTGCGCATGAAACGTTCATTCGCTCCTGTGCTGTACATGAGTTAAGAAAGGCAAAAAAACTTAAAGTGAGTGAAGGAAAACGTTTTCACTGTCAGTACACTCCAACAACTGCAAAAGTGTATTCGGATGCAAGATCAAGTTTCCAAGCTTGTTTGACTAAGAAAACTTAGTTTTGTGTTTGGCTCACAAACAAAGTCAGGTATTAATGATTTCTCATTCCTGGACTTGCAACACTTCAGATTTCCTTCTTGGCCAGTGCCAGTGTAAGGTTCATATTTCCCTTCATTGTGAGAGCAGTACAGCTCGCTGCAATGAAAAAGAACTCTCACAATGACTGATTCTTCACTCTAACAGTATGCGCTGGATCGCACCTCGCAAAGACTTAAGAAAGTACATGCGTGTGTAAAGCATTCGACAAAAGTCAACATTTCAGTTTCTGCTTCTTGTACACTTCCCAGTCTGTGCGATGACAAACTGTTTCACCAATGAAACGAAATGTTGTTATGAACCTGATGTGGCACTTGCGAGTTTCTAAGGTGCGCATGAAACACGTTCATTCGCTCCTGTGCTGTACATGAGTTAAGAAAAGGCAAAAAACTTAAAGTGAGTGAAGGAAAACGTTTTCACTGTCAGTACACTCCAACAACTGCAAAAGTGTATTGGATGCAAGATCCAAGTTTCCAAGCTTGTTTGACTAAAACTTAGTTTTGTGTTTGGCTCACAAACAAAGTCAAGTATTAATGATTTCTCATTCCTGGACTTGCAACACTTCAGATTTCCTTCTTGGCCAGTGCCAGTGTAAGGTTCATATTTCCTTCATTGTGAGAGCAGTACAGCTCGCTGCAATGAAAAGAACTCTCACAGTGACTGATTCTTCACTCTAACAG
>CM040760.1:15645-37934 GCA_022829145.1 Albula goreensis
CAGTGAGCCTCTCCCGCCTCCGCTGAGCATTAGCGATCCAACCGCCAGAGTCCTCTTACTGTTGCTGTCTTGCCCGTCTTTTGCATGAACACTTATATCCTTTTAACATTAACGATTCCAGTTTCCTTGTCTTTTCATTAACAACACACCTGCCGAATTCTAATTGTAAGAATGCCAGGCAAAACTTCTGGACACAGACGCTGTTGTTCCCCAGTGTGACGCCGATAGTTGCAGCAGCGTTTGCTGCAGCATTATATGTTTTTGACCACGTCACAGAGACTACACGGCAAAGGCAAAATCCCATTCATGTCAATGACGGTAGTTAGTGCTCGACTCCGTCTCGTACTGGCAAGGAACTTCACCATCTAACCACATATTAATGACACTGATTTTCACGGCGAGCCTTACTAGTACGAGAATCGAACACACCAAAGTTAACTGTGCTGTACTGAAGAATCTTATCAAGTGTAAAACTAGCTAGACATCGATGTGTACAATCTGCCTCCCTAGCCGGATCCTCAGGACTCACAACGCTCCTCCTAAACCTCCTACGACTGCAAGCAGCTGAAATACACTCGGTTTGCTTACATGCAATTGAAGAAAACGATTATTAACATGACTACGGCCAAAATCACCAGGGCATGTAAACTTTTGATCAGGGTCATTTGGATGTTTTTTGTTGTCATTATGATTTAAAAATAGAAAACACAGTTGTTTATCAATAGATGGCTTCACCCAACCACTGAAAAAAGTCTTTGTGTTATCATTCATATTCTCTGAAAAAAGGCCAAGAAAGCAAAAATTCTGCCGTGGTATGTAAACTTTTGAGCACAACTGTACATGATATGTCCCTTATGTAACAAAACTTTGGCAACAGCTCAGCCAGTGTTTAGTCCTCAATGAGACAGTTGCAGATAATAACATGTTCACGTTTTCGTAATGTCATTGTAATTATATAAATAAGATAATATTGTACATAAGTGGATAGTTTTTGTATCGCTTCCCGTTCATTGATGTCTTGAATGGCCCAATGAGGTCGTCGCCTGAGTTTGTACAGACAGACAGAGGAAAGTCATGAATCAATAGCTCTACATTTGACTGCAATGCAAGCTTTCACACGATGAATGTTCATACCAATAATGTTCCACGGTGCCACTGGTTTGATCCGCTTCACCTCTGGTGCCTCCGTCTTAACCCGATCAAACTTTTGGCACAGGACACAGGTGCTGATCTACAAGTAAAGGTGCAGTAAAGCAAAAAAAAAAAAAAAAAAAAAAAAAAAAAAAAGCTGCATTAAACTCCAGAAAGGTTTTGACTGAGGTTATAATTACACTGTACAGTTTCTATTGTACATGCATAAAAATGTTTAAAGATATACTAGATACGATTAGGCTGTACCACAGCTATCATTATAATACATTATACATTTGAGACATTATGTATACAATATCACTGTAACACATTATGAGGCATTTTATGTCACAATAATCAAAACTATACAGAGCATGTTTGAGACAGGAACTAATATGGATCAACTTACCCATTACTCCACATCCTCTCTGATGTTATGCCAGTAGAACCGCTGCCTAATCTTCCCCACCACGCAGTTACGTCCAAAGTGGCCAGCACTTACACATGAAAATTAGGCCAGATGATACTCTCTGAGTGCAATGGATAGAGAAACAAGACTTGAGATCCTGCTCTTGCCGACGAATGAGAACATCACACGATTGTGTGTAACTAGGGTTACACTGAAAATGACCCCTGTTGTTTGGCCTGTGATTGCAGCTGCATCATATGTAAGTCCTAAAGACACAAAAATGAGTCAAGATTCTGCTCTGTGAGCAGAAACATCCAACAATCATGTGTGAAAAGGGTTTCACTTGAAATGACCCCCTATTGTTTGGCCTGGGATTGGGTGTCAAGTCCCTATGTAAGTCCCAAACACATGAAAATCAGCCAGGATGCTGCTCTCTGAGTGCACTGGATAAGAAAACGGCTTGATAAAATGCATTATGAGGAATAGAAAGTGAATGCCCATATTTTCCCACAGGGTTGGTAGTTGTACTGTGGTTCATGTGGCATGTTCTTTTTGTATTGCGTAGGCAGCATGGGGGCAGTGTGCTCTTTTCCAAGAAGCACAGACACCTGAGGAAAGGACTTGAGAGGAAAATTCATTCCACTTTCAATTCACGTGGTTCTCTTTACACAGACGGCAGGTAGCGGGTCATTAACAAGAAGCGACAGCATCCTTTTGTTATTTCAATACACATTAAAGGAGTTACAGGAATGTTTCTGCAAGACTGTCAAATACTCGCCAGAAAGGTCTCCCAACTGGCTTCAGACGCTAACAGTCACAGGAGTGTTTGTTCAAGATATATACATGTTTTAAACGGGCACACGCAACCACATACTAATGCCACTGACTGTGACGGAGAGCATTACTAGTACAACAAATACACACACACACACACACACACACACACACACACACACACACACACACACACACACACACACACACACACACACACACACACACACACACGTTAACTGTGTTGTACTGGCAAAACTTTTGGACATAGACGCTGTTGTTCCCCAGTGTGACGCCGATAGTTGCAGCAGCGTTTCCTGTAGCTTTAAATGTTTTTGACCACGTCACAGAGACTACACGGCAAAAGGCAAAATCCCATTCATGTCAATGACGGTAGTTGGTGCTCGACTCCCGTCTCGTACTGGTAAGGAACTTCACCATCTAACCACATATTAACGACACTGATTTTCACGGCGAGCCTTACTAGTACGAGAATCGAACACACCAAAGTTAACTGTGCTGTACTGAAGAATCTTATCAAGTGTAAAACTAGCTAGACATCGATGTGTACAATCTGCCTCCCTAGCCGGATCCTCAGGACTCACAACGCTCCTCCTAAACCTCCTACGACTGCAAGCAGCTGAAATACACTCGGTTTGCTTACATGCAATTGAAGAAAACGATTATTAACATGACTACGGCCAAAATCACCAGGGCATGTAAACTTTTGATCAGGGTCATTTGGATGTTTTTTTGTTGTCATTATGATTTAAAAATAGAAAACACAGTTGTTTATCAATAGATGGCTTCACCCAACCACTGACCATGAGTGGAAAAAAGTCTTTGTGTTATCATTCATATTCTCTGAAAAAAGGCCAAGAAAGCAAAAATTCTGCCGTGGTATGTAAACTTTTGAGCACAACTGTACATGATATGTCCCTTATGTAACAAAACTTTGGCAACAGCTCAGCCAGTGTTTAGTCCTCAATGAGACAGTTGCAGATAATAACATGTTCACGTTTTCGTAATGTCATTGTAATTATATAAATAAGATAATATTGTACATAAGTGGATAGTTTTTGTATCGCTTCCCGTTCATTGATGTCTTGAATGGCCCAATGAGGTCGTCGCCTGAGTTTGTACAGACAGACAGAGGAAAGTCATGAATCAATAGCTCTACATTTGACTGCAATGCAAGCTTTCACACGATGAATGTTCATACCAATAATGTTCCACGGTGCCACTGGTTTGATCCGCTTCACCTCTGGTGCCTCCGTCTTAACCCGATCAAACTTTTGGCACAGGAAAAAGGTGCAGTAAAAAAAAAAAAAAAAAATAAAAAAAAAAAAAAAAGCTGCATTAAACTCCAGAAAGGTTTTGACTGAGGTTATAATTACACTGTACAGTTTCTATTGTACATGCATAAAAATGTTTAAAGATATACTAGATACGATTAGGCTGTACCACAGCTATCATTATAATACATTATACATTTGAGACATTATGTATACAATATCACTGTAACACATTATGAGGCATTTTATGTCACAATAATCAAAACTATACAGAGCATGTTTGAGACAGGAACTAATATGGATCAACTTACCCATTACTCCACATCCTCTCTGATGTTATGCCAGTAGAACCGCTGCCTAATCTTCCCCACCACGCAGTTACGTCCAAAGTGGCCAGCACTTACACATGAAAATTAGGCCAGATGATACTCTCTGAGTGCAATGGATAGAGAAACAAGACTTGAGATCCTGCTCTTGCCGACGAATGAGAACATCACACGATTGTGTGTAACTAGGGTTACACTGAAAATGACCCCTGTTGTTTGGCCTGTGATTGCAGCTGCATCATATGTAAGTCCTAAAGACACAAAAATGAGTCAAGATTCTGCTCTGTGAGCAGAAACATCCAACAATCATGTGTGAAAAGGGTTTCACTTGAAATGACCCCCTATTGTTTGGCCTGGGATTGGGTGTCAAGTCCCTATGTAAGTCCCAAACACATGAAAAATCAGCCAGGATGCTGCTCTCTGAGTGCACTGGATAAGAAAACGGCTTGATAAAATGCATTATGAGGAATAGAAAGTGAATGCCCATATTTTCCCACAGGGTTGGTAGTTGTACTGTGGTTCATGTGGCATGTTCTTTTGTATTGCGTAGGCAGCATGGGGGCAGTGTGCTCTTTTCCAAGAAGCACAGACACCTGAGGAAAGGACTTGAGAGGAAAATTCATTCCACTTTCAATTCACGTGGTTCTCTTTACACAGACGGCAGGTAGCGGGTCATTAACAAGAAGCGACAGCATCCTTTTGTTATTTCAATACACATTAAAGGAGTTACAGGAATGTTTCTGCAAGACTGTCAAATACTCGCCAGAAAGGTCTCCCAACTGGCTTCAGACGCTAACAGTCACAGGAGTGTTTGTTCAAGATATATACATGTTTTAAACGGCACACGCAACCACATACTAATGCCACTGACTGTGACGGAGAGCATTACTAGTACAACAAATACAAACACACACACACACACACACACACACACACACACACACACACACACACACACACACACACACACACACACACACACACACACACACGTTAACTGTGTTGTACTGGCAAAACTTTTGGACATAGACGCTGTTGTTCCCCAGTGTGACGCCGATAGTTGCAGCAGCGTTTCCTGTAGCTTTAAATGTTTTTGACCACGTCACAGAGACTACACGGCAAAAGGCAAAATCCCATTCATGTCAATGACGGTAGTTAGTGCTCGACTCCCGTCTCGTACTGGCAAGGAACTTCACCATCTAACCACATATTAATGACACTGATTTTCACGGCGAGCCTTACTAGTACGAGAATCAAACACACCAAAGTTAACTGTGCTGTACTGAAGAATCTTATCAAGTGTAAAAATAGCTAGACACCGATGTGTACAATCTGCCTCCCTCGCAGGGATCCTCAAGACTCACAACGCACCTCCTAAACCTCCCAGGACGGCAAGCCGGTGATATACACTCGGATTGCTTGCATACTGTAACCAAGTGAATTTGCACTGCAGACACGTGGAAACCTAGCCTCGCTAGCCTAGTCACCAGTTCGGACGATACTCATTCTTACCCATATGCCAGTTACCACAACACAGCAGAATAGCATACAGAACGTTGTTTAATTTGCAGATTCACAGGCTGAATGAACAATAATAACGACCTTTTTGCCAGGCCTGGACTTAACTCTACCCCGCCCGAGTCTGTGCACACTCGTTGCCCGGGATGCTTAGCTTAGCCGTTGTCGGTGACTTGCTGCGCCGGGGACGTCCACTGTGGCGGCCGGTGAACAGTGAGCCTCTCCCGCCTCCGCTGAGCATTAGCGATCCAACCGCCAGAGTCCTCTTACTGTTGCTGTCTTGCCCGTCTTTTGCATGAACACTTATATCCTTTTAACATTAACGATTCCAGTTTCCTTGTCTTTTCATTAACAACACACCTGCCGAATTCTAATTGTAAGAATGCCAGGCAAAACTTCTGGACACAGACGCTGTTGTTCCCCAGTGTGACGCCGATAGTTGCAGCAGCGTTTGCTGCAGCATTATATGTTTTTGACCACGTCACAGAGACTACACGGCAAAGGGCAAAATCCCATTCATGTCAATGACGGTAGATTTTAGTGCTCGACTCCGTCTCGTACTGGCAAGGAACTTCACCATCTAACCACATATTAATGACACTGATTTTCACGGCGAGCCTTACTAGTACGAGAATCGAGAATCGAACACACCAAAGTTAACTGTGCTGTACTGAAGAATCTTATCAAGTGTAAAACTAGCTAGACATCGATGTGTACAATCTGCCTCCCTAGCCGGATCCTCAGGACTCACAACGCTCCTCCTAAACCTCCTACGACTGCAAGCAGCTGAAATACACTCGGTTTGCTTACATGCAATTGAAGAAAACGATTATTAACATGACTACGGCCAAAATCACCAGGGCATGTAAACTTTTGATCAGGGTCATTTGGATGTTTTTTGTTGTCATTATGATTTAAAAATAGAAAACACAGTTGTTTATCAATAGATGGCTTCACCCAACCACTGACCATGAGTGGAAAAAAGTCTTTGTGTTATCATTCATATTCTCTGAAAAAAGGCCAAGAAAGCAAAAATTCTGCCGTGGTATGTAAACTTTTGAGCACAACTGTACATGATATGTCCCTTATGTAACAAAACTTTGGCAACAGCTCAGCCAGTGTTTAGTCCTCAATGAGACAGTTGCAGATAATAACATGTTCACGTTTTCGTAATGTCATTGTAATTATATAAATAAGATAATATTGTACATAAGTGGATAGTTTTTGTATCGCTTCCCGTTCATTGATGTCTTGAATGGCCCAATGAGGTCGTCGCCTGAGTTTGTACAGACAGACAGAGGAAAGTCATGAATCAATAGCTCTACATTTGACTGCAATGCAAGCTTTCACACGATGAATGTTCATACCAATAATGTTCCACGGTGCCACTGGTTTGATCCGCTTCACCTCTGGTGCCTCCGTCTTAACCCGATCAAACTTTTGGCACAGGACACAGGTGCTGATCTACAAGTAAAGGTGCAGTAAAGCAAAAAAAAAAAATAAATAAAAAATAAAAAAAAGCTGCATTAAACTCCAGAAAGGTTTTGACTGAGGTTATAATTACACTGTACAGTTTCTATTGTACATGCATAAAAATGTTTAAAGATATACTAGATACGATTAGGCTGTACCACAGCTATCATTATAATACATTATACATTTGAGACATTATGTATACAATATCACTGTAACACATTATGAGGCATTTTATGTCACAATAATCAAAACTATACAGAGCATGTTTGAGACAGGAACTAATATGGATCAACTTACCCATTACTCCACATCCTCTCTGATGTTATGCCAGTAGAACCGCTGCCTAATCTTCCCCACCACGCAGTTACGTCCAAAGTGGCCAGCACTTACACATGAAAATTAGGCCAGATGATACTCTCTGAGTGCAATGGATAGAGAAACAAGACTTGAGATCCTGCTCTTGCCGACGAATGAGAACATCACACGATTGTGTGTAACTAGGGTTACACTGAAAATGACCCCTGTTGTTTGGCCTGTGATTGCAGCTGCATCATATGTAAGTCCTAAAGACACAAAAATGAGTCAAGATTCTGCTCTGTGAGCAGAAACATCCAACAATCATGTGTGAAAAGGGTTTCACTTGAAATGACCCCCTATTGTTTGGCCTGGGATTGGGTGTCAAGTCCCTATGTAAGTCCCAAACACATGAAAATCAGCCAGGATGCTGCTCTCTGAGTGCACTGGATAAGAAAACGGCTTGATAAAATGCATTATGAGGAATAGAAAGTGAATGCCCATATTTTCCCACAGGGTTGGTAGTTGTACTGTGGTTCATGTGGCATGTTCTTTTGTATTGCGTAGGCAGCATGGGGGCAGTGTGCTCTTTTCCAAGAAGCACAGACACCTGAGGAAAGGACTTGAGAGGAAAATTCATTCCACTTTCAATTCACGTGGTTCTCTTTACACAGACGGCAGGTAGCGGGTCATTAACAAGAAGCGACAGCATCCTTTTGTTATTTCAATACACATTAAAGGAGTTACAGGAATGTTTCTGCAAGACTGTCAAATACTCGCCAGAAAGGTCTCCCAACTGGCTTCAGACGCTAACAGTCACAGGAGTGTTTGTTCAAGATATATACATGTTTTAAACGGCACACGCAACCACATACTAATGCCACTGACTGTGACGGAGAGCATTACTAGTACAACAAATACACACACACACACACACACACACACACACACACACACACACACACACACACACACACACACACACACACACACACGTTAACTGTGTTGTACTGGCAAAACTTTTGGACATAGACGCTGTTGTTCCCCAGTGTGACGCCGATAGTTGCAGCAGCGTTTCCTGTAGCTTTAAATGTTTTTGACCACGTCACAGAGACTACACGGCAAAAGGCAAAATCCCATTCATGTCAATGACGGTAGTTAGTGCTCGACTCCCGTCTCGTACTGGCAAGGAACTTCACCATCTAACCACATATTAATGACACTGATTTTCACGGCGAGCCTTACTAGTACGAGAATCAAACACACCAAAGTTAACTGTGCTGTACTGAAGAATCTTATCAAGTGTAAAAATAGCTAGACACCGATGTGTACAATCTGCCTCCCTCGCAGGGATCCTCAAGACTCACAACGCACCTCCTAAACCTCCCAGGACGGCAAGCCGGTGATATACACTCGGATTGCTTGCATACTGTAACCAAGTGAATTTGCACTGCAGACACGTGGAAACCTAGCCTCGCTAGCCTAGTCACCAGTTCGGACGATACTCATTCTTACCCATATGCCAGTTACCACAACACAGCAGAATAGCATACAGAACGTTGTTTAATTTGCAGATTCACAGGCTGAATGAACAATAATAACGACCTTTTTGCCAGGCCTGGACTTAACTCTACCCCGCCCCGAGTCTGTGCACACTCGTTGCCCGGGATGCTTAGCTTAGCCGTTGTCGGTGACTTGCTGCACCGGGGACGTCCACTGTGGCGGCCGGTGAACAGTGAGCCTCTCCCGCCTCCGCTGAGCATTAGCGATCCAACCGCCAGAGTCCTCTTACTGTTGCTGTCTTGCCCGTCTTTTGCATGAACACTTATATCCTTTTAACATTAACGATTCCAGTTTCCTTGTCTTTTCATTAACAACACACCTGCCGAATTCTAATTGTAAGAATGCCAGGCAAAACTTCTGGACACAGACGCTGTTGTTCCCCAGTGTGACGCCGATAGTTGCAGCAGCGTTTGCTGCAGCATTATATGTTTTTGACCACGTCACAGAGACTACACGGCAAAGGGCAAAATCCCATTCATGTCAATGACGGTAGTTAGTGCTCGACTCCCGTCTCGTACTAGACACCGATGTGTACAATCTGCCTCCCTAGCCGGATCCTCAAGACTCACAACGCACCTCCTAAACTTCCTACGACTGCAAGCAGCTGAAATACACTCGGTTTGCTTACATACAATTGAAGAATACGATTATTAACATGACTACGGCCAAAATCACCAGGGCATGTAAACTTTTGATCAGGGTCATTTGGATGTTTTTGTTGTCATTATGATTTAAAAATAGAAAACACAGTTGTTTATCAACTTTTTTTGCTGCCTTGCCCGTCTCTTGCATGAACACTTATGTCCTTTTAACATTAACGATTCCATTTTCCTTCTCTTTTCATTAACAACACACCTGTCGAATTCTAATTGTAAGACTGCCAGGCAAAACTTCTGGACACAGACGCTGTTGTTCCCCAGTGTGACGCCGATAGTTGCAGCAGCGTTTGCTGCAGCTTTATATGTTTTTGACCACGTCACAGAGACTACACGGCAAAAGGCAAAATCCCATTCATGTCAATGACGGTAGTTGGTGCTCGACTCCGTCTCGTACTGGTAAGGAACTTCACCATCTAACCACATATTAACGACACTGATTTTCACAAGCAAGCCTTACTAGTACGAGAATCGAACACACCAAAGTTAACTGTGCTGTACTGAAGAATCTTATCAAGTGTAAAACTAGCTAGACATCGATGTGTACAATCTGCCTCCCTAGCCGGATCCTCAGGACTCACAACGCTCCTCCTAAACCTCCTACGACTGCAAGCAGCTGAAATACACTCGGTTTGCTTACATGCAATTGAAGAAAACGATTATTAACATGACTACGGCCAAAATCATCACCAGGGCATGTAAACTTTTGATCAGGGTCATTTGGATGTTTTTTGTTGTCATTATGATTTAAAAATAGAAAACACAGTTGTTTATCAATAGATGGCTTCACCCAACCACTGACCATGAGTGGAAAAAAGTCTTTGTGTTATCATTCATATTCTCTGAAAAAAAGGCCAAGAAAGCAAAAATTCTGCCGTGGTATGTAAACTTTTGAGCACAACTGTACATGATATGTCCCTTATGTAACAAAACTTTGGCAACAGCTCAGCCAGTGTTTAGTCCTCAATGAGACAGTTGCAGATAATAACATGTTCACGTTTTCGTAATGTCATTGTAATTATATAAATAAGATAATATTGTACATAAGTGGATAGTTTTTGTATCGCTTCCCGTTCATTGATGTCTTGAATGGCCCAATGAGGTCGTCGCCTGAGTTTGTACAGACAGACAGAGGAAAGTCATGAATCAATAGCTCTACATTTGACTGCAATGCAAGCTTTCACACGATGAATGTTCATACCAATAATGTTCCACGGTGCCACTGGTTTGATCCGCTTCACCTCTGGTGCCTCCGTCTTAACCCGATCAAACTTTTGGCACAGGACACAGGTGCTGATCTACAAGTAAAGGTGCAGTAAAAAAAAAAAAAAAAAAAAAAAAAAAAAAAAAAAAGCTGCATTAAACTCCAGAAAGGTTTTGACTGAGGTTATAATTACACTGTACAGTTTCTATTGTACATGCATAAAAATGTTTAAAGATATACTAGATACGATTAGGCTGTACCACAGCTATCATTATAATACATTATACATTTGAGACATTATGTATACAATATCACTGTAACACATTATGAGGCATTTTATGTCACAATAATCAAAACTATACAGAGCATGTTTGAGACAGGAACTAATATGGATCAACTTACCCATTACTCCACATCCTCTCTGATGTTATGCCAGTAGAACCGCTGCCTAATCTTCCCCACCACGCAGTTACGTCCAAAGTGGCCAGCACTTACACATGAAAATTAGGCCAGATGATACTCTCTGAGTGCAATGGATAGAGAAACAAGACTTGAGATCCTGCTCTTGCCGACGAATGAGAACATCACACGATTGTGTGTAACTAGGGTTACACTGAAAATGACCCCTGTTGTTTGGCCTGTGATTGCAGCTGCATCATATGTAAGTCCTAAAGACACAAAAATGAGTCAAGATTCTGCTCTGTGAGCAGAAACATCCAACAATCATGTGTGAAAAGGGTTTCACTTGAAATGACCCCCTATTGTTTGGCCTGGGATTGGGTGTCAAGTCCCTATGTAAGTCCCAAACACATGAAAATCAGCCAGGATGCTGCTCTCTGAGTGCACTGGATAAGAAAACGGCTTGATAAAATGCATTATGAGGAATAGAAAGTGAATGCCCATATTTTCCCACAGGGTTGGTAGTTGTACTGTGGTTCATGTGGCATGTTCTTTTGTATTGCGTAGGCAGCATGGGGGCAGTGTGCTCTTTTCCAAGAAGCACAGACACCTGAGGAAAGGACTTGAGAGGAAAATTCATTCCACTTTCAATTCACGTGGTTCTCTTTACACAGACGGCAGGTAGCGGGTCATTAACAAGAAGCGACAGCATCCTTTTGTTATTTCAATACACATTAAAGGAGTTACAGGAATGTTTCTGCAAGACTGTCAAATACTCGCCAGAAAGGTCTCCCAACTGGCTTCAGACGCTAACAGTCACAGGAGTGTTTGTTCAAGATATATACATGTTTTAAAACGCACACCAACATACTAATGCCACTGACTGTGACGGAGAGCATTACATTACTAGTACAACAAACACACACACACACACACACACACACACACACACACACACACACACACACACACACACACACACACACACACACACACACACACACACGTTAACTGTGTTGTACTGGCAAAACTTTTGGACATAGACGCTGTTGTTCCCCAGTGTGACGCCGATAGTTGCAGCAGCGTTTCCTGTAGCTTTAAATGTTTTTGACCACGTCACAGAGACTACACGGCAAAAGGCAAAATCCCATTCATGTCAATGACGGTAGTTAGTGCTCGACTCCCGTCTCGTACTGGCAAGGAACTTCACCATCTAACCACATATTAATGACACTGATTTTCACGGCGAGCCTTACTAGTACGAGAATCAAACACACCAAAGTTAACTGTGCTGTACTGAAGAATCTTATCAAGTGTAAAAATAGCTAGACACCGATGTGTACAATCTGCCTCCCTCGCAGGGATCCTCAAGACTCAACGCACCTCCTAAACCTCCCAGGACGGCAAGCCGGTGATATACACTCGGATTGCTTGCATACTGTAACCAAGTGAATTTGCACTGCAGACACGTGGAAACCTAGCCTCGCTAGCCTAGTCACCAGTTCGGACGATACTCATTCTTACCCATATGCCAGTTACCACAACACAGCAGAATAGCATACAGAACGTTGTTTAATTTGCAGATTCACAGGCTGAATGAACAATAATAACGACCTTTTTGCCAGGCCTGGACTTAACTCTACCCCGCCCGAGTCTGTGCACACTCGTTGCCGGGATGCTTAGCTTAGCCGTTGTCGGTGACTTGCTGCGCCGGGGACGTCCACTGTGGCGGCCGGTGAACAGTGAGCCTCTCCCGCCTCCGCTGAGCATTAGCGATCCAACCGCCAGAGTCCTCTTACTGTTGCTGTCTTGCCCGTCTTTTGCATGAACACTTATATCCTTTTAACATTAACGATTCCAGTTTCCCTTGTCTTTTCATTAACAACACACCTGCCGAATTCTAATTGTAAGAATGCCAGGCAAAACTTCTGGACACAGACGCTGTTGTTCCCCAGTGTGACGCCGATAGTTGCAGCAGCGTTTGCTGCAGCATTATATGTTTTTGACCACGTCACAGAGACTAGGGTCATTTGGACGTTGCAAAGGGCAAAATCCCATTCATGTCAATGACGGTAAGTTAGTGAATTCTAATTCGACTCCGTCTCGTACTGGCAAGGAACTTCACCATCTAACCACATATTAATGACACTGATTTTCACGACACTGCGCAAGCCTTACTAGTACGAGAATCGAACACACCAAAGTTAACTGTGCTGTACTGAAGAATCTTATCAAGTGTAAAACTAGCTAGACATCGATGTGTACAATCTGCCTCCCTAGCCGGATCCTCAGGACTCACAACGCTCCTCCTAAACCTCCTACGACTGCAAGCAGCTGAAATACACTCGGTTTGCTTACATGCAATTGAAGAAAACGATTATTAACATGACTACGGCCAAAATCACCAGGGCATGTAAACTTTTGATCAGGGTCATTTGGATGTTTTTTGTTGTCATTATGATTTAAAAATAGAAAACACAGTTGTTTATCAATAGATGGCTTCACCCAACCACTGACCATGAGTGGAAAAAAGTCTTTGTGTTATCATTCATATTCTCTGAAAAAGGCCAAGAAAGCAAAAATTCTGCCGTGGTATGTAAACTTTTGAGCACAACTGTACATGATATGTCCCTTATGTAACAAAACTTTGGCAACAGCTCAGCCAGTGTTTAGTCCTCAATGAGACAGTTGCAGATAATAACATGTTCACGTTTTCGTAATGTCATTGTAATTATATAAATAAGATAATATTGTACATAAGTGGATAGTTTTTGTATCGCTTCCCGTTCATTGATGTCTTGAATGGCCCAATGAGGTCGTCGCCTGAGTTTGTACAGACAGACAGAGGAAAGTCATGAATCAATAGCTCTACATTTGACTGCAATGCAAGCTTTCACACGATGAATGTTCATACCAATAATGTTCCACGGTGCCACTGGTTTGATCCGCTTCACCTCTGGTGCCTCCGTCTTAACCCGATCAAACTTTTGGCACAGGACACAGGTGCTGATCTACAAGTAAAGGTGCAGTAAAGCAAAAAAAAAAAAAATAAAAAAAAAAAAAAAAAAGAAAAAAAAAGAAAAAAAAAAAAGCTGCATTAAACTCCAGAAAGGTTTTGACTGAGGTTATAATTACACTGTACAGTTTCTATTGTACATGCATAAAAATGTTTAAAGATATACTAGATACGATTAGGCTGTACCACAGCTATCATTATAATACATTATACATTTGAGACATTATGTATACAATATCACTGTAACACATTATGAGGCATTTTATGTCACAATAATCAAAACTATACAGAGCATGTTTGAGACAGGAACTAATATGGATCAACTTACCCATTACTCCACATCCTCTCTGATGTTATGCCAGTAGAACCGCTGCCTAATCTTCCCCACCACGCAGTTACGTCCAAAGTGGCCAGCACTTACACATGAAAATTAGGCCAGATGATACTCTCTGAGTGCAATGGATAGAGAAACAAGACTTGAGATCCTGCTCTTGCCGACGAATGAGAACATCACACGATTGTGTGTAACTAGGGTTACACTGAAAATGACCCCTGTTGTTTGGCCTGTGATTGCAGCTGCATCATATGTAAGTCCTAAAGACACAAAAATGAGTCAAGATTCTGCTCTGTGAGCAGAAACATCCAACAATCATGTGTGAAAAGGGTTTCACTTGAAATGACCCCCTATTGTTTGGCCTGGGATTGGGTGTCAAGTCCCTATGTAAGTCCCAAACACATGAAAATCAGCCAGGATGCTGCTCTCTGAGTGCACTGGATAAGAAAACGGCTTGATAAAATGCATTATGAGGAATAGAAAGTGAATGCCCATATTTTCCCACAGGGTTGGTAGTTGTACTGTGGTTCATGTGGCATGTTCTTTTGTATTGCGTAGGCAGCATGGGGGCAGTGTGCTCTTTCCAAGAAGCACAGACACCTGAGGAAAGGACTTGAGAGGAAAATTCATTCCACTTTCAATTCACGTGGTTCTCTTTACACAGACGGCAGGTAGCGGGTCATTAACAAGAAGCGACAGCATCCTTTTGTTATTTCAATACACATTAAAGGAGTTACAGGAATGTTTCTGCAAGACTGTCAAATACTCGCCAGAAAGGTCTCCCAACTGGCTTCAGACGCTAACAGTCACAGGAGTGTTTGTTCAAGATATATACATGTTTTAAACGGCACACGCAACCACATACTAATGCCACTGACTGTGACGGAGAGCATTACTAGTACAACACACACACACACACACACACACACACACACACACACACACACACACACACACACACACACACACACACACACACACACACACGTTAACTGTGTTGTACTGGCAAAACTTTTGGACATAGACGCTGTTGTTCCCCAGTGTGACGCCGATAGTTGCAGCAGCGTTTCCTGTAGCTTTAAATGTTTTTGACCACGTCACAGAGACTACGGCAAAAGGCAAAATCCCATTCATGTCAATGACGGTAGTTAGTGCTCGACTCCGTCTCGTACTGGCAAGGAACTTCACCATCTAACCACATATTAATGACACTGATTTTCACGGCGAGCCTTACTAGTACGAGAATCAAACACACCAAAGTTAACTGTGCTGTACTGAAGAATCTTATCAAGTGTAAAAATAGCTAGACACCGATGTGTACAATCTGCCTCCCTCGCAGGGATCCTCAAGACTCACAACGCACCTCCTAAACCTCCCAGGACGGCAAGCCGGTGATATACACTCGGATTGCTTGCATACTGTAACCAAGTGAATTTGCACTGCAGACACGTGGAAACCTAGCCTCGCTAGCCTAGTCACCAGTTCGGACGATACTCATTCTTACCCATATGCCAGTTACCACAACACAGCAGAATAGCATACAGAACGTTGTTTAATTTGCAGATTCACAGGCTGAATGAACAATAATAACGACCTTTTTGCCAGGCCTGGACTTAACTCTACCCCGCCCGAGTCTGTGCACACTCGTTGCCGGGATGCTTAGCTTAGCCGTTGTCGGTGACTTGCTGCGCCGGGGACGTCCACTGTGGCGGCCGGTGAACAGTGAGCCTCTCCCGCCTCCGCTGAGCATTAGCGATCCAACCGCCAGAGTCCTCTTACTGTTGCTGTCTTGCCCGTCTTTTGCATGAACACTTATATCCTTTTAACATTAACGATTCCAGTTTCCTTGTCTTTTCATTAACAACACACCTGCCGAATTCTAATTGTAAGAATGCCAGGCAAAACTTCTGGACACAGACGCTGTTGTTCCCCAGTGTGACGCCGATAGTTGCAGCAGCGTTTGCTGCAGCATTATATGTTTTTGACCACGTCACAGAGACTACACGGCAAAGGGCAAAATCCCATTCATGTCAATGACGGTAGTTAGTGCTCGACTCCCGTCTCGTACTGGCAAGGAACTTCACCATCTAACCACATATTAATGACACTGATTTTCACGGCGAGCCTTACTAGTACGAGAATCGAACACACCAAAGTTAACTGTGCTGTACTGAAGAATCTTATCAAGTGTAAAACTAGCTAGACATCGATGTGTACAATCTGCCTCCCTAGCCGGATCCTCAGGACTCACAACGCTCCTCCTAAACCTCCTACGACTGCAAGCAGCTGAAATACACTCGGTTTGCTTACATGCAATTGAAGAAAACGATTATTAACATGACTACGGCCAAAATCACCAGGGCATGTAAACTTTTGATCAGGGTCATTTGGATGTTTTTTGTTGTCATTATGATTTAAAAATAGAAAACACAGTTGTTTATCAATAGATGGCTTCACCCAACCACTGACCATGAGTGGAAAAAAGTCTTTGTGTTATCATTCATATTCTCTGAAAAAAGGCCAAGAAAGCAAAAATTCTGCCGTGGTATGTAAACTTTTGAGCACAACTGTACATGATATGTCCCTTATGTAACAAAACTTTGGCAACAGCTCAGCCAGTGTTTAGTCCTCAATGAGACAGTTGCAGATAATAACATGTTCACGTTTTCGTAATGTCATTGTAATTATATAAATAAGATAATATTGTACATAAGTGGATAGTTTTTGTATCGCTTCCCGTTCATTGATGTCTTGAATGGCCCAATGAGGTCGTCGCCTGAGTTTGTACAGACAGACAGAGGAAAGTCATGAATCAATAGCTCTACATTTGACTGCAATGCAAGCTTTCACACGATGAATGTTCATACCAATAATGTTCCACGGTGCCACTGGTTTGATCCGCTTCACCTCTGGTGCCTCCGTCTTAACCCGATCAAACTTTTGGCACAGGACACAGGTGCTGATCTACAAGTAAAGGTGCAGTAAAAAAAAAAAATAAATAAAAAAAAAAAAAAAAAGCTGCATTAAACTCCAGAAAGGTTTTGACTGAGGTTATAATTACACTGTACAGTTTCTATTGTACATGCATAAAAATGTTTAAAGATATACTAGATACGATTAGGCTGTACCACAGCTATCATTATAATACATTATACATTTGAGACATTATGTATACAATATCACTGTAACACATTATGAGGCATTTTATGTCACAATAATCAAAACTATACAGAGCATGTTTGAGACAGGAACTAATATGGATCAACTTACCCATTACTCCACATCCTCTCTGATGTTATGCCAGTAGAACCGCTGCCTAATCTTCCCCACCACGCAGTTACGTCCAAAGTGGCCAGCACTTACACATGAAAATTAGGCCAGATGATACTCTCTGAGTGCAATGGATAGAGAAACAAGACTTGAGATCCTGCTCTTGCCGACGAATGAGAACATCACACGATTGTGTGTAACTAGGGTTACACTGAAAATGACCCCTGTTGTTTGGCCTGTGATTGCAGCTGCATCATATGTAAGTCCTAAAGACACAAAAATGAGTCAAGATTCTGCTCTGTGAGCAGAAACATCCAACAATCATGTGTGAAAAGGGTTTCACTTGAAATGACCCCTATTGTTTGGCCTGGGATTGGGTGTCAAGTCCCTATGTAAGTCCCAAACACATGAAAATCAGCCAGGATGCTGCTCTCTGAGTGCACTGGATAAGAAAACGGCTTGATAAAATGCATTATGAGGAATAGAAAGTGAATGCCCATATTTTCCCACAGGGTTGGTAGTTGTACTGTGGTTCATGTGGCATGTTCTTTTGTATTGCGTAGGCAGCATGGGGGCAGTGTGCTCTTTTCCAAGAAGCACAGACACCTGAGGAAAGGACTTGAGAGGAAAATTCATTCCACTTTCAATTCACGTGGTTCTCTTTACACAGACGGCAGGTAGCGAACAAGCGACAGCATCCTTTTGTTATTTCAATACACATTAAAGGAGTTACAGGAATGTTTCTGCAAGACTGTCAAATACTCGCCAGAAAGGTCTCCCAACTGGCTTCAGACGCTAACAGTCACAGGAGTGTTTGTTCAAGATATATACATGTTTTAAACGGCACACGCAACCACATACTAATGCCACTGACTGTGACGGAGAGCATTACTAGTACAACAAACACACACACACACACACACACACACACACACACACACACACACACACACACACACACACACACACACACACACGTTAACTGTGTTGTACTGGCAAAACTTTTGGACATAGACGCTGTTGTTCCCCAGTGTGACGCCGATAGTTGCAGCAGCGTTTCCTGTAGCTTTAAATGTTTTTGACCACGTCACAGAGACTACACGGCAAAAGGCAAAATCCCATTCATGTCAATGACGGTAGTTAGTGCTCGACTCCGTCTCGTACTGGCAAGGAACTTCACCATCTAACCACATATTAATGACACTGATTTTCACGGCGAGCCTTACTAGTACGAGAATCAAACACACCAAAGTTAACTGTGCTGTACTGAAGAATCTTATCAAGTGTAAAAATAGCTAGACACCGATGTGTACAATCTGCCTCCCTCGCAGGGATCCTCAAGACTCACAACGCACCTCCTAAACCTCCCAGGACGGCAAGCCGGTGATATACACTCGGATTGCTTGCATACTGTAACCAAGTGAATTTGCACTGCAGACACGTGGAAACCTAGCCTCGCTAGCCTAGTCACCAGTTCGGACGATACTCATTCTTACCCATATGCCAGTTACCACAACACAGCAGAATAGCATACAGAACGTTGTTTAATTTGCAGATTCACAGGCTGAATGAACAATAATAACGACCTTTTTGCCAGGCCTGGACTTAACTCTACCCCGCCCCGAGTCTGTGCACACTCGTTGCCCGGGATGCTTAGCTTAGCCGTTGTCGGTGACTTGCTGCGCCGGGGACGTCCACTGTGGCGGCCGGTGAACAGTGAGCCTCTCCCGCCTCCGCTGAGCATTAGCGATCCAACCGCCAGAGTCCTCTTACTGTTGCTGTCTTGCCCGTCTTTTGCATGAACACTTATATCCTTTTAACATTAACGATTCCAGTTTCCTTGTCTTTTCATTAACAACACACCTGCCGAATTCTAATTGTAAGAATGCCAGGCAAAACTTCTGGACACAGACGCTGTTGTTCCCCAGTGTGACGCCGATAGTTGCAGCAGCGTTTGCTGCAGCATTATATGTTTTTGACCACGTCACAGAGACTACACGGCAAAGGGCAAAATCCCATTCATGTCAATGACGGTAGTTAGTGCTCGACTCCCGTCTCGTACTGGCAAGGAACTTCACCATCTAACCACATATTAATGACACTGATTTTCACAATTGAAGAATACGATTATTAGCCTTACTAGTACGAGAATCAACACACCAAAGTTAACTGTGCTGTACTGAAGAATCTTATCAAGTGTAAAACTAGCTAGACATCGATGTGTACAATCTGCCTCCCTAGCCGGATCCTCAGGACTCACAACGCTCCTCCTAAACCTCCTACGACTGCAAGCAGCTGAAATACACTCGGTTTGCTTACATGCAATTGAAGAAAACGATTATTAACATGACTACGGCCAAAATCACCAGGGCATGTAAACTTTTGATCAGGGTCATTTGGATGTTTTTTGTTGTCATTATGATTTAAAAATAGAAAACACAGTTGTTTATCAATAGATGGCTTCACCCAACCACTGACCATGAGTGGAAAAAAGTCTTTGTGTTATCATTCATATTCTCTGAAAAAAAAAAAAAAAAGAAAAAATTCTGCCGTGGTATGTAAACTTTTGAGCACAACTGTACATGATATGTCCCTTATGTAACAAAACTTTGGCAACAGCTCAGCCAGTGTTTAGTCCTCAATGAGACAGTTGCAGATAATAACATGTTCACGTTTTCGTAATGTCATTGTAATTATATAAATAAGATAATATTGTACATAAGTGGATAGTTTTTGTATCGCTTCCCGTTCATTGATGTCTTGAATGGCCCAATGAGGTCGTCGCCTGAGTTTGTACAGACAGACAGAGGAAAGTCATGAATCAATAGCTCTACATTTGACTGCAATGCAAGCTTTCACACGATGAATGTTCATACCAATAATGTTCCACGGTGCCACTGGTTTGATCCGCTTCACCTCTGGTGCCTCCGTCTTAACCCGATCAAACTTTTGGCACAGGACACAGGTGCTGATCTACAAGTAAAGGTGAAGTAAAGCAAAAAAAAATAAAAAAAAAAAAAAAAAAAAAGCTGCATTAAACTCCAGAAAGGTTTTGACTGAGGTTATAATTACACTGTACAGTTTCTATTGTACATGCATAAAAATGTTTAAAGATATACTAGATACGATTAGGCTGTACCACAGCTATCATTATAATACATTATACATTTGAGACATTATGTATACAATATCACTGTAACACATTATGAGGCATTTTATGTCACAATAATCAAAACTATACAGAGCATGTTTGAGACAGGAACTAATATGGATCAACTTACCCATTACTCCACATCCTCTCTGATGTTATGCCAGTAGAACCGCTGCCTAATCTTCCCCACCACGCAGTTACGTCCAAAGTGGCCAGCACTTACACATGAAAATTAGGCCAGATGATACTCTCTGAGTGCAATGGATAGAGAAACAAGACTTGAGATCCTGCTCTTGCCGACGAATGAGAACATCACACGATTGTGTGTAACTAGGGTTACACTGAAAATGACCCCTGTTGTTTGGCCTGTGATTGCAGCTGCATCATATGTAAGTCCTAAAGACACAAAAATGAGTCAAGATTCTGCTCTGTGAGCAGAAACATCCAACAATCATGTGTGAAAAGGGTTTCACTTGAAATGACCCCCTATTGTTTGGCCTGGGATTGGGTGTCAAGTCCCTATGTAAGTCCCAAACACATGAAAATCAGCCAGGATGCTGCTCTCTGAGTGCACTGGATAAGAAAACGGCTTGATAAAATGCATTATGAGGAATAGAAAGTGAATGCCCATATTTTCCCACAGGGTTGGTAGTTGTACTGTGGTTCATGTGGCATGTTCTTTTGTATTGCGTAGGCAGCATGGGGGCAGTGTGCTCTTTTCCAAGAAGCACAGACACCTGAGGAAAGGACTTGAGAGGAAAATTCATTCCACTTTCAATTCACGTGGTTCTCTTTACACAGACGGCAGGTAGCGGGTCATTAACAAGAAGCGACAGCATCCTTTTGTTATTTCAATACACATTAAAGGAGTTACAGGAATGTTTCTGCAAGACTGTCAAATACTCGCCAGAAAGGTCTCCCAACTGGCTTCAGACGCTAACAGTCACAGGAGTGTTTGTTCAAGATATATACATGTTTTAAACGGCACACGCAACCACATACTAATGCCACTGACTGTGACGGAGAGCATTACTAGTACAACAAAACACACACACACACACACACACACACACACACACACACACACACACACACACACACACACACACACACACACACACACACACACACACACACACACACACACACACACGTTAACTGTGTTGTACTGGCAAAACTTTTGGACATAGACGCTGTTGTTCCCCAGTGTGACGCCGATAGTTGCAGCAGCGTTTCCTGTAGCTTTAAATGTTTTTGACCACGTCACAGAGACTACACGGCAAAAGGCAAAATCCCATTCATGTCAATGACGGTAGTTAGTGCTCGACTCCGTCTCGTACTGGCAAGGAACTTCACCATCTAACCACATATTAAATGACACTGATTTTCACGGCGAGCCTTACTAGTACGAGAATCAAACACACCAAAGTTAACTGTGCTGTACTGAAGAATCTTATCAAGTGTAAAACTAGC